>JAKGUB010000336.1:1695000-2277500 GCA_026261675.1 Hippocampus mohnikei
GCCAATGTGATCACAAAAGTTCATAAAGGGGTCACTGCGTCTGGTTTGGAACCATTATGTAGCTTTGAAACTGTGCTGCTTCGTCAAGTCTTCCGTGCTTGTCGAGATCCGCCGTCAGATGCGATTTTGTGCATTCATGCACCGTGCCATTGAAGGAACAAGTACTCCACCCCATGTCGAAGCCGCTGACACACCAAACACCTGAAGGAAACACACCCAGTCTGCCTTCGAGTTAAACTGTAAATCCCCTCGCTGACACACTGAACTGAACGTCTGTTAGAACAACAACACTGACTTGCCAGACGAACCAAGCTGTGACCTGCACAACCCAAACAAAACCGTTCCAATCTCACTCCAGTTGTATATTGCTGGATGACACGCCTTAAGTGTATATGAATAGTTGCATGATGTATGACAGGTGTTACTGTAAATTTCCAGCTAATTGTACTCCTTGAAATGACACGCACGGCACTGGATTTGGCCTGGGCGCACATGGATACAATGGAGGAACATTCTTTGGACATTCGGAGATTGCGCTGCACTAATAAAAGGACCGCTTGAATGATATTTGAAAGAAAGACATTTGATCCTTTTCTTGGCTGAAGCGACACTACTTTTTAAAGCAGTTGTCAAACTATCACACGAAATTCTTTAAAACGACTCTAATGTCATGTTTGCTCAATATGATGTATTTGGTTGTTAAATCACGAGATAACAGTTGAGAAAATAATGTACAGTTAAATACATTTTGGAGACATTTTAATTGCATGATATGTCGCCGTTGTCGTTTGCTTGCTTGCAATTTCTACCCAATTTCAAACTGTTTTACCGATAATCCCCCTGATTTGATCAAAGATAGCTGAGGTAGCCGAGGCCTGAAGTCTATTGGTTTTTCTCCGTTGGTTTGGCTCATTTCTTGAAGCAGAAATGGCATTCTCAAAATAACACGGGCAAATCCCCAAACCACTTTGCAATTGTTCATGTCATTTCTCATTGATTTCATCAAATTGCAAATGTTTTAGTAGATGTATCAAGTATCTCAGTGCATCTTTACAAATGGTTATGTACAAATAGCCGACAGTTGTCACCACCGGCCCACATTTAGAGCACATTTGGATCTTGCTGATCTCAACTCATTAGTTGATTCTCAGTCTGATCATTTTTCACTCCAAGTCAAGTCAGCGCGATGAGTCATCGTTAGCGCAATAGTCCGTTCAATTGTCCAAATTAGTCAAAACATAGTACCATGAAAGCTATATATTTATGTATTCCTTGTAAAATGTGCTAAATGGTTCTCAATGTGTCAATGTGTATTCTGCAAGTAAAAAAAAAGACTCCACCAGAGGGGACCAATGTGTATTACTATATAAGTGCGGTTCTGTCATTTAAAACCCAGTAATGTAGTTGTAGTTCAGGCGTCACACACTCCGGTCCTTGAGGGCACCTATCCCTCACGTTTGAATTCTCTCTGCTTCAACACACTTGATTCAAATGATCAGGATCGTTCTTGGATTTCTGAAGGGCTTGCTGATGAGCTGACGATTTGAATCAGGTGCTTAGCAGCAGGAAGAGATGGAACAGATGTCAACCTTAAACCATGTCACAGACTCATTTTGACATATCTTATGGAAAAAAAACACTGGAAAAGATTGCAGTATGATGAAAGGGGGTCCTTTCTATAAATGCAACGGAGTAAATGTAGTGCGTTATTGTACCCAACTCTGCTACCGGTTGCAATTTTATGACACTTCGCTGCATCTGGTTCCACCATTGCAGTTAAAGCCCCGTGGTCCATTGTCAATCCTTCTTGGAATCACTACAATATGGTTTGGATATTACAGTGTCACGTCATCTTGTTAATGCAGCCCAAGCGTCAAGCAACACAGAATCGCGGCCCTGTTGCGCCTACCGACAAAACATCAACATCTTAATTCTGTGCCGATGAGCTGACACATTTGCTTGAGCAGGCCAAGTTTCTCTTGCTGCCCCAACGATACTGAATTAGGATGGAATGTTCTTTTTCTGAATGGTGGCTTCAGACATCTGAGGTCCACATGAGGAAACTTGGTCCAGTGCTGCCACGGATATTCTCCAGCAGTGAGTTTGTGTAACTACCGCTGTACCTGGAAACATGTCCAGTTTAGTACATCTTCCCAGCAGACACTTTTGATTTACTGCATAATGTGCAGTCTCACATGAGACATTTTCTCAGTCAAATATCATTTTCCTTGGAAAATGTCTGTCGGTAATTCGTACAAGCCACTGCAAATTTGATCAAAATAAATGAATAAATAAAAAATAAAAAGATCACAAAAATGCTACATTTGAGATTTTCTTCTGATGCAAGACAATAACCTAAAGACAGATTAAAAACAGGTTTATCCATGGCAGATTTGGGCTATCTTTGTGCCAAACAAAGTTTAATATGCCATTTTCCGATACGGTGTAGCACTCCGACATGTATTTTATCCCTTGCATGAAACTTGAATAGTCTATTATTAAAAACAAGCACATCTGTCAATGTCAAGAAGTAAAACAACATGATGACCAAGCCCTACAGCTGTTTGTATTTTCTTAACCGCCGTGTATCATTGTTCTAGGTGTCCTCTTTCTGTCCGATAAAACATGTACTATAGAAAAGGTCTGAAACATATTGGAGACAAATCAAGGCGCCGAACCCCTTTAAACCGCTGAGACAAGGAACACCAGTTGAAACGTTAGAGCTCTGACCTAAATAGATTTTACAGCCTCTGCTGCCGCACTGGGGGAGCCTCCATATGTAGAAAACATCAAGCATGGTTGAGCATTGGCAGACACAATCTTCCTTTTTTTTTTTACACAGTCTGGCATGAAATGAAGCAGAGTTCAGCTCAATGCCATGCAGGCCACAGTTGGCGCTCCGGTGAACAGGTATGAGTTGAAAGAGCTTAGGTAGTGTCCAGGCTTACATAAGGCTGTCGGATTGTACGGTATAGCTAACACGCCCAGAGGTGATTACTCCAGGTGAGATGCACGCATTATGTTTCCTAGAAAGAGAATTTTGACTTTACAGTGGGAGAAAAGTAAAACAGTAGGAATTTTTGCTTCCGGGGAAAAACACCATCAATTCATGACTTTTCTGTAGCACTTAAGGCCGACGGGGGAGCTGGAGCCTTACCCGGTTGACGTAGGGGGCCAACCTTGGACTGGTTAGAGTCAGTCGAAGGCTGATTGTGGTTGGAACTCAGTGAGTGGTATTGTAGGCAGCTTCGTAAAACACTCTACCGATGACCTTGTGCCATGCCTCTGTGCTTGTGCTTGTATGTACTGCTGGTTTGTGTTAATAGGGTATTTAAATGTCACAGCTTTCACATTTAGACATCATATTATCAATATCTGCTACATTAGTGACTGGGAAAAAAAACCAAATATTTGTTTGCAGTTGCTGTCACGTTGTTATGTTTTTTATTTAGATTACATTTGGTTTTGTTCCCTCATACCTTTTTTGTCTTCACCTGTTCTCGTCATCCGGGTCGTTGGTGTTAACCAATCAGCTCCCTCAACCCTTTGTGTCTTGTCCAGGTGTATCTCGTTGTCTCGTCACTTTGCTTGTATTTAGTTCCTGGGTTCTGTCAGTCTTGGTTGGATCATTGCGTGTGTCTGTATGTTCATGTCATGTTTTGTTTCGGTCATAGTTTTGTTTTTTTGTTTTTTTAAACTTTGGTTTCCTGTGGTTTTCAGGACTTTGTTTGTATACTTCTGTTGGTTTTTCCAGTGTACTCCTGCAAGTATTTTTTTGTCAATATATGCTCAGTCCAACCTGTTCCTCCTGCCTCCCTGCTTTTTGGGGTCTTCTATCTATCCATCTATCTATCTATCTGCAGCACGGTGAACAAGTTGCTTGCATGTCTGCCTCACAATTCTCATGTTTTGGACTTGAATTTTGGTTACTCTGGCTTCCTCCCCCAATTTCCAAACCATGCATGTTAAACATTCATAAAATAGAAAAGACCTGACAAATATAGATACATATATAATATATTTATATTGACTTTTTTTCAGCATATTTGGTATTGGTGTACTCTAGAAGTAATAAAGTATTCAAGTTATCTAATGTTCATATGTTATTAGGATCACATTCTTAACTACCTATCTCAGCAAGTAACTTGTAACTGTATCGTTATAAATTTTCAAGCCCCCCCCAATGTGGATGGGTAGCCATCGAACTGTATCAGAAACCACCATCTCCCTGTCTCAGGCCCCTTTCCTGGAAACGTCATGGAGACCACTCCATGGTGAAGACCAGATGGAATCATGGAAAGTTTGGGCCCCAAAGCTTGTAATTGCTTAAATGGATCACCTCACTCCCTCAAATATTTCTTCGAGTCTCTCTTCCCCTATCTTGATCCATACGTTAAGCCAGGGGGCTCTGGCTGTGGTGTGTATGCATGTGTGACTGCACGTGTAATGCAAGTGATGGTTGGACCCCGCTTGACCGACTGTGATTTGCGGTTGTCTGATGTAAAACCATTTTTTTCCATCTTCCGACCTCAAGACTCCCATGCGTGTGAGTCGGCTGTGGCAGATGTTCAAGCGGATGCAGCATTGGGGGCTGTAGTTGTGTGTTCCGTTGATGATTGGTGTCTTGTCGGACCGCCAGCTTATTCGCCCGTTAATGAGCGGCAAAAGTGAATCCTGTGGATTAATGAAATCACGTAGGGATATTTGTTCCAACCTCAGTATTCGCAGCTACACACGAAACACGTGAACATTTCATATCATGGTTTTAGTGGCCAAAATGATCATGGGTAGCAGCAGTATCGGGATATTGCAAAAGGAAAATACAGATCTGTAGAGGCAGCCCAATACACCTTTTCCATATTAGAAAATGTAAAAAAATATTTTCATGAATGCAAGATCAGAAAATGTAAGTACTTTTCACTTTCGTCTCTTATTGGTCTCAAGAAAGCAAAGTAGGGCGTATATATTCTGTACAGATGAGTGAGCGTGATAAGTCAACAAACCCCAAACTGGAATCTGTTGATACATTTAAATCCTAATCTGGAGAATTTAGAAGGCTCAAACACATCAACAGATAGCCAAACATAAACTCATTCTTTTCATTCATGTGGTGGAAAAGATGACTTGCTGCCACTTTTGCAAAGCAAGGCAGCAAATATTGAGCATGTATGCTAGCATGCTAAACCAAAGACATTTTTTCGTGAATACTCTAATCTGTTGACATGCCAACACAATGACAACATCAAGAAAACCTCGCTTGGTCCTACTTGTTGAGAGTTTACTTCTACTCCAATCAGACACTAAATATGGTTTGGAAGCTGTTAAAGGTTTGAATCGCCCTCTCCTTGCTTTTACAGACTCCCAGGGGGGAGATTGATTCCATATGGTCCCTCTATATCCCCTGCCCAATAGAAAAGTCATTCACAGCTCAGGAGCGGCATACATTTACAGCAATCTTTACAGTGGTGCTTTTTGTTATTGTGGAAAACCTATGTGTCTGTTGGCTGACTAAACTACTCTGAAGCGCTATGAAAGTCAGCAGAGCAGCGGACCCACAGGATTGAAGTGAGGGTCTCCCCAGAACAAGAGCAGATGAGTTTATTGCCCCTACAACGTGGTCTCCTGCTATCCAATGACTTCTTCCTCAGGCGGAAGTCTCGTGTTATGTAACTGTTTAAACGGGGGGGGGGGAGTGCAGCGTTTTCTGCTGATGTGCTTTTATGACATTATAAAATTAATATCAACCTGCCGTGACTGTGCTAAATCTATCTTAAACTGTCCCATAAGAATATTGGAAGTTCTTGGCTGGGTGATACAAAAGCCACACACTTAAACATCCGCTGAGTTGAGCTACCGAACAGATGCACACGCACCGGATTTCCTTTTTGTCCTAAATCTCTGCTATCCCTGTCAGCCTGTAGGAGATTTATTTGTCATCTAATTGCAATACCCGCTGTAGACCATAGCATGTATGGCTTCATTTCATGGTAAAATATAAATGGAATTCTCCTTGTCCTTCACTGAGCTGCAGACCTGAGTACAGACGTTTGGAAACACATTTTCCAGAATGTGCTTGCAAATTAATGGATGTCATTCAGAGAGAGGAATGTGTGATGGTGGGGTCTGTGAGGGGCATATATTTAAGTGCTACGCTGTGATCATATTGGCTTCAATGGTCTAGCTTTGCAGATTGTAAATATATTTACATTTTTGGCAGATTCAATTTCAACAATATTATTGCTGGTATAAATGTGTCAAAAATCCGATGCCAAACCTCAAGAATGAGGTCAATTTCAAGGCATCCCCTATTTACATCTGTTCTACAAAGTAAGGCAACCAAAAGGGGTTTGAATCCATGAGTTGGAGGAGAAAAAAGAATATAGTTGTGTGGTTTCGAACCAACTTGGAGAAGCCAAAAAAACAGAAATAAGTATGCAACAGGAAAAATCAGGATGCAAAGTGTTCTTAAAAATATCTACTGGATGAAAACATTGGTGGGTGGACTAATGAATAATGCTGGACCATTGGATTTGTTTGTACAATCCCAGGGCTGCAGTTCATTCACATCACTTTAGTGAACCAAAAAAAACAAAACTGAAAACTGTTTAACTGAAAACGCAAAGGGGTTTTGCACGAAATACATGGTTCATAAGTGATTCTATTTCCCCAGTCTAGTTCATATCTTAATCCTTTCATTCCACAAGACATACTTGTACGTCTTTTAAAATTAGGCCCCTCCTACCAATGACGTACTTGTACGTCTGTCTTTTTTTTGCGTCAAAGAGAGGAGGAGGGTCTGATGCAAACTGTGAATGAGAATAAGCTGTTTGCATTGTAAATCATGTAAAAAAGCGACCAGTAGGTGGCAGTGGTGCCTCACGTGCTTGAAATGCATGCTTCTACAAAAATCTCTTTTTCTCTGTTTTTTGCCCAGAAATCGCCATTTTCATGAAACTTAGCCATTTTGTAATGCCGATTGCTGAAGAATGGAAAAAAACAATTCTGCTGAAATAAGAGAGTCCAAAATTTATTTTGGTAGGCTCCATGTTTATATAGCATTATAACTAAATATTCTGTGGGCTTTGCAAGATCAGACAAAATCCAGTAAAACGCTGGGATTGAGGCGGTTGCTCCAGTCAAAATGGCTGGGATTGAAATTAAGAATTTATACTTGTATTTATGATGTGTCGATTCATAATGTGGTAGTCCTGATATTTTGAGTATTCATGAACAGGATGTGAGACGGCTCTTCAAGCAACAAAAGATCAACAAAGCAGCTGAGCCCAACCATGTTTCCCTCTCCGGCCTCAAAGTCTGTGGTGATCAACTTGCCCCAGTCTTCATGCAGATCTCAAACAGATCCTTGGAGCTGTAGGAAGTCCTGGCCTTCTTCAAACTCTTCACCATCATCCCAGTCCCCAAGAAAATTTTGGGATTGAATGATTACAGTCAGTTAAAAAAAAAATAATAATAAATAAAATCTACAGGCCGCTGGACAGCTAACCAATCAAATGACATGGGTGACACACTGGCACTTCTGTGCTTCTGACTGAGTGGATGATGGAACTTGACCCCTCAACAATCTTTGGGATGAACTTAATGTAAACCAAGCACTCAGTCTAGTCAGTCACATCTGGTGTTCTGAATGAATGGATTCCACAATAAATGATGCAATGGAGTCATTTTTATTCTCTCCTCCACACAATCTGCCATCACCCTTTTCAATCACACCTAGTTAATTCAGTTTTTTGCATGCTCTTCAGAATTCCACGGTGCTTTATCGTACTCCACTTAACCTCGTTGGAACCTTTCTTCCCGGGAAATCATTCTTACTTGAAAAAAAAATGATATGGATGTCATTCCAAGAGAAGACATGCAGGACAATCAGTCCCTCCAAGTACTGTGCGCACGCTTTGCTATGAGAGGAGACTCAGGTTGTTACTGGTTCTAATTTTCAATGAGTTATAGCTCCTGCTTATCGCCAAATGTGGTGAAACGATGCTAATGTGATAATGAGATTAACAGCCACTCATTTTGCTGTTTTCTTGACAAAGAGGTAGCAGAGAGAAGTCATGGCATCCCTCTAACTCAATGCGGTCTCCCCCCGATAAACAATCTTTGCTTCTGACACAATGAGTTTACAGAAAGAGCGATGACATCATAGTGCTTTGTCAAACAACACACCGTTCACGACACCCGTGAAATGAAAGTTGCTGAGAGCAACCGACGCAACAATTGCTCAAATAAAAGTTATGACTTGAAGCATACAAATGATGTCATGAAACCAGCTCCTTCTCCATGCACGTGTGAAAACTTTGTGTTGACAGCAGTAAATCTTGCATCTTTGGGTGTCTGCCTGCTTCTTTTCCACTGCCTACTGGGATTCATGATTAGTTTCCAAGCCCTGCATGCAAATTCGGCTCTCGAGCCTTCATTTTCCACTCATTAAAAACAGGCCCTGAAAGCCTGGTCCAGAACGACAAATCTCTTCGCTCATCATATTTCTCCACTAAAAACAATACATCAGACTGTCGACTTAGCTCTTCCTGGCCTCTCTTACGTTTATTGTGGGTGTGCGTCTGCATGGCTGCTAAGCTGTTTTATTGACACTTAGGGAGAAGGTATGCATGCTGCGAGTGCTTAAGTGTATGGCCAAGCACACACGCTGACATACATTAGAATTTGTGAGAGAAATTAAGCCATTTTGGGTTTTCGGAAAACATTTTCTTCTAATTTCAGCCTGTCTACGTCTTCTGTCTGGCTATAAAATTGAGTCATTCTGCATGACTATTTTGCAAATAGAACATTAGTGTGAAACACATGTATCGGTATGCATGTGTAGAAATAATCACCATCCAGCAGGAAATGGTGTTGCCTGTAATCAGTATTTAAAAGCATGACCTCATTTGGCTTTGGTCAGTCGACATTAAATCAGCCTCATGAAATGGCTCCTATAAGTAATTGGTAGCCTGAAGCGGCGGCAGGTCACCGCCGATGTTGTCTGTCACACGCTTGTCTATCATGAGGTGACCTACTTCCAACGGAAGTACGTCAGTGCGGCCGGCGCCGACCTCCACATCTGGGGAATTTTTAATTGTTCTGTTATGTGATTGAAGCTTCTCACAATATTATCCAGAAGTGGGCATCGTCGGTCGGGTGAGTATATCAGTGAGCTCAGTATTTTCAAGTCGTCAGCAATAGCCAAATGGTGTCAAGAGTGGATTTACCGGTGCTACGTTACATGACACACACACCTTCCACGTAGCCTAATGCAGAAAACATATAATTTGTTTACCTTTCAGTCCCATAGACCTCAATGACGTTTTATTTCTGCAATCACCACGCTTTGCATGTGTCTTTTGTTTTTACTTTAATTAATAAATTTTTTTGGGGAGGCGGGGTTGTGTGTCAGCTTGTGCGGTGCCTATGTGTGACGTGGAAATTATGTTCTCAACGTCGATTGGGTTTGTGACTCTGACTTCAAAAGTGGAAAAACAATAAGCCTCTTTCCTATTGACAGCTGATGAGACATTGTGAGGTCAATCCCTGTTGGGGAAGGACACAGTTGTAGATTTGTGTTGCTCAAAACCTGACATTGAATAAGCTAATAGTTGGATGGACGCTTTCTTGTAATTTTTTTCTGTCTGTCTTCCTGCCTGACAGCCAATCCAATCAATCAATCCCATCCGTTCAGTCAACTCCATCCAATCAAATCCATCCATCTATTAATCCATAATCTCAGAATTTGGTTGACGCAGGTCTTCCGCTGTGGTCAGAGCATGATGACATCATCATCAGCGTCATTTAGTAAGAATGTGCGCTCACCACGGTTTCAGCTGCGGGGGATTACCATTAAGTTTTGACTGGAGGCTACCACTACTCGCCTTCATGCAGAGACAGAATGAAGCTGCGGAGGCCTTTCTTCTCTCAAAGACAGGACGTTAATAAATTTACCAAAATGTTCTGTCAAACCAGAGAGCGGAATCACTCTGAGGTATTTTTATGTAGACACAGATGTTGAGCGCAAGAAGGGCATTCTTTTCATTTTGAAAGCCTACCTTTGTCTTTTACACATAGGTTCAATGTGTTTTCGAATATAAAACAACTGGACAGCTATTTTAGGAGTAAGGTGGAAAGTGTCTCTTTTGAGTGTTTTATATTCCCAATAACGCGTAATGGGTCAAAATTTGCACAGTCGATCCGGACAAAAGAACAATCCCTCCATCTGACTGTGTCCCATATGTGGCTTCACACTCATACTGAGAAGCGGGGCAGCGTGCCAGAGTAAGTCATGCGCAACTTAACAGGCCTTCCATTTGTTATTCTTTGCTTCCTTAAATCTTTAAAAAGGTCAGGGGTCAAAGTGACTGCTTGAGGAAAGCTGTAGGCAGGCTATTTAAGTCAACAAGGCAGCCGTGTCAGCTGAGCGCACAGAAATCGAGAAATGACAGATTCCTCGGGGGGACTCAAAGAGGCTCACCATCTGATAATGGGCTCCAGAGAGTTGAGGGATGATGTCATATGCGGAAAAAGGGGGGTTTGGGAGAGGGCTGAGAGATGGCCAGTCAATGTGTGGATGCATATATGGAGCAAAAAAAAATCTTCATTACTTCTGGAGTGGTCTTTAAATTATCTTAATTCTTCTCATCATTCCTTGCACTTGGAGCAGTCATCAACCTCGATCTCAAGGCTGAAAAGTTGATTAGAAATTGCACGAAAAAAAAAATAAATAAATACAAAATATACAGATGTGAATTCAGACACCGATCATCTTCTTCAGCAAGTTGATACTTTGGGGTATCATTGCACCAGTAGGTGTCACTGTCCAACTGCACCTTTGGCAAAAAGAAACACATGCTTCTTATCAGATTCAATATACAGACAAAAAAAATGAGTCAGAAAGGCTCTTTTAAATGCTTCAAGTCTGTCGTCATTTATTCAGTTCAATGCCATGGAATTCCTGAAAATGCCCGGCTTGTAAACACTTGAGTGTGATTTGAGTCTTCCCACCATTGAGGTAATTACGTCATCGAGTCTCATGGATAGGACTGGAACACTTGAGTTTAATGCATGCAATAAAAAAATTAAGTAGTCAGGACTCATTTTCAAACTATTAGGTTTCACCGCATCTCTTAAATATTATAGTGCCATTAAATGTTTGTAGGTTTACATATAGACGTGCAGTATGTGCTAATCAGCCAATTGGACCAGGATTCGACACAAATGGCTTTGATTTTGCGAATGGCGTAATTCCGGTGAGGCATGCGGTCTAACTAATGTTATGCTCAGAGCCAACGTAAAACAACGCATGGAAATTGGCATATCGGTGAGTGTATTGACTGGTCCACAGCTGTTGAACTGTGAACCAAGATAGCATTTAGCTGCCAAAGTAGCATAACCAACGGCTACTAGATTGACTAGCGATGTTCAAACTTTTTTTCTTCTGTCATGTGAGGAGTGAGGCGATGCAATATTTAGTGTTTTGGTCTAAACATAACATAACTCCCAGGCCAGCGGATCTGGGAGTGGGAAGGCTGCGCCAATGGGAGATTGGTCGCTGCCGACTTCAATCAAGGACAGTCAAAGTGGCTTCTCTCATTCCCTTTAAATGAGGCTGGTCGCACACTAGAGCCTCAACATCGCTTTCGTGCAATACTGAATCCACTAAAGCATTTATCATCACCTTGAAGGCAAAACATTTTTAACATCTGTCTGATTTGTCTGCTTACATTTGTTTATGCTAGTGTCTCCAAGGGTTGAAAAGCAGAAACGTGTGACTCTCCTATCTTTGTCTTTATAGACTCCAACCACAGGCCACATGAAGTTCACATCTGTTGCATCTCGCCGCTGCAGTATATACTCATACAAACCTGCTTCACCCACGCTTGCGTATATGCTGTTGAACATTCGCACAACCACACTGTCTTGAAATGTTCATTTTTAGGGACAGCTTTTAAAAGCAAAAGTGCACTTTATTCCCCGAACCATCAGCTTTGGGATGCTTCTTTTTTCAGGGTGTAATTGTTTTACAAATTCCCCACATACTTGCAAGTGCATTGCTCTTCAAGTCTGCATAAGACACCCAAATAGAAGGCTGATCAGTTTAAAGAACTCTAATAGTTTTTAATTAGCAGTCCTTTTGAAGAGGGGCATGCCAAAGGCCTGACCGACATAGTAACAGACTTGAGAACACACGCGTTTGAACATGAATGGCAGCAGATGAGTTAGTTCATGATTGAACACAACTCCAGTTTCTTCACAATGAAGCCACATGTTTTCAATCTCTTTTCCAGAGTACTAAAAAGGATTCGAACGGGTATGAAGAAGCTCTGGGAAACACGCAAACATGCCATGGCGATATAATTAAGCAATGACACATTTTCCCCAGATGTCTGATTTTGAAAAAGTCACTTTTTGCCCTGTTAATAATCGCTAATCTAATACTTGCCTATTAGTAAATTGTCATTCATGATGATTGAATATCTATACAACAGTATTTAAATGCATTCAGTTTAACCCTGCATTTACCGAACTCTATAATGACAGCCCGAGGAAAAGCCCAATCGCACATGGAGTATGCTTACATGGTTCTAAAGGGGAGACATCCATACATTGAAATGTGTGCGCTATAACGACATCTGTGGCTTTCCAGCTTTCAGTTGTGGCATATTAGGCTTTTTTGTTGTTGGTTTTTTTGGCTGTGGGCGTTGGTGGGCGGGATATTTGCACCATGTATGGTGTTGCTGTTTTTGCTGGCTGAGCAGCAGATGACCAGATGTCAGGTGCAGTCTCTCTGATCTTCTTTTCCTTTCGGCTTTTCCCTTCAGGGGTCGCCACAGTGAATCAGTTGCCTCCATCTCACCCTGTCTTGTGCATCCTCTTGTATCACACCAACTACCTTCATGTCCTCTTTCACTTCATCCATAAACCTCCTCTTTGGTCTTCCTCTCGGCCTCCTGCCTGGTAGTTCGAGACTCAGCATCCTTCGACCAATATGACTTTCTCTCCAAAACCTCTAACATACGTTGTCCCTCTGATGTACTCATTCCTGTTCCTTTCCAAACTGGTCACACCTAAAGAGCACCTCACCATCTTCACCTCTGCTACCTCCAGCTCTGCCTCCTGTCTTTTCCTCAGTGGCACCGTCTCTAGTCCAAACAACATGACTGGTCTCACCACACTTTTATACACCGTTGCTTTAATTTTGGATGATACTCTTCTATTACACATCACACCTGACACTTTTTTTCCAGCCATTCGAGCCTGCCTGTCCACGCTTCTTCACCTCTTTTACACACCTCTCATTCACACAAATGTACTCCGTATAGCTGCAACTGTTCAATTGAACAACTGACCACTGTACATACAATTTTAATGTACGGTGGTTAACTGTCATGAAAGTCTAATCGGCCTCATCTTTGGAGCTGTTGTAGTCCCAGACGTCAACACCACCCTGATTCATCTTTCTTAGGTTACAAAGTGCCTTTTATCTATGTGTACATGGCATCGAATAAACACAGATGCCCGAAAAATAGCTAAGAATAAATCTCCTAACTTGTAAATGATAGTTTGGAAATTGTCAAAATAAATGATTTCCTCCTGATGCCTTCTGCAGGAGGACCGCAGATGTGAAGAGCACGCAAACGATGATAGAATAATTGTCAAATTATCTTTGGTGACATTTCAGAAAGTCAGTCTTTAAAATGAAACAAATGGCCTAGATGAACACATGGCCAATTTACCTGCAGGAGTTGAAATGGAACATATATACAATATTGTGTTGCCTCCCCCAGATGGCTCAAAATCTCTGGACACTTGACTAAATTTCCTTGACTAACAATCAGTTAATTTTTGTTGTTGTCTTCATACAAAAACAACTATTGTGTTTTGAAATAAGGATTTGTTTTTTTTCCCAGAATAGTGGAAAATAGTTTGACTGGTAAGTTACTTTATATTTGTATCAAACTCCATTACTGTTTTGTGATGAGTAACTATAACTCAGAACATGAAAAGTAATGTTACTGAGGACACTGCAGATAATCCTGCAATGTCCATTCACCCATTTTTTTCTAACCCTTAATAGTAAGGTAAATTAGCAGGATTCATTTTTGGCCAGTGTTGAGATCTGAAGTACTGTTAGAATTATGACCTCACAGTGCAGAGGTCGTGTGTTCGATCTCTGGCCTCCCTGTGTCTAGTTTGCATGTTCTCCTCCGGTCCTGCGTGGGTTTTCTCCAGGTACTCCGGTTCCCTCCAACATTCCAAAAACATGAATGGCAGGCTGATTGAACGCTCTAAATTGTCCCTAGGTGTGAATGTCAGTGCGAATGGTTGTTCGTCTCTGTGTGTCCTGCGATTGGTTGGTTCAGGGTGTCCTTGCCTACTGCCCGAAGACGGCTGGGATAGGCTCCAGAACCCCCCGCAACCCTTGTGAGGTTAAAGTGGATCTGAAAATGGATGGATGGATGTTACAATTATATTTGATGGAGATCCAAATAAAATTGACTTTTGCACTGCACACAAAACATATTACAGCAGATGGGTGGTTGGAAAGGAGTCTATGATAGTATTCTGAACGTGAATATCAGAATATTGCCATCCATAAAAGTATGCAAGTTTTGAGCACTTTTAATTCAAGTCACATTTTGTACACTCTTAAGTTGCATTCAGTAAACGCAAGCTACACTTCAACTACCGGTGATGAAAATGACCACAGCTTCCACCACCACATCTCTGTGGAACAACTCTTTTTATGGAAAGTTGTGTGACCTCTTCTGGACACATAAATCACTGCCTGGCTGTGTAATTTCTCTTTCGGGACAACAATCCATCCACCAATAAATATATATGTATTTACACAGTATATATAATATATGTACATTTTGCCACAGCTGTCACATGTCAAATAGTCTAGCTACCACATTTTATCTGAAGAGCAGTTAACACGGTTGATTTTCACCGCAAACGGAGAAAGAAAACAATGGCACCACAAGGAACATCATGCGATCACTGCTTCAGTGTTGTATGTTGGCAGAGAACACAACATTGCTGTCAGTAAATATGGGATGGGATAAGTAGGGGATGGAAAACATGGTTCCACTTTCTTTGCGTTGGTGGGCTATGATATCTCCCCCTTCCCCTCCACTTCCTTTGGTAGTGCAGACCTCCAGTGGCTTAATTCAACCAACGTGACTGAAACAGCATGTGCTGCAAAAATGACATGTGAAGTGTTTGTGAGTAAGACAGAATGGAGTCTTTGCTCATCAGGCTAAGCGTCACTTTAGAGAATTGAAGAAGTCTCACTACTCCTTGCCACATCTGTCTGTCAGTCTGTCGTCACCAGTGGCGAGAACCCATGTCTTTGTTTGCATGTAGCGAAACAACAAACAGGCAAACAAAGAAAGTAGTAGAAAGACTCAACCTGTGTATAACGTGTGTATAGGTGTATGTATATGAAACAATGATAATAAACCACTTATACATTCAAAAATAATGCCACAATATCAACTTTGTACACACACACACACACACACACATCTGTTTGCCTGTTCACTGAAATAGAACAAAGTGCCATTCTGCTGTTGCTGTTTCATTTTGGAACCTCCGTTGACACTTGACACTTTTACTCCCTTAACTGCGATCACCCACCATGTCACCCCTTTGACCTTCCAGTCCAACCCTGAAAGTATCTGTCAAGGGCAGACGTGCATGCTTTATTGCTGTTTGGGCAACTGGAATTTATTTAAGTCTCCAAAACATATAATGTACTTTGTATGAAACTGTGTTGTAATCAATGTGTGAAATGCAATATATGTGCTCTTTGAATCAGATTTATGAAACATGTTGGAGGAAGATAGCACAGATGGTGGTTATAAAATAGTTGGGGTTGAGGGGGTGGTTGATAAAGAACCCCCCTGAAAAATTTATGAATGTGGAAGAGGAATAAGTTTTGTTTGATGGTCTCCCATGGGCCTTAGGGTTCCTGGAATCCTTGGATAAAAGAGGCTAGCCAGAAAGGCTCACCTGGCTGGCTGAAATGTCTGATTTCTGATGATGAATGTTGAAAAGAAACGTCACAGGCAGAAGACACACAACAACCTTTTTTTGGTCGCATGAATCCCAACCAATCGTCCAATCGGTACATGATTAAAATTGGTGACGATCATATTGCCCTAATAATGCCAAAAATCATAATCAATCAAATTTAACAGCTCCCAACCATTTGCCCTCCTGTACCTGCAGAATACAAGTAATTGAATAGGCAACGTCCTTATTTACGATTTCCTTGTGACTTTGCTGGCATTGGTCCCCAACACTTTGGCTTGTCTTTGCACATAAGATACCGTATTTTCCGCACTATAAGGTGTACCTAAAATTATTCAATTTTCTCAAAAGCCGACAGTGCGGCTTATAATTCGATTCTCCTTCTATGTGGATCAATATTCTGATTTCCTGGACATAGTATTTTAAATGTTCTATAAGGCGCTTTGTTTGAGCTGCGGTTGTTGTGAAAGCTCTGTATAAATAAAACTGCACTGCATTGTATTGTATTCCCTTTAGCGTAGCTCCATCAAGTGGATGAATAACGCAACTGCAACCACCATTGTAGCTTCTATTCTATGCGCCTTATAATGCGGTGCGCCACTCTACCACTGAGTCATACCGCCCCGACAACTTAGCTCTTAGGATCACTGGGACGCAAAAACGCTAAGATGGCGGCTCAAGCAGAGGTAAAGACATAATTGTGTTTGTTAAATAAGCAAGGTGTGAATACTCTATACGAATCAGATATATATAGTGATCATGGCGGAACAGGACCATGTGCACTCGATGAGAAGGCTTCGAGATAACTTATACCCATCCAGAAATTTAGAGCCATTTTCTTCACTTTGTTACATAACCAATGGAAGTATTCCTTACCAGACTCGGACGATTGTTTGATGACACTGCCATTCCCAGTTATTTATGACTGTTTGTGTTGGACGAATATTATTGATACGATGCCATATTTGTGTGGATAGCAAAGTAGTCAACCTGTCATAGCGGGGGAATATTTTTTGTTCTTCAGAAAGAATGTGGGCCCCTATGGATACTTTTTAACCGTAGCTTAGTCTGGAGGATAGATTGAGAGGACAGTCAACAAAAACACAAACGTGTATGCCTGTTAACTAGGTTGGTGAGCATTATTGTAGAGCAAGGCACGGTAAACTGCTCATGTGCTTGGCGGTATAAGTAACAAAAAAGAGTTTATATCATTCATACCTACTTAGAATTGCATTTGCACATCTACTCATGACACCCAAATATGGTTCCCGTCAGGATAAAGCTAAGAGGGCCAAATAAGGAAGTATTCATTCCTGTCTCTTATTTCCCCCTGGTCCTCTATCCTGGTCTTATTGCAGATTCAATTATCCACTGTAATAGAAACTCTCATTCAATTTCGCAAATTTGGTACTGTATCATTACACTGCTAATATCACAATATAGTGATGATGAGGCACTTATTATTGTAGATGAAAGAGAAAACTTTCAAGAAACAGCCATCTTGCATAAATAAATGAAAAAACATGTTTTTTGTTTTTGTCCAATGAAAAGCCAACTTCATCAATACAGTAATCCCTCGTTTATCGCGGTTAATGGGGACCAAAACCACCTGCGATAAATGAAAATCCGCGAAGTAGCGTCCAATTAACATAAACTTAAAATATAAAGCAACCTAAAATGCAAGACATCAGCGAGTCACATAGAGCAACATATACAGTACTGTACTCCATGTATATGTAAAAAAATAATATATATATTTTTTAAATATGTTTGAAAAAATCCTCGATGCACTGAACCCACGATAAACGAACCGCAAAGTAGCGAGGGATCACTGTATAGTTTTTTCACAGAGCCAGTAAAAACTTGAATATCTTAGGAAAACAAAAAGCATCGGACACGGGCGAGAAATTGATATACCGTATTTTTCAGGTTATACATCGCTCCAGATTATAAATCGCACGAACCAAAAAATGCATAATTAAGAAAGAAAATACATATATAAGTCGCACTGGAGTATAAATCACACTTTTGGGGAAATTGATTTGATAAAATCCAACACCAAAAACATACATGTCATCTTGAAAGGCAATTTAACATAAAAATAAAATAGAGAACAGCAGGCTGAATAAGTGTACGGTATAATAACGTTACATGACTGACATGCCTGGTAATGTCAGTAACGACGTAACATATTAAGAGTTATTCAGATAACTCTAGCATAAAGAACATGCTAACAAGTTTACCAAACTATCAGTTTCACTCCAAATCACGACATCCAATGAAGTCGCTCCAGAGTATAAGTCGCAAACTATGAAAAAAAACTGCGACTTATGGTCCGGAAAATACGATACTTTGTATTTACACAGAAATTTTTGGAAGTTCGAGGTTTATCTTAAATGTTTAAAAGGTTTAATGCACATATAGAGGACTGGATATTATAGAGCTGAGAGTGTCTTTCGGTTAGCTTTTAACACCGATCGAAGTAAAATGGCATTTCCACCGAGCTGAGGACATCAGAGCATTACCTTTTTCTAAAAATTTTAATAACATCCATCCATTATCGAATCCGCTTCTCCTCACAAGAGTCGCGGGTATGCTGGAGTCTATCCCAACTGTCCTTGGGCAGTACATCCTGAACTGGTAGCCAGCCAGCTATTTTGTTTCGATAATATATCACTATTTCTCTTTAATTTGATAAGAAAATGTAAAGTTACAAAAACTGAAAGGGGTGAGATTTTAATCTTCTGTACGTTTGGATTTCCTTTCATTGCCATTGAAGCTCCAAGTTTAGGAAAGAGAAACGGAAAGTAAGTCCGGCGACACATGTAAGACATTTTGAGAGCACTGCACACTGTAATCAAACATCAGTAATCAGTTTTCAGGTTGACTCCCAGCTCCTTTTTCTGATGCGTCTCAGCTGCAGCGGCAGAGCGCAACCTTTGTTGTGGCAGTTCTTCAGGCCCAATCTGAACAACCCCTTAAAATTTCCCCCCAAAAATCGACAGCCGGCAATCAGAGAAAGCCAGCGGTGGCCCTTTTTCGACTAAAAATACGAGCACATCTGCGACTGCAAAAAAACTGGATTTTGTTTTTTCGTTTTTTGGGGGGTAGGTAAGGAAGCCGACCACCCTTTATGTTTCCTAAAATAAAAATGAAAGAACCCAATAATTACATTTGGGCTTGACTCAAATAGTGTTTACTTACACAAGCTAAAACCCTTTGCACCTGCCCGAGAGCTGAATCGCACCACCAGAGTGCCCTCAAATGTTTTTTATGCACACTTGGAAAAAGAAGCAAAAATGTATTCATATTATTTAACGCAGAGTACGCTGGGGGTAAGATAATGATATGCTATGTCAATTGAACTGTACAACGGAAATTGTATCATGGGTCATGCCGAAAAGAAATAACATTCTCTCTGAGTGCTAATGAGTAACAGATTTATATTTTAAGGGGAAATCCTTGACAAGTATATTGACAACTAATCTACAGTTATTGTATTGTGAAATTAATAGAATCAAAGGTGAAGCTACAGAATATTACCAAGAGGGCAATCACCAACTGCCCTCTGTCCACGGACAACCATGATGTGTATGTCTCTGGTAAAAAAAAGACTGTTTCAGTCGCCACTCATGCCTTCATCAGAGCTGTCAGCCCTTCCTGGTGGGACATGTCTAAACACAGCTGGCCAGGTCAGGAAACCTTCAAAGTAAAATTCCACGATGTGATCAAGTCCGCTCTCCACACACCCGCCGCTACTGAAGTATAATGAATGACATCCCAAGTATGTTGGAGCCTGTATGACCCCCTTGTCCCTGCTGATCAGGAAATATCAAATAAACACAATCATAAAACTCTACCAACCATTGCGCTGTGATGTGAGACGATCCCATCCCATTTTGATTAGTGATGGAAAATGTCATTAATTTTTCGTAAGACCGGTAAATTTAATCAACCATAATTTCTTCCCGTTTACAGCATTTCATTGGCTCAGTCTGAGCATGTTCAACACACGTTAATGCACTGAAAAAAATGTAGTGATATATATGTCATGATTCGGTTTGGGACCAACAGGTGGCACTGCTGGGCTCCCCCTGCAGCTGCACACCTGTTGCTCATTTGGCAATTAATGCTTTAAAAGGACTCCCACCCCGAGCATTCAGGGTCGGGTCATTGTTGCAGTTGGCTACTGTCATGATTGTTTGTTGCCGTTTGTCTGCTGCTGTCATGTTTCTGTTATTGAGTTTTATCTTCAGTCATGTGTTTTGTTTGATACTTTGGACTTTGTTTTGGACTTAGTTTTCTGTATTTTATTAAAAACAATTCGTCAAGTACACCCTGCTCCTCTCTCCTGCCTGCTCTTTGGGGTCCACCACCACCACGCAACGTGACAATATATTTGAAAAAAAAAACCTAGTCCGTTTTTTTTCACTCAGAAATTGTAAGTAAATTATGCAAGGAGAGTGGCGGTATGTTAGTAAATAGCTGCTGTCTCCAAAAGGAGAATTCAAAAACGGGTCTTTTTATTTCTGAATAATTAAGTAATTCACTCCAACGTATATGTACGGTGGGGTGAAAACAACTTCAATAGTCAATCAAAACTGACTTTGCAGATTCCATTGAATTAATATCCTAAACCCACAAATTCCAACCTCAGGGTGGCACCACGGGAGCATCTGGAAAATGAATGGGAGCAACTTTTTGGTGGCTGGCAGTGTGAAAAAAAAAGAGGGGTGGGGAGGAAACCCACGTTTTTTTTCCTTCTTCCTCATAGTCACCCTTTCCTCCGTTCTGGAAGTTCAGAATTGTCCCCTGACAGCAATGGCATGACTTTGTGTGAAATGACAAGAATTATTCGATGGTATGGTCTGAAACAGTGGCAGTCATTGCGTGTTCGAAACAAACATGTTTCATTTGAATGTGATCAACTATCTCAATAGGACAATGTGTTTAAGTGGGACTTCAGTATCGTGAAGATATGAGATGAATATGTAACATCTGAGTGTGACTGTGACAAACTGAAAGGAAATTTGACAATTGCAACATCATTTCTCATTATCCAACCAGGGATCACACTTACCAGCTGCAACAACACACACACACACACACGCACACACACGCACTCACGCACATGCAGCACGTACGCAAGCACGCAGACATGCACGTGCGCGCAACATCCACACACACACAAACACACACACACAGATCCAACTCAGAACTGGAACATCTGCTTGAAACATTTATTCAAACTTTGATTCCATTCTTCCATAACAGTCACACTCGACTTATTTGAAACAAAGAATTGAACCTGACAGAATTGTTTTAAAGCATATTTGGACAGTTTATTGGTGTTTAGGATGGTGGAATCACAGAGGTTTTCAGTTTCTACTTTGATTTCCTTTACTAACAATGATTGGCTGCCTCTGCCACTCGGAGAATGGTGGCAGCAACGAGCCAAGTGGATAAGAGCGGTTTCCTCAGCGCGCACAGCTTTGTCAGCGTCTGCAAACAGAGCGAGTGAGCTCAGCCTGCGCGAAAACGTGCAAAAATTGTCAAGGGGCTCATCTGCGCTCTCTTCTTTCAACCCAGGGTAAAGTTTTAACTGTTGGCTGAACGGCACTTGGGCGTGTGGGATGCTTTGATAGGAGGTGGCACCATGCCCAATGTCAACAGCAGATTATTGAACATCTGTCGAAACTCTTAAGATGTCCCACGCACGGGACATTTCAGTGAATCCCAATATTGCGTTCTCAAGAATTGTGTGCGTCCCAGAGCACCGACCCCAAACAAACATCCTTTCACTCTGAGTAACTTCATAAGCACATCAGCAGACATTTATAATATATTTATAATATCATACGAAAATGAAGTTGAACACTTCAAATGAACAGACGACAGGAGCTTAAAGTTCAATCTCCCCTCCAATCGTTGGACAATTTGAAAGTTGACCAAAATGTTTAAAAAAAGATGCGCCTCAAAAACTTGACGTTTGATCGATCATAGTGCACGATGTCAGATGAGAGTTCAAGATACAGTGGTACCTCAACTTACGAACGTCTTTTCATACGACATTTTCAAGTTACGAGACGCCTCAACAGGAAAATATTGCCTCTTGTTATGAAAGAAATTTCAAGATCCGAAAGGTAAAAATACAGTATAGGCTGCTACTCAAAGCTCCGAGATTCCTGAACGCAACATTCTTATAGCTGCTCTCGCATTGGCTACAACCGAGCATCATCCTGGCATCCCATTGGCTAAAAGTGACCTCCCACCATATGTTGTCTATGTGCGTAGATAGATAGGGTTTTTTTTTTTTGTTTTTTTTTGTTTGTTTATTGAGCATATATATTACACACAGTAACAGATAGCCAAAAGGTAGGCAAAATTTATGAAAGGAAAAATTTAAAAGTATGTAAAAGAAAAAAAGAAAACACTCATCATCACAGTTGTATGCTCAAAGGAGTAGGAAGAAGTAAACAACTTATCTAGTCCTACCCCTTATTGTATAGAATATAAATTGATCGTTTTCAAAACAAAGAAGAAGAAGAGAAGGTATGTGTTTATGCATCGGGCAGCCGTGTGGTCCAGTGGTTAGCACGTTGACCTCACAGTGCAGAGGTCATGGGTTCAATCTCTGGCCTCCCTGAGTGGAGTTTGCATGTTCTCACCGGTCCTGTGTGGGTTTTCTACGGGTACTCCGGTTTCCTCCCACATTCCAAAAACATGCATGGCGGGCTGATTGAACACTCTAAATTGAGTGTGAGCGCGGATGGTTGTTCGTCTGTGTGTGCCCTGCGATTGGCTGGCAACCGGTTCAGTGTCTCCCGCCTACTGCCGGAAGATAGCTGGGATAGGCGTCAGCACGCCCCGTAACCCTTGTGAGGATAAAGTGTATGGGAAAATGGATGGATGCATCGTCCTCGTCATTCGTCCCTCTGGCCAGGAGGTGTTCCGATAGTTTTACGCAAATGTGAATCACCCAGAAAAAGTGTTCACCAGTCCGGCGATTGCTGACTCTGCTTTCGAAGGATTGTTAAAAGCTGACAAAAGCAAACATCTTTGGATCAGTTCTTTTGAAAACGCCAGGTAAAAACCTCTCCTAAGAGAGAACATGAACTAAAGAGGGCAAAAAACGATGAGGATGCAGTTAAAAGTTCATCACATTTTTATTCTTTACTGTATTCTTTGTTTTTTACATGATGCACAACTCTCATTTATTGTGCAATAATCTAATTGTAACGTATGTTTCATATTTTGATGCATTTTTATCCCTTATAAAGCATTTTTGTCTGAATTTTGGGGGCTTGGAACGGATTAGGGCATTTACATGGAAAACGGGTCTCTACTGTCAAAATTTTCTAATTAAGAAATTTCTCCCAGAACAAATTAATTTCATAAGTAGAGGTACCACTGTACCTCACAAGTGCTCAGTTCAGCCAATTTGTGTATTTAATGTGAAGGTTCCACTGGACTTGCTATAAAATCAAATTCACGAGTTCTACTGTACAGTCTGCAAAGTTCAAGCTTTAACTAAGTGTATATTCTCTTCAGAACACTGTCTAAAAGGAAGATTCAGCCATAATAACCTTGTGCGCCAGTATTGCAGAGACAAAACGTAAAACGCAGAGTGCCAAACCAAAAAACAGGCGCCTTGAGCATGAGGTGAAACACAAAGTGCAGACATGCAATGAGGCCCAGGAGGTTGGTAATGTGCTTATTTGTGAAAGCAATCTGTTGTTTATCCTCGAGGTCCAACCCTCAGTTCAAATGTTGCATAATTTTCCCCATTTTCAATAACCTATTCATCTCATAGACATTAAACCTGTCAGCGTGGTACTTAAATAAACTGGAGGAACCAATTATTTTGTCCTTAAATGTCATATAAATGCTGACTGGATGATGCGGAACTGAACATCTCACTGTCTTCAGTGTTCTAAGAGGTAAGCGTTAGACGCCTCACTATGCCAACAATGCATCCCTCTTTCTTTGCTTCTAAGCCCTGCTGGACCTCAGAGCACATCTCTCTGCAAATACCTGGAAAAATCATTAAACCTTTGTGTTTATTTTGGAGGACTCAGAGGAGCTTTTTCCTTCTGACTGGCAGGATGAACAGGGATTGCTGTTGCGGCAGTCCAGATTGTTTTTTCGTGGCATTTGGGCTGAAATTGAGATATGGTCAATAAATAACGGGAGAGCATAAACAAGGGAGCACAGGAAACGTTCTCTTATCAAAGTAATTTAAAGGGTGGTGGCAGTAGAGAGCCGAAGACAGACACAACGGTCTGCTTGCCCAATTTAAGGTGATAGTGCATATATAAAAACTCCAGTATTTCTGGTGTCCTGTTTTAACAGTGCAACATCTTAATGTATCAGTCTGCGATACCGTTTATTCTTTGCGGCGCCTCAACTTAATAGCTCTCCTTTTGCAGCTATTTTTGTCATTGACTTTCTGCTGATTGCGTGCACTTGCACATCAGTCTCTGATTAACTTAATTTAAAACCCAGTTGAGGTGTATTCCGTGTTATGTTCCAGGCCTCAAACACATCTCCTGGAAATGCAAGCTTTCTGAAAGACCACAGGTTCGGAAAAAGGAAGAAAATGTTCCAGCGTGACATATGGAGGAGTTTAGGCTGACACTGCCAGAGACCACTGCACAACACAAGAATATATTGTTGAAAACTACTATACTTGGTGCCTTGGAGTGTGTCTTAAGTGCCTCAGACCCTGTAATGAGTTGTGATGTAATTGCTGGAATCTGTTTGACACCCCCAAGTTCTTATAAGACAGCCATTTGATCGATTCTTCAAAATGCTGAAAAGCAGCTAAATCAATTCACCAAGTTGCCAGCACCAAAAACATTTTGTTACCAGATGCACACTGTGAGGACAAACATGAGGTCATCACTCTGAATCCCACCAATATTTGATCACATCAGTATAATTAAAAAGGATTTTCAGCCCAACACCCACATTAGCACGTCTTGCCAATACTCAAACTCAATACGACTGGAGATAATACATAAATTTACGTACCACGTTTGGTTCATGGCATTTTTACAATTGGCAACCCAATAAACACTGAACAGCGAGAAGCACCCAGAGTTCAATGCATGCTGTCGTCATATTTGATGAAATATGATGACATCCACTTCACAGGTCTGCAGAGCACTGAACCTGCCTGGCATGCACCTTGATCAAATTCCCCAAAATCGTGTGGCACTACCTGTGCCAATAGTTCAACATGGTTTCAGCAGGCGTAACGTTTAGTCACCAAATTGTCATGTGTGCCAGGCGCACGTCAAAGGAAATACCCCAGTATGCCAGAATGCTGAGAAGAAAATTCCCCAAAGAGACACATCTGGGCTTGCGTCGGCACAAAAATCCTAATATGCTAGTTTTTAAACTTCAGCGCAGCTGTTCTGTCTGCAAACATAGACACCATTATGTAAAAAAAAAAAACAAAAACACTCCTCATCTAGATATAACAAAGCAAAAAGGTGAGGCACCCCCGTTGGACAATTGCTGCGTTGCAATGAGTGGCTTTTGACTGTACAGTATTTGTAACCGATGTCTGAGCGAAATCCTGTGGCATCCAGACAACATTTGCTGTGGTTTGGGAAGAGCTCGTGGGGTCAGTGGCCAAGAAAACAACTGAGGAGACAGCTGAATCGTCTTAAATATAGACTATAATTCATTTCGATATGCATCAGCAGGAAGGTGGCTTCATTCCAACAATT
Organism: Hippocampus mohnikei; assembly: GCA_026261675.1. Taxonomy (NCBI): domain Eukaryota; kingdom Metazoa; phylum Chordata; class Actinopteri; order Syngnathiformes; family Syngnathidae; genus Hippocampus; species Hippocampus mohnikei. The sequence continues at coordinate 1,720,782 of JAKGUB010000336.1, forward strand.
TTAATGCTTGAACCTAGTCTGCTTGCCCTGCTTACAGCAGAATCTGACAGTTCATCAGCCTACACGATGATCAGGGTACATCTTTCAGCTCACACGTAACAATCTGTGACATAATATCGACAGAAGGACAAAAAAATGAATCTGCGCATTCATTGATCAGCCACAGCCATTACACTGTACACAAATGGATTAATTGTGTTTCCATGTTGACGTTGTGTTTATCTAAGGGTGGCTTTGGATGTCAGCAATTGATAAGTTTTGATTTTACATCAAACACTTTCATAAAGCAGTACACCTTTTCCTGTGTGGGATGTTTTAGCAAGACAAATGGCCAATATTGGGGGCTAGACATGCTGGAGACCCACTTGCCCAAACATGCCATTTCCTCTGGGTGCCTCACTTTTGCTGGATTTTTAAGAAATGTTTAGTCTTCATGCTAATGAAGAAAGATTAAATGCGGTAGCTGTCTCTCCAGCTTGCAGGCTTCCGCTGCTCGGCCCTCAAAAACACGTGTTGTGAATTAGCCTGATGGTTACAGTCACAATGTGGATTTGTCCATGAATAGATGTGGCCCTGGCAGATTTTTACTCATCCTCCGTTGACAGTGTAGAGTGGAAAATCTGTATCCAGTTAAATGTATGTACAATCAAATTTTGGGAAGTGATCAGAGAGGAGCAGATCACTAGTAATTACAGAGATGCCAATTCATTAAACCTGCAATACTGATTGTTACGGATATTTAAAAAAATCCTCTGGCATGTAATTGCGTAAACAGGTTGAAAACGAGTAAAATGGGTTCTGATAAAAGAGAATTGCGATAGTTGACAATATGCCAATTGCAGACGTGGCATTATTTGGCCAGTGACATAGTGCTGACACATTAGCAATGGAAACAAGCAAATGAGTCAGACGGCAGTCAAATGCTAACGATTTGAGGCTTACCCAATTGCCGCTAGCCTTAATAGATTCATATTAGTGGCAAGGAACAACGGCAACCACACAATGTGAATCTTCATCTGAGTATCATGTTCGATAATCCTCAGACAACGACTGTGTGCTAACTAAAACTTAATTTGTCTCAAAATATATATTGCCAGGCCACTTTTCGGCACCTGTGTCAAGATACTTTTTGGAATATGCCGTCTTGTGATTTCGTGGCAGCTCTGCAATTATGGCCAAGAGATTCCCCCACAAAAAAAGCTACTGAGAAGTGCTTGACAGATAAATTTAAAATGGCATGTCTACTTGATATTTATGACTGGGTGACACAATACTTTACCTCATAAAGACTGCTTCTAATTACTGTATTGAGGTTTTTCAGCACATTGAGCAATGTGATTCAGTGGCTTTGTTTGGTCCCAGACCTAACCGTGAGTATCAGTAGCAAAGGATCCTCTGTTCTGCATGAGTCTCCACTTGCCTGGTGTCACAGAGATGTCAATAAAAGCTTCATGACCACATCATGCCACACAATGCACCAAAGAAAAAGAAATAAAATCAAGCCTTAAATTCATGTATGTTCGGGATCCCCAGTGAAACGGTTGAATAAATGTGCTCCAAAAGACAATTTCATTTATTGACACCAAATTTAGAGGATACTTGTATCATAAGAGGATGCATGAAAAAGTCCCCAAAACGAATGCCTGAAATGGAAAAGCAAAATTGGCCATTTATGTTTGAAGCAGCATCTTTGGGTCAGGGATCTGATTAAGAAATGTGCTCAAATAAGACCCAGTGAGAAGCAGTTCTTCAAGAAGGACAGGCAAAGCAAAATTGCAAAGATTTATTGCCAAAATCATCTATTTTGCGGTGGGGGGCGTGAATGTGGGTGGAATCTGGCGTCAAAGTTTGATGATCATTTGCAATTTTTTTGCAAAAATTGCTCATCACTGCTTACAGCTTTAACACTATTGCATTTCTTGTTTTTAAATTGATACACAGACACACACACACACACACACATACATACATACATACATACATACATATATATATATATATATATATATATATATATATATATATACATATATATATGCGTGTGTGTGTGTGTGTGTGTGTGGATTTGATCCACCTGTGTTAAAATTACAATTTTGGAGATGCTGTTGGTCCAAGGGCACTGTATGTGACGAATAATAGTTGATTCAAAATAACATTCAAATGAATAAAAAATGAAAGGGTCTTCGGGATTTTGAGTATAACATTATTTCGTGAAGTAATCGTAATCGGTTAAATCGATCAAAATGATGTGTCAATGCATGGCCAACATCGACGTAAACTGGTCCAGTGCCATCAATGTAGCTCCATTGTGTAGCAGACACATCGATACTTCCATTAAGCCGATGTATCATTGCTTGCTGTAAATTGGTAATTTCTCCATTGTGAGACGAATAAAGATTTTCTTATCTTATCTTATCTTATCTTATCACCTTAGGTCGCTTTCCATCAGGCAAGGCTTTTGTGTGGTTGACACCGGAGAAAGTGGAGTTGAAGGATGATGTGTAGAAAGGTCTGCATCGCTCTTGGCAGCGGTGCAAGTTAAAAGCTAATCAGCTGGTAACGATTGGCCGCCCAATTTAAGGTACATTAAGTACCGAAGTAAAGTTGTTTACGATATATACTGCTATTAAAATAATCCCATTGGTAATGGTCAGCAGCACAACCCACTTTGCAAATACGATCCTGGCTCGTCTTTAAATCTCATATGATGGCTTCTGAATGTCTACATGGACATCTGGCAACACTTTGAGATCTTTTTCCATTGATGTGAGGATCTCGTGCGGGTTTTTTTTTCCTTGATGAGCTTCAAGGCCCCAGGGGTTTGTAAACACTATAGAAATGTAAACCAGCGCATTCCTTATATGATGCGTTTATCTGTGCCATGTCGTTGAAATCTGCAGACCAGTAACCCAACTAGAATGTCAGCCAGTTCAGTGACAGCTCGTAAGTCATGATAACACATTTTAAATGATTTTTGTAGGTTTTTGTTGACTCAAATATCCCATAGCATTATTAACACTGGAATATTTAAGATTGGTCAATTTTATTTGTTACAATGTTCCAAGACAATTGGATAGCGTTCCCAAACAATAACAATTTTTGTCATGATCTGTAGTCCTGTTGAACTTGGAACAGATCATTTCTATTTCCTTTTATTACAGATTCTGTCATTATTGAGTTTTTGTGTCGTGTGAGCTGGAGTTTTCTGTTTTGCCGGTCGTGCCTTCCCTGTCTGCTTCGTAAATCCGGGTACATACATCGAGACAATCAGGCTGTCCCGATTTTGCCCCTTCCTGACCGAGGATGTTAAACGGCCAGCTATTTTAAGTCTCCTTTTACATTATCCTTGTTTCCGAGATGTTTTAGGAGTGCACTTGTCCAGATAAGTCGGTACACAACGGGTGAAGGCCGACAATCTTGATTATTAAACGTGTCCGACTGAAAATGTTCACGTGTAGGTAAAGCTACCGACCGACTCTGTGAATCCTTTTTTTAAGAACAGTGATGGAAGGGATTCTTAATGTGTGTGGTGCTTTGTGTTGAGATTTTCACAGCACAGCAGTTACACAAGCTCCGCCTCTTTCCAGGCTTTTGCAAGGGAACCCTAACTGAAAGCAAATGACTGGTTGCCATTGTGCGTGTTGCGGCTTCACATTCAGCCCTGCGACAACAAACGTACACAATTTGTAATTCAAACCAGCATACTGTACATACAGTACACTCTATTAGGTTGTGTCGTGACTCATTCGCTTGAATGTCAGCATTTGTGGAGGAAATCACTAGAGCGGATGTTCTGAGTCACAAAGTACAGACGAACCAAAACACCTTCCTCTCTTCAGGTCGTGGGATCCAGTCATTGTGGATCTGCAAGTTTGGACCAGCACCATGGAAAGTCTGGTTCTTGAGGTTCATTTGAAAGGACAACAGTACAAGGCCAACAAAGGTGCCTTTCATTTTGCTGCAGGTTTGATCGCAGAAGGCTTTCTGGACATATCCTGCAACCAGCTTTGGATTTGTGTGGTACTTGATTATGTTTTTACAATTGCATTAAGTAACTAAAACTTGGAATAAATACACTAACATCCCCAAATAGACACACGAACGACTTTCTTTGTACGTCTGATCTCAAGTCAAGTACCAGTCAAGTACAACTTTATTGTCAAATGTGCTGTATGTGCAACATAGAGCACAGATGAAATTTCTTCCCTTTGCGAAACAAAACAGCAGCACCTACTGATATGAAAATGTAATGTTCCATGTTCAGTGTTAAAGATTATCTTAATAATCCTTTCATTTGGTGTGTTTTTTTAATTTTGTCAGAATCACTTTATTTCTGTGACCATTGTGGGTTTTCTTTCTAACAGAGAGGTACCAACAGTATTGTACATGAGTGTATCGACTGTATCTGCTCCCATTTTCATGTTCGGGGGAGCTGTACACATAGCACACAATAATTGTTTGAAATCAGAAGCCAGAAAATAAATTTGGAGCAACCATTTTTCAATTCATTTTAAAGGAGAGAGTTGACGGACACGATGTGCTTTCGCAGCCCACATAAAACGATGCCGCGGGTCCGATCTGGCCCCCAGGTTTTGAGTCTGACATCTGTGATTTAGATAATCTATAATCTATGTGATTATGGTCATGGTTACCATTACAAACACTCGGGAACACAGAAACATACCGTTTTTTTGTTTTCCATTTTGTTTTATTGTGCGTTGATTAAGCCATTTCCATCTATAAAATCCAATTCCAGGAACCTAAGGCTTTATTTGGAGTTAATAAAACACATTATGAGATCAAAGCTGTGCACCATATTTTGAAATGTCAAGGAAAGGAGTGTGCATAAATATGAGCAATTGCCATGAAGTCATGCTGACTCGTAAGTAATGCTACACCGTGACATTGAGTCCTATGGAAATTGCCTGAACAGATAAATTCCATTTTCCCTGCACATATTCCTTCATTTAGGATGTTGATGATGTTGGGAAAGAATCCTGTTGCTTGCTTCTCCTCATGAGGGTCATGGGGGGTGCTGGAGCCTATCCCAGCTCTCTTCGGGCAGGAGGCAGGGTACACCCTGGATTGAACGCCAGCCAATCGAAGGGCACACACAGACACGAATAACCATTTATGCTCACGCTCACACCTAGGGACAATTTAGAGTGTTCCATTAACCTGCCACACGTGTTTTTGGAATGTGGGAGGAAACCGGAGTTCCCGGAGAAACCCCCTGCAGGCACGGGGAGAACGCGCAAACTCCTCATATGAAGGCCAGAGCCGGAATTGAACCCTGCACCTCTGCACTGTGAAGCGGATGTGCTAACCAGTCGGCACCGTGCTGCCCAAATACGTTTAATAGTAATACGTTTATTTGTGGGGGCTTTGTGCAAGTGGTACATTTCAATGTGCAAACTGGGCAGAAGTCCAGAATTTATACCTGTGTATAAATCATGCGATTCATTGTGATCACAATTTTTAATCGTCTGACCGCCCTTGTAAGGGCCCTTCCCACACCAGTCACTCCCTCTATAACTAATGCTGTTCGGTAGACCATTGCAGCAAAGCAAACAGGGAGAAACAGACTCCGAGACAGAATACGTAAATGCCACATAATAAGATGCAACCGAGATTTGAAGTGCAAGTCTCAGAACTGTGAGGCAGACACCATGCTACCAAAATAATGATTTTCATGGTAAATGAAGTGTTTCTTCTAAAAAAGGAAAAGGTTCTAGTTCAACAGATGTTCCCAGACAGAAGCTTCAATCTTGTGCCATCTATCGAAATTGAAAACCCAAATTATGGAAATTGAAAAAATATTAAGTTCCACAATGGATGCGGAAAACGTTGGCATTCCACCCGCTGTGAAAATGTCTCTTACAGGGTTTGCCACATAGAAAAGAAAATTGCTGAAAGTGTTTGTGGGTGTGTGGGTTCATACAGTCGTTCAGTTCACACAGTAGCGTTTTTGCTTGGGGCTACCCACCATTCCACCCCAAATGTCCATCCACACTTGTTCTTCACCGAACAGGAATTGAAAGTCATCACCCACAAGAAAGTTGAACATTGCTAGCTGCCGGGCCCCTAAGTACAACATTACTAATCAACAGCACTTGTCATGAGGCACGTAAAAGCCAAACATGCTTGAAAGCCAGACAAAATATGTCTCCGATTTTTCAGCAAGCGCCTGTCTCATTTGTTAATATTTATTAAAGGTATCTGGATGGAGATGACATTTTTTATTACAAATTATGCCTATAGGTCAAGGCGGGAACCCCGTAACCGTGAAATTCCAAAGCCCAAATAGGAAAGGAGTTGCTTGAAGAATGGGGAATGAGGCGTCAAAAGCAATACATTCAAGATTTGCACAGCTCTTCGTGTGAAAAAAGGTAACGCAAAGGAAATTTCAACATGAGTGTGGCATTTTTATATCTGAAAAATCTCTTCCCCTCAAACCCAAATGATAGGATGAAAGAAACCGCGTCTTGCTTAGCTTTACATGTTGGAACTTAAACTTCCAGAGCAGATGGAAAATGTGAGCGAAGGAAGAGCAAAGAGTGGAAATGTTTCCAGCTATGGTTTGAAGATTTCAAATTGAAGCTGACAGTGCCTGAATGCACAGACAGGGATTTAATTTTCGGTGCACAGTACCTCCCATCAGACAGCAGGGATAAAATAAATCAGTGTCAGCTTAAAGGTGCAAAAATTCTGTCCCTGGAGCAAAACGTTTGGTAAAAACTTCAAATCCACTCTATGTAACTGGCAGACAATCGATCTTACAAATGGCTTGATGGGCCATAAGACTAAATTGATTTATCATATTAATCTCATCATGGACTCAAATTGAAAATGATATCTTTAACCTCCAGAAAAGAGAGGGGGAAAAAAACTGAGACCAGACTATTCCATTAGTTAGCCATTGTTAATAGCGCTGTTCATACAGGATATACATTTTCCTCAATCCGACTCAGATTCGAAATCTCCAAACATCTTAATGTGGTTATGGCTTTCTCCGATTTCTCGATTTCTCTCCGTCATTCCCTCACTCTGAATGCATTTGTCCCTAAGAACTAAGCCCACGTCGGCTTCTAAATCCGCAGACATTTTTCTGACCGCAGACAAATGATGCGTCTTTAAACGAAGGCGCGAAAGGGTTTCAAGCACATCTGTGTTAGTCTCCAAAGAAAACATCTGTCAAAATTTGTCATAATTGTCACAATAAGCTGCTCCTTATCTTATTAAAGATGTCTGGATTGAGTAATATTTCGTAGTGCCTCTAAGGCAGCGGATCCCCGACCTTTAATCCACCAGGGACCAGGTCTATGGTCGTCCATAATTTTTTACAAACTGGCAACCATTCAGTGACAGGTGGGGCGGGGTGGGTGGGGGTCGTTTAACCAGGTGGATGGTTACATCAGCTGTTTGCTGATGTGTATTCTTCATTGTAACTTACATGCTCCGCTACAAAAAAACAAACTATGGCCCGGTAGTTGGGAACCACTGCTCGAAAGTTCTTTCCAATCAACAGCACACATTATCTAAGATCTCAATTTGAGCCAACTGATTTTTTTTTTTTTCTGCTTGATGACAAGCATTGATGGAGAACATTTTGAATAATAACATTCTAATGAAGATGTCTGTTAGCTTATCTGGGAACTATGCTGTGGCTGCAAATGCTTGTTGTCATTTTTATCCTGATTAATGAAATGTGAGACTTGGGAATCATCCAAAACACTCAACACATCCACTTGCTCCTCTACAGCACCAAGCTTCAGGTCGCTCTTTAATTGCCTTTAGTTCCATTTTACATAGAATCTCAGAGAGAGGCTGATTTTGCCATGTTTGTGTGAGTTGTGATCATCAATATCCGAGTACCAGCTTGATTAATTACGCCTGTCAAACAAGGAACAATGACAGGATGGAACGTTTTAAATAGCACGGATAAACAGGCCCACATATATGGGATTAAGATTTGAAAAGTTCTTTTTAATGATGTTTATTTATCTCGAAGGTTGAACCAAGTGTTCTGTAAACCAACAAACATATTTTTATCATGGCCGCCTTTTGATCTGCAAGCAGGAAAATGAAATCATCTTGTCCTGGCGTATAATCCTTATGCAGGTGTTCTTGTAAAACAATATCTGGGGTGTAACACCAAAAGAATCCCTCCAGGATCAGCTTGGAACCAACTTCAGGTCACGCGAGAGCTTGTTGTTGACATCCTTTGTCAGTCTTGAAAAAGGCGATTATTGCCTGACTGTGTGTACAAACCTGAGAGAAGGCAAAAAGGGCTCGGTTTATAAGCACGCTGCACACCATCACCGCACGCGTTCCGCTCACGTCCAATTTGCTGTCCATGGTAAATCCATGCGAGGGAACGATGGAACAAAGAAAGCAAACCAAAGACATCTGCTGAAACCTGGCTCGACCTTCCCCTCACATCACTGACACACTGCAACTTTTCATTTGGTAATAGGGAACACGTGGGAAGTGTTTTCAGACATAGCCGAGGTAAATATAACTTGAATAATTAAATGGAGTTTCTTGCCATCTCTTTAGCTATTGTCTGCTCTCTTTAGTCCGTCGCCACCTGAGACTCGTGTTTCCAAAGGAGACATCTTTTAACACATGACTCCTGGTTGTTTACATCATGTGTATATTGCCAACTGGGATTGTAACTTGATAAACACAATAGTGATAATGATCACCTTAACCGCAATAAAGAGCCGAACCTGACTTAATCTGACTTTATGAGAATTCTTTCAGTAATTCCTCTCTATGTTGGTGTTTAGAGGCATTCAGTACGGGGATCCAGGGTTTTTTAGAGACGTTACTTAAATTATATAAGTGAATAAAATGTACTCAGGCCAAGTTACAAACCATCATAATGTATAGCATGCCTTCTAATTCAGTGCCATGCATATTGTTGTCACCGAATGACTAGCCATGCAACCATCCATCCATCCATCCATTTTCCGATCTGGTTCATCCTCACAAGGGTTGCGGGGCGTGCTGGAGCCTATCCCACCCTGAACCGGTTGTCAGCCAATCGCAGGGCACACAGAGAAGAACAACCATCCGCACTCACACCCACACTTAAGGACAATTTGGAGTGTTCAATCAGCCTGCCAAGCATGTTCTTGGAATGTGGGAGGAAACCAGAGTACCCAGAGAAAAGCCACACAGCTCTCAACTCATCTCAACTGAATTTATAGAGCACTTTCAAACAGCCATCGCTGCATACAAAGTGCTGTACATCGAGCAACTATCATATATAATGCAATAAAGCACGGGGAGAACATGCAAACTCCACACAGGAAGACTGCAATCGAACCCTCTGCACTGTAAGGTCAACGCGCAAAAAAAAAAGATACAATGCTATATTACATTTTCTCACTCATATCAATTGTTGTTTATCACATTGATCTGAAACTAAGGACGGTGGCAATGGCACAACAGTAACGGCAGAACAATAAATGGGGTTTGACATTTTACAGAATGTCACCACACAATCACTCAATTCGAACCCGCAACCCGAGAGTAGCAGAGGAAGACCACACTCCACCCGGTGATGATCTCCAGAACAAGAACTAAAGGCCAATGGGATAATCCTGGCATGTTTACATGAAACAGTAGAGCTCTCTTGGATCCACTGATTGATGGATCCAACTTCCTCCCGCATCCAGTGTTCCATGTATGTTAAGTTATTTGAAGACGGAAAAATTTCCCATCACACACTTACCATATGTGTGCGTTATCTAAATAGGAATACTTGCATACATATAGCAGTATTTGTATGCAATGGTGAGGGGGGTTAATGTGTTGAGTGTCTTCTTTAGTTGTGCGTCATGACACAGGATATAGAGTGAAATCTGCATATTTTTCAGAATTCCGAATATTTGCTAAATACCAACAATGAGTTCAGAAGAATTCAGGGGGGATTGTGCTCGGGCCAGCTGCTGATTAGTTTATCTTATATGAACACAAAGTCTGGAACTAGAGTGCAGAATTTTTACTGTATGTGTTTGGAGATGTTTTCACTTTGGTTTTCCACTGATACTTCTGGCTGGAGGTTCACGCTGATGGCTTATGGCTATGGAAGCAACTCCAGTGGTCTCCTCCAAGTCCCCCGTCCACTTGTTATTCCAGATCCAGTCAGGACAGGACAGTCCTAATTAACACATTACCATGTGTGTGTTTGTGTATGTCTTTGCCAGATTTCAAAATCTGAAAGCAATTGTCCCGTAAAGGTCAGTTCACAATCTTAACAAGAGAGCACAAATGATGGTCTATTCAGGAAAACTCAAGTTGAAACGTGCATCAAGCCCATCAGGGATATGATGTCTATTCAGTGCCACTTTAGGTTGACATCTTGCCATGTGAATCAAATAAGTAATGGTGCCATTTACAGTCTTTCACAATTTGGTTTCCTTTTTACCAAGTGTTCTCTCTCAAATTTAATGTACGTCTGCTGTTGTCCAACATTCTCCATGTGCCATTTTGAGCTCTTTGCATAATAATGGTATTCCCAATTTGACTATAGAAGCTAGCCTCTGACCGACTCCTGTGCCCTGTGACTACTGAAACTAAACAACAGCAACTGAAATCAAATAATTTAAACATTTATGAATGTCTCTGGAAAATTGTTTTTGCTTGTGATAACAACCAGCCAAAAAAAGAAAAAAGCCTGAGCCTCAGTGTGAGGCAATAAAACCTCTTCCCCAAGCCTCATTTGAGTGTTGTGTTTGAACTGCATTCAGGATGTGTGTCAGGCTGATGTCACCACAAATGTCCACTCTTGTATTGCAGTGCTATGTCGATTTTTATCATTCTCCGACAGCTCTCTGTCAACACATCAACAAGCCTATTTCTTGTTCCAGTTTGTCACCTGCAGTCCCTGCAGTCGCCAGACGGGGTGCTGTCGAGGTGGCCCTAATCATCAAATCTCCAGAGTCCAAAAGAACAGCCTTCCCTGGCATCCGCCTGTTCCTCGGCAGCTTGTTTGACTGACGTATCCTCCCCTGCCCCCGCTGAGCCTCCCATTTCAGCCCACCATCTCGATTTATTTCATGCACACGTTCAATCCCCCGTGACTATTTCATGGAATGTTGTCGACTGAAGACTGGGTTTTTCCCCAAGATTGTTTGCCTTCCCCCGCCAAATAATCACTGTATTAATTACAAAAGATATGGAAGCTTTATTTCTCTGGAACTTGAACTATTTGCCAAGTGTCATGTTTCCCATCTCTTTGTGTTCCAACCTCCAAATATGAAGGACTTTTCATTTGGCAGTTTTGTCTGGCTCATGGGGAGATTCCAACCTTTGTGTCAAGGTCCCTAGTCTCTGGTTGGTGATAGATGCATTTACGCCTTTTTGACACTTGTCACTGAGTGTGTCTATTGTTAAAGTAATACTTTTGTAAAGCTAAAGGGGTACTTTATTAGGACCAATCACGACGCAGTTTTTGAACTTCACTTGAGCCATGATTGGTTGTTACCTAACGCCTGAGCGCATGTGATGTCATTGTCAGTCAACAGCAAGTGAAAAAAACGCCTTTTTAAAGGTTTTCATCCATCCATCTATCCATTTTCTGATCCACTTTATCCTCACAAAGGTCGTGGGCGGGGGGGTGCTGGAGCCTGACTCAGATCTCTTCGGGCAGGTGGCAGGGACCACCCTAAACCGTTTGCCAGCCAATCGCAGGGCACATAGAAACGAGCGACCATTTGTGTCCGGCAACAGGGTTCGTTTCAGGTCGCTTCCTAATTCGCTATTTTTCAGTTTCACAGCACAATCACAGACCCTGTGGCACATTCCGAACGCTGTGTTGAACACCCTCACAAAGCACCGTAAATATTTCACGAGTGTTACATTTACAGTGTCATGTTCCTGTTTTTGTGTGTCTCCAGCAGGTGGCAGTTGAGGGATTCTCCCCCAGCGTGCACACCTGCTGCCAATTTGATCACCATGATCCATGTATTTAAGGACTGCCAAGATCCCATGTCTCTTGTCGGATTATTGACCTTGTTGCTGATCTTGTGCAAGTGTTGTTTTTGTAGACCTTTCGATCTTGTCATAGTCGTTTTTGCCCTCAAGCCTCTCGCTTTGTATTTGGTTTTTTTTGTCGTTGACCTTGTTTTTGTTTTCGTGAAATTGGACTTTTGTCATTTCGTTTATATCTCTATTGCATTGTTTTTCCAGACACCTTGTGACCAGCAATTTCAGTTGATACTTGTCTGTGCGATTTTCTTTAATAAATATTTTTCTAATCTCGCTTTGTCTGAGCCTGCATTTTTGGAATATGAAAACATTATGCGGTTCGGTCAGGACCTAACATGCAATGGGGATGAAAAATTCCTCCTGACGCCACACACACACCGGTTCATCTTTAAGGGGCATCCAAGAATCGTGCTTTTGTTGACTTTGTTCATTTGGGAGGCAAAATAGTCAAATTCGGCACGGTCGTCTGTTTATGTGTAACAGCTTTATTCTGGTAAAGTTCACAGAGTATCTGCGGGAAGCAGAGTACCCCACACAGTGGATTTTGCGATGAATAAGAATGCTTCTTCAACCAGCTACATGTGTGTTCTATATGGGTCTATGTTGTTATTATCAAATGTCCAATTATCTTTTTCTCTTTTTCACTCGTTTTCATTCCAACAACTGATCGATATTAATGACCGTTCATAACTTTTTCTTGAGCTGAGGGTTTTCTAAATGTGCAGACATGAATAAACACCCAAACGTGCTTTCCCCCAATCTGTCAAACAGTTCTGTCTGTGATATCTATCGGGGGGTTTAATTAGGTGCCAGGAAAATTAAACTTGATCACTTCAAGCTCGGTGATTACTTTTCTTGTCTTTAGCGACTTTGGCTCAGCGTGCGAGTGTGAAAGCAATCGATGAAACAATGTTGCGTTCAAGGAGCAGATAAATAAGCTTACAGAATTGCAAAGTAAGCCGCGTTGAAGCAAGAAGGTGAGGGCCATAAAACCGCAACTCCACACAGTTCAACCTCTTGCTGTGACTGGATATGAAGATACTTCTGCAACAACAATCAGTGGTTACATTTTTTTTCCAATTTCTTTTTCTTTTTGGGAACATTTTATCATGGCTAGGAGAGTTAGCAGAGAGCAAAAAAAAAAAAAAAAGGACGATTGAAAGAAAAAAAAAAACACACCAAAGGACGAAAGACTATTGTGCACCTGAAAGAACAAAGTTGTCAATTCCAGTTATGATTACTGTTAGCCGTAGTACAAATCGTTTTCAGTGGTTATAATATGCAAAACATTCAGGAAAAATAAAAAACAAAAAACCACACAAAAAACAGCTGATTTGTTAAACATGCAAGTCAAACAAATGGAAAATGGAAGGTTTGCAGAAAAGTAAATTGTGTGTCTCCTCCTAGCTGTGATGAAAGATTTCGGTCCGGGATACAAATTTTGGACTAAACTCAAGCATGCACACAACGGCAAATCTCCCGTGTGGTTTTGAAGTTGAATATGTATGATTAGACATGCAGTGTGAAAATCCATTTTATTCTCTGATAAATTAGAAATGGCTGGGCACGGACGACTGGTAATATGACTGCTGCGTCAAACTACTCAAAAGATGAAATATAGCCTTAAACAATAAAGATTTTGTTTTTAATTAATTAAGTTTTGAACATTTGGAATCATTGAGGATTTTGCATCATTTCTTGCCACTCAGTAGTACGTACTTTAATGCAGTGATTCTCAAACTGAATTCACGGCCCAAATGAAGAACCACCAAATGTTATTACCCCAAACTCAAAGAAGAACAAGGTCCGAATTATGAACCTCCCATCATAAATCACAGGCGAAGAGAAAATAAAAGAGAACTTGAAGTTGAACATGTGCTTTGACACCAAGTGATGAGAAGCAGGGTTAGATGGATTGCTGTTTTGTTTTAAGTGACATATTGTGCGTCAGCGGCTCTCAATGGATTCCAAATCAATCAATATGCAGCTCACTTGAGTGGGTGTGACCTATTGTTTTGTTTTGTCCAGATACACATTCATTGTGAAACATAGAAATCCGCTCAAAGGACACACTCTAGGAAAAACTAAAATAAAATAAACAATGCCTAAAAAAGAGGAGGCTACTTAATATGTCAACATATTTAATCCAGAGGATTAAGAAACTGGATCACTGGAAACTGAAGATCAGCATCCAAGTAAGATTAGGTTAATCATTTTGTACACCAGTAATGATAACCTGTAACCTGATAGAAAGATAAACTGTCCACTGTAGTAACCGCTGTCCCTGAAAGGGTTAAGATGTGTTTATTGCTCACATTTCTGGTCATGCATCCTGAAATGTTATACTACTCGACCAGCAGCAGCCCAATCTGCCGTTTTGAAAAAGTACCCCGTCCTGGGAAAATTACAGCAGTTTGCTCCTGAAGAGTGAGCCAAAACACCAGCTGCGAGGGGCACGTCTCATTGAACGTTACGAAAAATAACATTTGATTGAAGTCATTTGCTCAAAAAGTTGTGCAACAAAATGTCAAGTTTAGGGTACCATCATTTTTGACAAGGCCTGTTTCATGGATTTGTTTTTTCAAAAACACATATCTGATTTTTATGTTAACTATCGTTTTTTTTTTTTCATTATTACGATTTTTCTATCATGAGCAGATGGGTACCAACAATTTTGGACAAGTGTGTATAAAGTATCGGCTCGGCGCACACGCTGACTGCCCAGCTACTGGAAAACGTACCATCGAGTATTTTGTAACTTTTATTTTTGAAACAAAAAAGTGCCGCTGGCAAATAGAGCAGAGGCGAGTCATCTCCATTTCAGTAGAAGTAGAGGATAATATCGATCGACGTCATTTATTTTACCTCATGATTCTACTGACAGCCCCCGAGAGACAATATTTGCGCGCTACTGACCAATTGTTGCATGCTCCGATGTCCTCATTTAATGTCTTTCACCTTTCAACATGTACATGCAATTTTTTAGGGATTTGTAATTTGTTGTAACTATTTCCACATCTGCAGATGATAGGCACTCGACCGGTGGCGTTGGATCTGGCATGTGTTTCTGTGTCTAACTCAAACTATCAACTAAGGTGAAGATTTATGACTTCATTAAAAAATGATGTGTCAGCTCTAATTGCACTCTTTGCAGTGAATTACAGGGATGTTATGATGCATTTGCTTTGGTACGTCTTGAACAAGGAGTGCAGGCGCAGGAACGTGGCGAACATCAATTTGACGGCTGTGTCGATTTGGACAATTATTGTTCATTTCAGCGTGTTGGTGCTGCTCTCTCTCCCACTTTGCTTTACATTTGTCAGTCGTTCAAATTGGAAACAGACGAGCTTGCCCTGCAGGGTATTGAATGACGGATGGATGTTTGCGAAAGAAGAGGGCGGGGGGGACGGAAGACCGCAACACCTAAAGCCGTCATCCGGTTTCTCTCAAACGATGCGGCGCGCAGCAGAGCCTCCAGTGATTGTCTGGGAAAGCCATCAGTGATAGGAGCAATATCAGAAAAAAAATTCCACCATCAACCGCTTGGAATTTGCCTCCCACACAAATGAAGAACATCAGCCTTCATCACGTATGTTGAAAACTGCGGCTCACTCACAGTCTGAGGGAGGAATTACTCACCCCCGCACAAGGGAGCATTTTAAGGAAGCGAGGAACGTGTCGGTTTACTCGCAACTCAGCTGTTGTGTCTGGATGTGCACATAAAAACACCGTTATCATTTTCATGGATGCACTTCAACAGCAATTTGAAATACAAGAGTGGAAACTCTGAGTCTCCTCTGTGTGTGCGTAGGAGTGTAGCCAGAAAACGTTTAGTGGGGTGGCCAGAGTGACAAAGCATTTCACCAAGTAGCCGCACGCTTACGTACTTTCCCATGCTTGTGGCCACCTCCGTGACTAAGAAGTCGATGTTTATCATACCGTCGACAATCAGGATTTCATGACGTAAAATACACACGTATCCAGAACCTTCTCAACACATTCATAACACAAGCAGGTTCAATAATAAGCAACATTTCACTGAGCTGAATTCAAAAGCTAATGTCATTTTATTTACAGTTGGCTTTGCTCTCATAGTGTACTTCTAGCTCATGCTGTGATTTGCTCGCTAACAGCCAAACAGAGTGATCAATTGTCCCAGACATCATTTTGTATACTGCAATTGATGGGCCATTCGTTCAAATCCTAGCTAAAATAAAACACACTGACAAAAATCTCTAAATTCTTCAGAGTTCTAAACTTTGCTTTTTTTACTTCAATTTGTTCTTCGTTGTATTATGAGTGTGCTGGGCAAGATATGTCATATGAAGTATATGTCCATCCACCCATCCATTTTCTAATCCGGTTATCCTCACAAGGTTCTCAGGCGTGCTGGAGCCTATCCCAGCCGTGTCTTCGGGCAGTAGGCGGGGCACACCCTGAACTGATTGCCGGCAAATCGCAGATGAAGTATACGTGTGCATTTTATTGAATGAAATCATGACTGACTGTGCATGGTATAATAATAATACATTTCATTTATAAGCGCCTTTCAAGACACTCAAGGACACTTTACAACTAAAACAAGAATAATATATGATACATAATGACTTCTCGGGCATGTTTGTATGCTTGCTATGGAGTGAAGTAGTAAGCTAGCAAATGTCCTTTGCGAGACGGATTGTTTAGCGTTTGCATTCAGACCAATTGTAAATCTAATTCTTTACATGTGCAATTCATCCATCCATCCATCCATTTTCCGAACCGCTTGATCCTCACTAGGGTCGCGGGGGGTTCTGGAGCCTATCCCAGCCGTCTTCGGGCAGTAGACGGGGGACACCCTGAATCGGTTGCCAGCCAATCACAGGGCACACAGAAACGAACAACCATCCACGCTCACACTCACACCTAGGGACAATTCAGAGTGTTCAATCAGCCTGCCATGCATGTTTTTGGAATGTGGGAGGAAACCGGAGTGCCCGGAGAAAACCCACGCAGGCCCGGGGAGAACATGCAAACTCCACACAGGGAGGCTGGAGCTGGAATTGAACCCGGTACCTCCGCACTGTGAAGTCGACGTGCTAACCACTGGACTACCGGGCCGCCATGTGCAATTCATATAAATGCAAATTTCCCCCTGGATGTAGGGTGGCCAGAGAGGAAATACTCTCCAGGGTAGCTCCACCTAATGTATGTATGTGTATGTGTGCATGTGTGTGTGCTTGCGTCAAGATGGACGGTGTGTTCAGTTAACATGTTACATGGAAGCTCCCAAAAAAAGATTGATGCATAAAAGTGCAAAAAAAAAACCTTGGAAATGACCAGCCAGGAACACAGTGAATGACTGTAGGTTCTTTTATACATCTGGCTTGTGCTTACTTGTTAACTGCAGCAGCATGGGCGGAATTAGGAGCCAGCTTCCTTGGATTATTGATCCCATCTTCGAATTTAGCAAACCTGCAACTAATATTGAGTTTTTGTTTTGTTTTGTTTTGTTTTAGAATCGTGTACAGATGCAAACCGTATCGCATTTAATACAATCCAAAGATCAATTTGCTGCAGTCGTGTAGGTGGCAGTAATGCACATAACAAACCAAATGGAGCCACACACAAGAAGCTGACTTCACTCGTGGCTTAAAATGAATTTGGCTTTGACAAGTTTGAGTGAAGCTGTACACACAAATCATCCGTCTTGCTGTTCCCAGAAGTGCAGGATTTTCCCGTCCTCCCGTGCACATTCACAGACACCGCTGGGATTTGAGTCAGAGTCATTTTTGGGGGGCGGGGGTCAGAGGTCAAGCTGATGGCTGCTCTGACAGTGGCTAGCACCTTGGGGGAGGAGGAAACTCAAGTGGGGTTGTTTCCAAGTTCCCGTGCAAGGAAGGAGTGACTCAGCGTAATGTGGAACCCTATCGTAAGCGTTTTCCCTCGCTGGCCTCAAGGGGAGCAAAGTTCTGACTGTCCAAGCCCACACGCAGCCCCCATCCCCATCCCCCCACCCCACCCTATACAAATATGTCATTGCAAACTCATGCGGATGCTCTGCTCTTCTTTTCATCGCTTGTTATTTTCTCATTGAATTTGTTGTTTGGAAATGTTCCATTCTGATACACCCTCTGGCCAAAACCTTCAGATGAGCCAAAAATGTTCACGATGATTGACAGTTTAATCATAATCTCCGAATTAGCCCCGTGTATTCTACTAATTGTTGCCATGAACTGTTACTTAAAATTAGAATGACGGCCATCGTACGCATCTGATGGTTCCGTTTTATTTATTTATCTTTTTAACCCTATGTTGCATACGGGTTACTTCAGTAACCACATTCAAGTTACCAGTTTTAGTTTTTAAATCCACCGCGAGATGTCTCTAGCGTGCGCAACAGCAAAAGCAACATAGCAGCCTCCATGAGGAAAAGGTGAGTGTGAAAGAGGGTCCACAAAATGTTGAATAATTTCTATCCGTGAGATGAAAAGGTCCAAATACCCTATTGTACTTGTGCAGAAGAGTATAGAGAACATATAGAACACAATAAATAACAGTTTCTATGCGTTACCTATCAGTACTGCCATGCTTTTTGGCAAGGTAATTGTGTAGTGATTAAGTTATTATGCACACGAAGTACCTGCACTTTGGTTTTCCCAAAATTGTGAATTTATTATGATATTTGGCCATAATCTACCCTAAATGTAAAAACAAACCACAATTGAATAACTCCTGCAGAAGCCATGCAACATAGGGTTAAGCTTGCTTGTATGGGGATTTGCTGTTTGCCATAAAAGGACACTACCTTGTTTATAACGTAGTTGAACATACCAATCCTGTTGCTTGCTGGGAGAGGAAGAAATGTCAAGATCACTAATAACTGAGCTGGAATTTCCCTTTGACATTTCTTGTTTTAGCTTTAGTCAGTGTCTAATAAACGTATGATGTGGCAACAGTTTATATAAACAATGTTGTCTGGAGCTTTCATAAGCTCCTAAAAAAACTCAGTCATGTTTTAGCATGGGTGCAACCTTATCTCAGGATGGATTGTTTTTGTTTTTTGTTTATTTTAATCAAATTAATACTGCATTGACTATGGAACTCTCATAAAGCTGTTAATTAAAATATGCCAAGATGAGAAGTTAACATCTTCATATGAACACACTTGTCTGTGATCACAGCTCTAATCAAAGCTCATTTCAGGAGCCAAAAGGGCTTCTATTGAATACATTCTCCTTTTAGGATGACTCTGGATTACAGGTGTCGAAGTCCGGTCCTCGAGGGCCTGCATGTTTTCCATCCCTCCCTACTGCAACACACCTGATTCAAACTATCAGGCTCCGATAGAGATTGCTGATGAGCAGATCATTTGGATCAGGTGTGTTGCAGCAGGGAGGGATGGAAAACACACCTGATTCAAATGATCAGATCATCAGCAAGCTCTGCGGAAGCCTGACATTGAACCTGTTCATTTGAATCAGGTGTTTTGCAACAGGGAGACTTGGAAAACATGCAGGACAGCGGCCCTCCAGAACCTGAGATTGACACCTATGATTTAAACGTACAACACTATCTTTGAAAAGTTCAATAAAAGAACCTCATGTCACAAGTATGAAAATAACCCTAACCATCATCCACCCACCCATCCATTTTCTAATCTGTTTCTCCTCACGAGGGTAGCGGGCATGCTGGAGCCTATCCCAGCTGTCCATGGGCAGTAGGCGGGGGACACCCTGAACTGGTTGCCAGCCAATCACAGGGCACACATAGACGAACAACCATCCGAACTCACAATCACACCTTGGGACAATATAGAGTGTTCCATTAACCTGCCCAGCATGTTTTTGGAATGTGGGAGGAAATCGGAGTACCCGGAGAAAACCCACCCAGGCACTGGGAGAACATGCAAACTCTATACAGGAAGGCTGGAGCCGGAATCAAACCCTGTACCTTTACACTGTGAGGTCACCGTGCTAAACGGTAGATCACAGTGCCCCCCCCCCACCCAGCAATCAAAGTTATATAAACATTTTCACAGAAAACACTACCTCAATCTAACAGATTCAATAATTATAAACACTCTCTTCACACATGACTTCTGGTTTAACTTCTTTTTAGCTTATTTTGTTTTTGTCCCTAAACGTCCCTTGCTGAGGACTTTTGTTTTGCAATAAGTCTACAAAAAAAGCCACAGATAAATCAAAACTCATCTTCCAGCAATATTACTTTAAGCAGACGAACTGGACTATTATGAAGGGAAGCCAATGTTTTGTGAGATTTGCTGAGTTCTCGAGATCACAGTGTGCATGATGGCAGAAGTCTCCCAAATATTTTAGTCAGTTCCCAAGTTGCACCTTTAGCGAATGCATGGACAGTTAATGCGACAGCCCTGATGTTAAACGTTATCTCAAGACATTTGGAATATGGAGCTGGTCCCAAACGCCTTGAAGAGAACCAACGGAACTCAGCATGAGCAAGCACTTTGGCAAGTGAGGCAAGGAAAATTGGAAGTCTAAGAAAGAAACCTTGAATAGAACCAAGACACGAAGGGCTGAATTTTTTATTTTTTTTGCCAATATCTGGAGACTTTTACAATTTAACAGACAACCCGAAGAGAGATGAGAAAGATCACTTGACAGATATGTTCCTATTCTGTATATTTGGTGGAAAAAAGCCAACCCCGCAGCAACCCTAACCTTGATATCAACACACTGGAATAAGCGATGATATAATTGACTTCTAGTGAAAGCAAATGACGTAGTTGAAAAAAATATATACTTGTATACTGGTTGGGTAACTCACAAAATTCTACTGTCTACTGTTGCGTTAGCTACAAGTGAAAAGGCACAAAGACAAAGGGATGGCATAACTTCATAATCCTCCGCTTGCCCAAAATGTTCACCCACTGTTTCGTGTTTACGAATGAACCCTAACAAACAAAACGTAGAAGACCACCCTCATCTTACAATAAATACAATGTCCCAGCTGACGTCTTGAAAAGACCAAACATTTTGCAAATTCTGCCCCGTTGCGGGCTCGGTCGAACAAACAAACAAGCAACCACCTCCACAGCTGCAGTCTTCATTTGTTACAGCTGCGCTATGAAGAGACCAAGAAAACTTTGAGAGGTTAAAGGATACCCAACCCAAGATGTTGGAGATGAGGATCGGGTTAAAGATCAGATGGTGTAGGACTTGAGCTGTTGAGTTCTCTGCCGGACTGATCTTCCAATTCAGTCATTTTTTCACAATGTCAAAGCAGGAACCGTCTGGATCTTACGTGCAACAAATGGTAGCCACAGGGCTCAAGGATCTAATACTGATCTTGATTTGGGCATTTGCAAGTTTGTGTGAATGGTTTTCAGTTTGGACTATCAGGATCAGGGATAATATACAAACGTACATCCGACAGGGCTAATTACAGAACTCCAATGTCGCCTCACCAAAAAGTAGCAAGCATGGTCCCAAGTGGCAAAAGTCTTATGTCAATGGTCCAAAGCAGTATTTGCAGACTCTGTATTTTTGTACAATTTGTGTGTGTGTGTGTGTGTGTGTGTGTGTGTGTGTGTGTCTGTGTGTGTGTGTGTTCAAATAGTTTGAATTTTTTAGAGCAAGTTTGTTAGTTTTTATTCGTTTTTCTTTTTCTGAAAATACGTTAAGTTTTGTTTTTAATTAGTTTTATTATTAGTTTTAGTTTTATTAAATAAATAATCATTAACATTATAGAATATTGATATTTTTTTATTTAATATTCCATCTATTTAAAAAAAAAACATTAACATTACAGTGTATCATCAGCATGGTGTTCGACTGGTTAGCACATCCGCCTCACAGTGCAGGGGCGCACAGTTTGATTCCAGTGTGGAGTGTGCATGTTCTCCCCGTGCCTACATGTATTTTCTCCGGGTACTCCGGTTTCCTCCAACATTCCAAAAACATGCATAGCAGGTTAATGAAACACTCTAAATTGTCCCGAGGTGTGACTGTGAGCACAGATGGTTGTAAAATTAATTCAAATGAACCACTGAAGAGCCACTATGCTCCTAAATGTACTGGACATAGACATTATGGGAATGGTTGTAATGTCAAGGAAACAACACTTAAGGGGATGTTGTTTGGTTCATTTCAAACAAACTCTAATGTGATTTCCTTGACAGCATGCTTTGTTTTCTCAAGCGTGAACACAATTATATGATGTCATCTTCGTGTGCGCCAAACAAGTGGATCAGGAACACCTTTTCCTCTTCAAACGTCCTTAAGCGAACTCTGCTATACTTCAGATTACTTGTACTCAAGTGTGAATGTTGCAAGGACCAAAGATAGTGATGGTGGTTCAAATGACGGCAGGAAGCATCGGAAAATACAAAACACAGGAATGTAGGAAGATTATCACAGTTGTAATTATTGGTTGTTTATATCAGTCTGTGTTTGTGCAATTCTGAGTTTATTTATTTTTTAATATTGAAGCACCTTTGGAGTAATATGTGGGTAAAAATAATGACATGAAAGAGTGTATGTTCCTTGACAGAATGCAGTACTATCTTGAAAGTTTGAGTTTTGTCACACAAACCGTCCATTCAGACTGTAGCTTAATGCAAATTCTTTTTAGCGGGTAACATCTGTCCAAAATATGTGCGGGCTGGGACCAAACGTGCATGATCCTAACTTCGCCAAGTGCTTTGGTCTAGGCCAGAGTATCAAACTATGAATGTGAGTTTAGCCTTATCACCCCCAAACCCTAACTCTTACCCAAAAAAAGAACAAAACTTAATTCACTGACAATGGGCAGCTGATACACTGAATTTACGCAGAAAATAAATGTTAGAACAGAAGAGCATTGATGTGGGAGTGCACGATTGTATTTCTAGTCAGAGAAAAAACAAAATTGGCTTACTCAGAGAGCAGCTGAAGTTTGCACAAGCTGGACAAATGGGGAAAGCTGTCCTCATTAGGTGTCCCCCAGAGCAGTGGGTTTGGCATGTAGAGTGGGAATTGGCCGTCTTTGAAAATAATGATGGTGCGCTTTGCGTGCAGTGGAACAATTCTGAGCTGTCCTTCCACTTTTGCGTGGGTCGAAAAACAGTTCAAAATGAACTTTTGGAAAAAATTGTGTTTTTGTACATTTGGGCGGTCCAGTTCGTTCTCATATTGTTTACATTCAACTTAAACAAGATGTGTCACAACAAACAACATGGCATCAGACTCCTTTCTTATTTTTGGCAAATATGTCATCCATCCATCCATCTATCCATCCATTTTCTGATCGTCTTGTCCTCACAAGGGTCGCGGGGCGTGCTGGAGCCTATCTGCAGAAGGCGGGGTACGGCCTGACCCGGTTGCCAGCCAATCACAGGGCACACATCCGCACTCACTCACACCTAGGGACAATTTTGAGTGTTGCAAATGTATCAACAGGAAGAAAATGTGGCCTCTGGCCTACTGAGGAGAACAGTGCAAATAACCCGTCCCTGTGTGGGTTTTCTCCGGGTACTCCGGTTTCCTCCCATATTCCAAACACATGCATGGCTGGCAACCAGTTCAGGGTGTCCCCTGCCTACTGCTTGAAGACAGCTGGGATAGGCTCCAGCACGCCCGCGACCATTGTGAGGATAAGCAGCCCGGATAATTGATGGGTGTTTTGTTTTTTTCTTCTTTTTGTAATGTTACTACAGAAGATCATCTGTGATGACAAAATGTGACGATGACCATAGATGCGCAAATACAATTTAATATAACATTGGGTTGGAAAAAAATGGCTACTGCATACATTTAGCAAAACATACACAGTAACTGAAACAATAATGGTTAATGATTCCCTTGGAAATAATTTGAATCGCTTGTCAAGAAACACAACACTGAAAATGTGTTTTTTGTTCTGTTTTACAAAGAACAATGTTGAGAATCAGCTTTGGAAACAATGCATACCAATAAGGCAACCACAAAAGCACAACATCTATTCTCTGTTCCTTTATGCTGGCAGCACCCTAAAACACAAACGACAATCATTAATTTAATTAGTAATTACAGATTCATTCTGCATTTTTAAAATGATTTTTATTGTACTACTACTAGTGTGATGTAATATATAAATCTCATTTTCATCATTTGCATGCCACACCAAGAAACAGAACATGCATGTTGTGAAAGCGCTATATAAATCAGGATGTATTGTACTGTATTGTATTGCTGACGACTGTAAAATCGAATGTCGTTAACTTTAGAAACACTTAAGTCATTTTTGCAAGTCTAATTAGGGGAAAAATAGTCAGCACATAAAATAAAAGCACAACTTTCAAAATGAAAGCAATACATTTTGAGTTTTACTTTGACTCCATAGTCGTTGTGAACGGCTGGTCAAGACTGTGGTTGTCGCTGAGGAGGCGGGATCTCTTCCAGCACCACACCTGTTGGTCATCATGATCATCATCACCTGTCTGTTAAAAGGACTGACAGCCGGTTTTCAGATTCCACATTCCATGTTCTCGCTCATTGTTTCCTATTTTCGCATTTTGCTCTTGCAGTGCCATTTTTAGTTCAGAATGTTCCTCTCTGTGTTTTTCTAGTTTTCATGTCATTGACTTTTCCTTGTCCTTTTGTAAGGAGTGATTTCACGTTTTGATTTTCCTTGCGTGTTGCTTTTTGTTTGTCTTGTTCTACCCTGGCTCTTTGTTACCAGCGTTTAATACTTTGTCAGTCTTGCGTTTTTGTCTTTAATAAACATTTTGGTCAACGATCTTATCCTTGTCTGCATCTGTTCCGGATTCTTCCGAAACAGTGACAGCGGGTGGTCCTCTGGCCCGTACTTTGCTCGGGACGGCTTCAAGGGACCAACATAAGTCGTTGATCTGAAAAGACATGCTGCTTTAATATAGATCCATATAACATTAGCCTAGACTCCACCCCCCCGCCATCCCCATATGTCAGGCTAACCGAAAATGACTGTTGAATGTTTAATAAGTCTCATCTTCATTGTGGTTTGATGTCTCGCAAGTCAGCTTTAGTTACGGATCCAGATTTTGAATCTGTGTTCATCTTCATATCAATCACACATATGTGAGCACATTTCATGTCCTTTCTGTGTTTTAGTGGTTTTTGTCAGGTTCTTGGGTTAAATGAAGACTCTAAATTGTTAATATCTTTCAACGTGCGTGCCGTTTGTTTGTGTGCATGTGCCCTTTGATTGACAGGTGTGTGGCAGGTGTGTGAACACGACACAACAACTTGACTTGATGAACAACGAAGAAATAGAATCTGGAATGTGTCCTATTAAGACAAAAGTGAAAAAAAATATTCTAGTCATATTTTGTTTGGTTTTTCAGTACAGCAGCTCCACAGATACAAAAAAGACAGTTTGTGGATGGGAATGTGATGGAAACCTATACAAAAAAATGCATTGGATTACGATCGCTGAACGGCCCTTTTTCACAAAGGGAGAATTCACACCGCTGAAGTTATTGGCTCTCCTTCTGACACATTCATAGGGGAATCCTGCTCTGCTGTTATTCTTGGCATCAGGCAGGATGGAAACCTACTGTATTGTCTGCGTTCAGTTTGATTCCTTGCCCATTGGCGATTCCACTCCCCTTTATGTTCAAAACACCATTCCTTCTGTGGTTTTGATTGGAATCAATCTTCTTTAATGGGTGGGTTGCTTCAGGCCAATCAAATCTTATACAATCCCACAAACCATTGTAAATTGTCTCTTGATGTTGGAATGGCGTATTACAGTGTTGTGGCTTTGAGTTGAAGCCCAGCTCATTTTTGGGGAGGGGCGGAGTATACCCTAGACTGGTCACCAGCCAGATACAGGGCACATATAGACAGACAACCATTTACACTCACGTTCACCCTCTAAGGACAAATAAGTCTCCATGAAGTCTAACATGCATGTTTTGGAGATGTGGGAGGAAGAAGAAAATCCGAAAATCCACACAGAAAGTTCGGAGCCGAGTTTGAAACAGTGAATCCCAGAACTGTAAAGCAGTCATGCTAACCACGAGGCTACTGTACTGCCGCATTGAAAATATATGAACTGTATCAGCCAAGGACACATTGACACATTAAAATATGAATGCATGGCAGAATGTACTCTCTGACTAAATTTATCTCTGACATGACATGATGTGTGCTATTGTCATTGTTTGTGTATACTATTGGCATTATATTCCATCAGCCTGAAACAGTGCGTCAGAATTGACACAAAATCTTGATTTACATGATTGCAGTGGATCGTACAAATTTTCAAAATGATCCAAAATCCAAATATCCTGCATTAGCTTTGAATTCAGTTCCAACTCAGTCAATCAAATTACTGCAGATAATTGTCAATGTGCTGGTGCAGCCCTAACCAAGCCTTGTTGCACGAATGAGAGAAGAAACATCTTCAAAGACAAACAGAGCGGTACAGTTGCGATCGATTAGATGGCCTGAGCCTTCCATCTTCGGCGATAAGATTTTGCTCCACACCTTCATGCGGAGTCACGCGTTGAAAGGAGTCTAATGAGCTATACGTTTCCCCGCAAGCTGTTTGTTTCAACTGTGAATGACGAAACATGCAAGGCCGCTTCGGAAGGGACGTGCGGTCTGCTCTTTGGGAGGGAACAATTTGAAATAAAACATGGAGTTCCAACCGCAGACTACGAGGCCGCCCGATTGAATCCGCTTGCCACAAAGTGCTCGCAGATGCATGCTGGATTGTCAACAAAGAAATCAGCAAAAAAATAAATAGATAAAAAATAGAGCACCAATGAAGGAAATTACTTTCGAGGAAAAATGAATATCATTGTTTCGGATGGAAAAAGGAGACCGCAGAATTCTAGTGTATATAGTAGATAGTTTATGTGTTCCCTAACAATGACACCAACTTTTAACATTAAATAATGTACTTCCAAGAACCTGCTTAATGTGGATTTACAGTGGAACATCCAACATCAAACACCAGTCACTTTATGTTCCAAAGAAAAAGCATGACACGCTTCACACAATTCATTACAGAGATGCACAAGCTAGCTGAATCCTTGCAAGATTTACTGAGATTTTGCATGACATGTCATGCGAGGCGACACTGGATTTTGCATTTTGGGACTTACTTTGGTGTTGTGAAAGTGTTCAGTCTGTCCAATTTTTCTTAGTAAGGAATGAACGCACATATCTCCATTGATTCACCTCTTCATGTGGTATGATGAGTTTCTGTCAAAGAGTCCTCACAGAAGGGGGAATCTAGATGAAAAGGACGCACAGCTGTCCTAATATTAGTGTAGTGTCTCTCCAGCATATTGTTTCTCTGATTACGGTAACATACTGTCATGCGGTACTGGATAAACCATGTCCATCCGATTGGACACGTCTCATGATGTTACACCATAAGCTCTACCTTCCGTGTCCCACTAAACTGTTTGACTTTTGAGGTGTGCCAAAAAGAGAGCTGCTCATTATTACATTGTACATAGCATACTTCCTTGCCATTAATCCATTTGCCATACTGCTAATCAGCGTGTGCGCCAGAGGCGATTGCTCTAAGACTGCAAGGGAAGCTCAGCTTCCCCTAAAATGTCAAATAGTAAGTGATCAAACATATGTGTGGACGTACAATTGTGCGGACATGTCATTGACTAAATATGCGCTACAACGCGCTCAACTTTTGTTTCGAATCAGCTTCTTATTACTGGTTACGACACGACTCTCTTCTCATTCATTCTCACCGTGCTTTAAACTGTGTGGGCGCTGAGCGTCTACAGCGCGGACGCTGGGCGTCTGGAGAGTTCAGGGTAGGTTGTCCCAATGCATTGAAACGAGACGAGTCATTGGATAAATGCTGCTTTTGTCCCGCCCATCGGACGCTTAGCGTCTCTGGGAGTCTATGGACGGTGGGCGTGTATCGACTGGCCCGGACGCTGAGCTTTTCTGCATGATGATTGGATGATCTGTCTGAGGCTGAATCTCTTTTTGATTGACGGCGAAATGAGCCAATCACCGATCTTATGGAAAAGGAACGGAGAGTAGAATTCACGTATAAATAAACGGACACATTTTATGATGTAGGCCGAAATTGAGCTTCCCCTCCTTGACAGGCCAGCATCCGCCACTGGTGTGTGCATGTCTGAGAGCACTTGTGCACCTCTGTATGTCAAAAACCTCCTTGTATGGAAGGTGACTATTGCAAGATGTTAAGCGAGAGGTGTGGTACACTCTGGACCTATCATCATTCGGTTGCAAACTTGTATTTGGTGTGTGCACACATACGTGTATGCCCGCGGCATGTGGATCGAATGTTTGAATGGCAAATCTCGAACACCGATGGGGTATTTTTGTCCAGTTGAGTCACACAAAGGACAATCAGTGTTTTGGCGAACTTCTGGCAAAATGTTCCAACATTTTCTGTTGCGAGCCTGATGATCAAGCGGCAGTTCACAACGTCATATGGGTAATACGCATTAAATGATCGATTCGGTGCATCGCTGTCAGTAGAATGGTTCACTCATCTGACTTGCACCAAGGCAGGGTTACTTTGGCTCCCAGTTTGGTGTGCATGCCAGTCTGAATGCTTGTGTGTATTTAGGTGTGCCATGCGGATAACTGGTGCGGTCGGCCTTTTGCCCAAAGTCGGCCCCGCCCCACGCAACACTGAACAAGATTAAGTGATAGAGAAAATGAATGAATAATTTGATGAGGTGAGACTTGTTGGAATCTACCAACTGGTTTGGTTCCACTTCCTTCAGAGTGAAGTCACATGCCGAACTTGGATGAATGGAAGAAAATGGATAAAGGAAAGGTAATTGTTGCCACGTGTGTCGGTGATGATCGGCTTGCGTATGAGTCGTATAAGTTATGCATCTCAGCGTAGCACGTTTGAGATATGGCGCATGGATATCTATATGGCATTGTACTCTCTCATCTGCAAGTTGTGAGTTTGTTGTCACTCGTGTATGTATTTTGAAAGTGATAGTCTGCCTTGGAGGCCTGTTTGGGTTACATGAATGTTGATTCAAGATACTGCATTGATATGAGACTATAGACGCATGGAAGGCAGATTTTCCCGACTGTTATTTTCAGGTCAGCCTCTTCTTTGTGCGGCAAGTGTTTTCAGGTTTTCAGGTTTTCTCCCTCCTGTGTTAGGTCTAATATGAACCAGCTGTACATACTCCTACCGTACTATACCTGCAAATGATACCAGCTACCAGGAATAATAGCCCTTTTACAAAGACCAAGTTCAGAGTTGCCAACTGGTCATGGCGATGATATTTCAAAGTGAGAAAATGTGGGTTTGGTCATTTTCTCATGAACGTTCTCTAATTTAAAATAAATTCAAAATGTTTTTTTTTTTTCAAATAAGGCGTGAAAAAGAAACACTAAGTCAAACGTCATGAACTGGTAGCTTCCGACGACGCGCTAGCTCACAATTCCCCCGAGCATCTGACAGTTCCTGGCTGAGAAGAAGAAGAACATCGCCGCGCTGAAGCAAACTGTCCGCTCACTTGGACTGACTTTGTGTCATTTATTTATTTTTCTTCTTTCCCAAGCTTAAGAGGATCGCCAAGGTGACCTGTTCTGAAGTCACTTGACGACAGCAAGTTGGCCTTGATGACAGAGCGTCAGAGGATCCTAGAAGAATCTTTCCAGGGTTGCGTGACGGTGTGGTTGAGGCAGCTGGGAGAGTGTGTTAGATACCAGAGGGATTTCTTCGATGGGAAAAACTAATTTGGATGGATATCTGGAATGACACTGGTCTTGGAACATTTTTTTACACACCTCATAGAATTCCGTGTTCCTTATAGGAAAGTTATCTTTCCAAGTCCTTTCTCCAGTAAGGAATGAAGTTCAGTTTTTGTTCAAAAGTTTCATGTTCTCATCAGAAAATATGCAAGTGATTCCGAGTCAGTGTTATGGGTGGTGACTTTGATACTCCGATACTCGATCCCATTCTTCATCGCGATCACAATTCGGCCTTATTGTCCTTTAATTTGGATAAACTGCATCAATTATTCTTTCCCTCGTGTATCTCACATTCCCTCCATTAGACATGGATGATGTGAGAAAATGTTTTTTTCCAGGTTTGGCGTCAGCTTCAGCTCATTTCTGCGGCGGCCACATGCGATTCGCTAAAAAGTCTGAAAGTTGCTCTGATGACTGCGAAGCAAGTCAGAACAGTTTGCACTATTTATTTTCATACTCCCGCTTCTCTTTTCTCGTTGCACTGACATGACCTGACATTTGGGGTGGCTAAATATGTCTTGGCTATCAAAATAAAGCATAGTTCTTAAGGCTTGAATGAACATGTTATGTCACTCAAAATGACACGACTCATAACCATTAAACTTGAATAAGAGAACTCCCACTCAAGGAATTTGTTCTACCATTTTACAGCAGAAGAAAACAAATCAGCTGACACAAAAGCTACATTTTCAGTAGTTTTATTGAAAAATGCCTCTTCGGTTTTTCAGAAATAAATAAGAAAATAAGGCTGTTGGGGAATTCACAACATACGTGCAGTTAAAACATGAGAACAGCAATTCTTTGATCCATCCTCTTGCATCCAAATCCGACTGCATTGACTGAACACAAATATATTCTGACTGACAAATCTTCAGTAAATTATACAACACAAACATGTAAATGACACATCTGGTAGCACAAACAAAAACATTTGTCGAAAAAGTTTGGCTGCGTTGAATGTCCGACTGTTATTTGCTTTTATAGGTTATACAAAATACGATGCGGAACAAACCTTTATGGGCTAAAATTTAAAAAAACTGTTGAATCCCATGGAATCTCTCCAACATCTTTACATAAAAAGACCAGCTGGTGGTTGACTTTCTGATTAGTGAATTCATCGCTGTAGTCAGATAATACAAGCAGGCATTAATAGGAGCACAAAGCGTGCCGAGCGACCTTGTATTGCTAAGTTCTCATGTCAAAACAATATATGTTCAATATAACTATGGGTA
Organism: Hippocampus mohnikei; assembly: GCA_026261675.1. Classification (NCBI taxonomy): domain Eukaryota; kingdom Metazoa; phylum Chordata; class Actinopteri; order Syngnathiformes; family Syngnathidae; genus Hippocampus; species Hippocampus mohnikei. The sequence goes on from JAKGUB010000336.1 coordinate 1,751,707, forward strand.
TCAAACCCATATACCTATGTTCCAAATAGCACTTTATCCTCACATAAATGGATCATCCAATTTATGTAAATACTATGCTCTAAGAACTCCTCGTGGTAGCTATGCTGCTAGTGTCTCTGTTTCGCCTCTTGGTTGCGATCGCTTTCTTCGCTGGTTTCGCGTGTAACCTGATGATTGTACTGTCTCAATCGCTCCAGCGGGCTCCACGGGTAAAGACGCTACCTCCGGTTCAGGCTGGTAGTTGTTGGCTATAGAAAATATGCGGCCAAATCAAAGAAAAGCTGGACAATTTCAAATTGTATTGCACATCGTTTTTGTTTTGTTTTTTTCTCCCCTAAAATGCCCCGTGTTACACTTTTGCTTTAACACAAAGGAGTATTCGCCTCATAGAAAAGAACAGAAAAAAAGATACTATGAGAATAAAGTAAAAATATGACAAGAAAAAAAATGCAATATGTGAGAAAAATGTTGCAATTTGTGAGAATAAAGTCATAATTTGAGTTCATTTTTTTGGTTTTGCAGGAATAAAGTTGTAAAATGACCAACAAATTGCGCCGTTGAGGAAATTGTCAAAGTTCCACTTTCGTCAAAGTTTAAGAACAATGAAGTAGTCAACTTTATACCTGTATGATAAATACTTTTAATCCTTTTCTTATATATCGCTTCTCCTACTATTATGACTTTATTCTTACCTCAAGCCCTTTCATAATAAAGATTAAAAAAACAAAAAAAAGACAAATACAACAAATGCGCTCCACCAAACTGGCAAGAGAGCAACACTGAGCACCCATTTGTCCAACATACACACAAAATAAAAAGATAATGGTTAAAAATACAAATGGAACATGCTTCAGTCTGGTCACTTTGTAAACAGAGGTTATTGTTGGTGTAAGTAAGTTAGCGAGGCGGTTATAAGGCACAAGCTCGGTACAGACGTTAACTTGGATTTAGTGAAGTGTCCGGGATCAAACATCATTTACATTAGTTTTTTGTTTTTTTGTTTATTTTCTTTATTTACAGTCTCACCTCTACACGTACACAGTTATGAAATCCTCTTTGTTAGTACGTAGTCGTGTTGGGCGGTGTTTGTACATGCTCCTTCCTCGGTAGGAATGCTCTGTCTCTGTTTTTGTGTTCCCAGCGGTTTTGTGGTTCAAGATGCAAACAGGCCAGCAGGTTGCCATCAGGGGTAGCTTATAGCTGTGAGATGATGTTAGTGCCAGTCCACTTCCATTCTGGTTTTTGGCTTTTTGTCATGTTTGTTTTAATGTTCATTAGTCATGTCCACGGTGCTTATCCTTTATTAATGCCCTGTAACAAATGGGCAAAGGTCTCAGAAACAGCACTTCAAACTTAGAAACTGCATAGTAGACTCAGAGAATTTACTATGCCAAACCTGCAAATATTCAAATGGGGTAAGTTGTCGCTGTGGGACAAAAAAAAAAGGTACTATCCCGTGTGCAAGGAATCATACACTGCTAGCTAGTGTGATCTACATGCATGTCTTAAATAGAACTTCAAACAAATGCAGATGGTGGAAAGTGGTGAGTTCCAACTGACCGATCGCTAAACACTTCCCAGTTGGGACTGTCCAATCCAGGTTTGGCTGAGCACAGCTGGCTTATTAAAATTGGGATTCAAGGATTGCACATGGGCCTTGAGTGAAAGTGAAACGAAGGATTCCAAGTTGGCAATCATGAAGATAGTTAGTGAAGTTAGCTTCCATGTGAGGAAGTCCATGTTTTTCTACCTCCATCCAACATCGTTGAATGGACCCATTGTTCGCAGAACAGTGAGACCTCAAACGGCGAATGCTCCGCAAGTTGTACAATTTGGAATTTGATCAAAATTTTAGTACCGCATCAAAGACAGCAAATATGAAAAGTGCCATGATAAATATAGAAGCCTATTTTGGAGCAGTAGATAACTCCTCTTTATGCGTAATTTTAATGTCCAAAATGTTACCTACACTTGGACCTGGAAGCGATTATTTCTATTTTCATTAGTTCCTAAAAAAAATACATTGTTTTAAAATTCAAATGCATTGGAGGTTGACCAGAATCCCGGAGAGAATAATTTTTGGTTTCACTGTATGGTAATAATTCAACAATTTAGGGGACAGAGTTTAGTGACTGGTCAGTTTTCTCGCATGAATGTTTTGTTTTTCCACTACCTCGGAACATGCATGTTTCTAAATGTTATCATAGCAAGTAGTGCACTGGGTTGCGTGAAATTAGTGTGCTATCTCATGGCATGCAGGACCGAGACATTTTCAGCCTTACCTGGATATCCGTTGTAAGGGATGCCAACACACTGAGAGGAGTCGCAGTATCCTTGGGGTCCTGGTGGCCCCCTCACACCTGGATTACCATTACGGCCTGGAGGGCCACGGGGGCCCGAAGAGCCAGAGGGCCCCGGGGGTCCCGTTCTTGACTCTCCTTGTGGTCCTGAAAAAAGAGGAGAAAGGCTGTTTAGGAGGGGTGGGCACACAAGACATCGCTCGTAAATATCGACTGGAAACGGTTGGCAGCCCTGTTATTTCACAATTTTAGTTGCTCAATTAGAAAGATGACAATCGCCCCTCTGTAAAAAAAAAAAAAAAAAAAAAAAAGCTGTGTAGAACTTTGTGGCGGTACCGGTCCTACTCACCCACCCCGCTTCCCCCAAGCTCCATCTGTCTAGACAGTGAGAACTCAGCATGGAATTTTCCCCTTCACTCTCTCTCTGCCTTAAGTGAACCCATGTGTTGTCAACCAAGTCACCAAGGAAAGCTCATTGTGCAACAATCTGATTCTATCTCCTTCACACACACACACACACACACACACGCACGTGAAAATGCGCACACGCACGCACACTTTGACACACTCATATTGGATTGAGTCATCAGAGTGGACTTCCTCCCACAGGCCTTCGGTTGTGTCTCACATCATTCAGCATTTTGGTCTTGTGAGGCCGGATTCAAGAGAGCACATGGTTTACAAATGTCTTCCTCTGACCAAGAGGAAGTCTTAAGAAGCGATGAGCTATTTAGACTATTTCTGTTGAGGTGACACCAGCTGCAGCGTTACACTGAAGACATTGTGACTCGACAGGTAATGTGGAAGTGCATCGTGACCGCAACTGACATCTGGAACTTGTGAAAAATGTATAGACAAATTAAATGCATGCTGCGGTATGTCATATGTCAGATGTGCACAATGTTTGGAAAAGCACATAAATCCAACGGAAGGGTTCAGGAAGATCACTGGTGTTTTTCAAAGATTTTATGTGATGCAGATGCCCCAACCAAGGTGCCTGCGGCAGAGATATTTTTGATGAAAAATCTTAGCTTTTTTTCCTTTTTTTCTGCAAAGGCATTTTCATTTCACAAAATTGGACTTTGTCCCTGTGTTAAACAAAAAAAACGACGTGAAAATGTAGCAAACGGTGCCAGTGGTATTTATTAAAGTCATACGACTGTAGCTGACCAGCAGTCTGTCTGCAGCTGCCACGGAGGAGATGTTAAACAGAAAACGTACGCGCTTATGTTCTCTGCCTCATCGAGCGGAAGATTCAACAATGAAGGCCATTGTCAGACCAAAGAGAGAGGAACGAGCGAGAGTCTTACCTGGTGGTCCAGTTGAACCTCTTTGTCCTCTGACACCTGTGCCTGGAGATCCTCTCTCTCCCTTCTCACCTGGTGAACCTACACAAATAAACCAGTGAAATCAGTTGTGGAATGATGAAACATTAGTGGAGGGAGAAAGAATTAAAATCCCATCCTGTAATGAGCTGGAATTTAAAGCTCATAAAGAAAAATTGTTAAGTTGAACCATGTGCAGACGACACCGGGTTGCTATGTAGTCACAAATAGCATGACCTTAAACTCAACTTTTACAAAACAAGTCCAAAAAAAAGAACTCAAGAGTACCTCTTTCTCCTTGACTTCCAGGTAAACCGGGACCTCCTGGGAAGCCGGGTCGTCCAGATTGTCCGGGTTCTCCACGGGCTCCCGGTTCGCCGGATGGGCCAGGTGGACCGGGTGGCCCTGGATTGTTGCTACGGTAGCCAGATGGAATCTGGTTGAGCATCTGGTCGATTCTGCTCATCTGACCTGGAACAAATAACAACACATGTTAAGAGTGGGATGATCAAAGTGGAAAATAATAGGGTGAAGAATTTTGCTCACTGTTCACAAGCTGTTCGCAAACTTGTCTCGCAATGGAACGCATCATGTTTTGGGATGCAAAGTCACCCTGGAAGCACAAAGTTTGATTCAATCAAAGCGACGGTGGTGATAGTGAATGACTGATTCAATGAAAGCGCACGTACCCTCTCGCCCTTTTCTCCCTTAATGCCAACGGGTCCCTGTTAATGAGAGAAACATCACGTTAACTCATGGACCGAAAAGCATGTGACACGTTTCTATCATTAAGACATACTTGGCGTCCTGGGTCTCCTGATTTTCCTGGTTTCCCTGTAACTCCTGGTGCACCTGGAGTGCCGGGATTTCCCTGAAAACAGCGATGCATCATGAAAGAAAATTCAACTGAATCACCAAAAACGTAACAGTATTAAATAGAGGAGGAGGAGACTTAAGTCACATGACGTGACTCGAGACAGACTTCAAACGCCCATTTTTGCGCTTTGCCTGGGTTAAACCTATCCAAATCTTACATAGATTTTCACTTGCCATTCCATTTATAGTTAAAAATCTATTTTCAACATACCGCGAGTATTCCACATTCTCGTAAACACAAGTATTTTTCTGTGTCACTCACGCAACCTGGCAACCCACCGCATGCTGTCATGTATGTGCAGACACAGAAAACGTGCAATTTTGTATTAGGAAAGGAGCTCCAAAGAACATTAAATTTGGATTATAAGAATATGTTGGTGGAAAAATTAGAAAAAAAAAGAACAGCACAAAGATACGAGAAACAACAATGACTACACTAACTGCATCTGTCACGAAGAAACTGATACAAGCAAGCTATGTTGGGACAAGACAATATAAGATAGCTTCACGGTTGAGATCACTGATAGCTGGTCAACCCTTAATTGAGCAAACAATAAAGTGACAGGTTTGGGACCATTCCAAAACTATGCAATTCTGAATGTGACATGCATGACTCTTTGCTATGATCTGTCTGCACGTACGCCATATTTGATGTGGCAAAGCGACCTGTGATCTTATGCAAGTAAACAAACTGAACTTAGAAGACAAACTGCCAAGTGTTCAAAGTTAATGCCTCATATTCACCAATTCACGCACACTCGCATTCAGATACCGGTACATGTATACTTTATATAGATGTCAATGATTGTCATCAGTCAGTAGCATTAGATGCTACAGATCTTTTCTGATTCTGATTCTGATGCATTAGTAGTGGTTAAAAATGCATGCAAACATGAGGGGAAAAAACCCAACATGCACTTATTTTTCTAAATAATAAACATGTAACTGTTTAATTGCAAAACACTTGACTTTTATAGGTGTTTTGGCTTTTTTTTAGATACATAAAAAACATTTTATCATCACTCCAATTCTGTTGTGACTGAGCACAGTTGTATGACTTATGAGTTGCTTAATGGGGCTTGAAATTTAGCGGGGCCTCAACTTTGCCACAGCAACTTGGGTCTTGCTTGAAAATGTAAAGGTTACCCCTTGAGACTTGTGACTTGCACATACTGGACGTGACTTCCGCCTACCTCCGGCATTCAGTCCGTTCTGCTTGAATGAATTCATTTAAATTGGTTTCTCCACTGTAAGAACTGTATTAGAGGCCACATGTTGCTAAGGGCCCAAAGCAGAGATGGAAATGTCAAAACATCCTCTTGTAATAGTACTCATGACATCTACTGTTTGTAATCATTTATTTATTGTACGTTGGCATGACGCCTGTCCTCTGCAGGGCTGGGATTAATTGCATTCAGACATTCCCTAACCACAGCGAAAAGAAATGGGCCGACGCATTCGGCATCTCTTTGGCAGAAGAGACACGAAGAGATGACAGTAGACAAGCAATGGTTACACATCAATCAGGATTTTTGTTTTAAGTGCTTGCATTTAATGGAACACACACTTACCATTGGCCCTGGTGGGCCTCTGGGTCCAGATGCTCCATCCTTTCCTGGTGGACCCTGGACAGAAACAACAAACAATCATACATGGGCTACAACACACTGGGGACACTCCCCGTGCAATACATCAGTGTCATGACTTTGTATTGCTTTCAGCCTTTAGTCTGCCTTATACAATTGCTTTTTGTACAAATTCGCACCTTGAGTATTATTGCTGACACTGGTTAGAACATGCTGTGTAAGCGCACTCTAACGCCATTTTGGTCTGCACAGTGGGTTCACTAAGTGGCTAATTATCTTCAAACAAAATAAGAGAATGTTGCATCCATTTGTGACCACACTAAGACCTCACATTAAGCGAGTCTGGAGGTCTGCCTTACCCGCGCTCCGCTTGGGCCAATGGCGCCCAGAGGACCTCGTGGTCCGGGACGACCCTGGGAGAAAAAGCAGACACAGTCAATCGATGTGCAGTGATCAGGAACAACCTATTCAAACAGTTACCAAATAGCTCTGCTTAAATGTACTATAAAGATTTAAAAAAATAATAATCATGCCTTTCTCAGTTATTATGCCAAAGTCAACATACTAAGTTCAGGCTCAATGCCGTTGATATATGATATCCATAAGAACATGCACATTAATGATGGTACATACTGGAATCTCGAAAAACCACTTCATTCTTTTTCACCGCAGTTGAATCATGAGAATTGGCTCAACAACCTCCCAATTGCAATCTATTGTGAGTTAGGTGCCGCTGCACTATATTTCAATCGAAATCTCCTCATGGAAGTGACTTTGAACTGGTAAAAGTAGATCACAAAAACTCAATGTTCATTTTAGAATTTCAACACGCAGTTTTTACAAAGTCACTATTATCTTCATTTCAAGGCTGGGAAAAGAGCATGTTCCATTCCCGTTTGGTAACCTGAGTCCACACTTAATAATTTAACTGCATCACCGGTCTACCGTTTGTCAATCATTGAGGCCCTTTGAGAGTGTGCGTGTCCCTGAGGATGAAGGGTAATCTTCCCACTCCTGAGTGTGGTTTCCCTACATGCCGCGTCAACTGAATTCAGGCTCCAGAAGCGGCAATTCTCTCGACGAATAACTTCTTACTTCCTGTTCATAAACCGCGAGAAGAAAGCGGGGGTACTTACTTGCAGGCCAGCTAGGCCAGAGTCTCCACGATCTCCCTTTGGTCCAGGGCGACCCTGAATGTGGAGCGGAAAAATACAGATTTTTTCACTCTTGCTTTGTCTATATACAGTATATCCCAACCACCGATGGTCGTGGAGGGAAATATTCCAGCCAATCAAGAATTCGACCACATTTTTCTCTTTGCTGTGACTGATAATGAAGGCTATTTAACTTTATGGTGGACATGAACTTACAGGTGATCCAGGGAGAGAAAGTCCATTAGGACCTTGAGGACCGGGTGGTCCCATGGGGCCGACATTTCCTGGATCGCCACGTGCACCCACTGGACCCTGCCGAGATGGAGAACATAACCCAAAACTTTTAAAAGAAGACAACCCGCAAACTGACTTTATCAGTTTGTGGTTGAAGAATATTTGAGACCCTCGACTGCGATTAGACGAAGCTGAATAAGAATAAGCAGCCACAGTGAGTATGAACGAAATTCAGATGTTGCTCCTTCTGTTGCTGTGATTGAACATATTGTTGCAGCACACTCGTAACCGCTTCTGGGAAACCACAGCAATGAGATTTGGTGTTTCGAGTCTGGGAATTGTCTTTGTTGTTGACTTGAAAATCCTCACGGATGAAATGATAGATGTTAAAAGTGAAGAGAGGTTTTGCTCACAGGTTTGCCCGGGTCGCCTCGATCTCCTCGCGGTCCCTTAGATCCCGGGCCACCCTAGAAAGGCAAGCGATGAAAAAGACACAGTGTGAGTGCAACAACGGGAGTCGAGCCCAACAGTCCCAAAATGCAAGAGTGTGAGATGAGTGTGGGGTTATGAGCGCACATTATCCGGTCGTTTTTCCAACAGGCATTTATCTTTTGACGTTACCCCCTAAACCCACGTTTCATTGCATGTGACTGGCCTCATGCTCAATTGCTCTGCTCAGGAAAAGAAAATATCTCCTGAGGCGAGGGACATCCTGGAGATCAAACTGTATTGCAGGCAAATGTCAAGCTGCTCTTTACACTCGCACCATCATAAGAAGCTATGGCATTGTCATCATTGCCGTAACATGTTTGACATATGAGAGAAGTATTTTATCAGCGGGAGGAAAAGCTGAAGACAGGTCGGAGGAAAGTAGGATGTGAAGTGACTTTACCGAAGGACCGGGAGGCCCCTGGGGGCCGATGCTATCCTGTGTACATGTGCAGGAGTGGGGGAGGGCCGGGCACTTTGCCTCATCTCGCTGGAAGCAAAAGGAAAGGGATTAGATGAGGGCGGATAACACCAGCAATTCGCGGTCAAAAAAACTTACGGGTGCCATCGAGATTGTTTCAAACTAATAGAAATGAGGGAATTATCGTTCGGTAAACGTGTGTGCACCCTCCTTGTACGAGCAGCAGAATCTTCAGAATTGTGTTTCATTGCCAGACCGATCCTGATTTCAGGACGCATTCATTTCCACGTTACTTGATGTCAAAAGTGTCTTTTTATGTCACCGTTTTCGGTCCCGTTTCAGAAAAATGGTCCTCCACGCTCGTGTAGTTCCAACCATTGAATGATGATGTTATTGAACAGCACTGTTTTGCAAAGGAGACTTACTGTGGCGGGCAGGTCGCAGCATTTGTCTCGGCTGATCCAACTCAAGCTGCAGATAATATCGAACATCTGGAGCTGGAACTAAATAGCAGTGGACAAAAACATCGAAGGTGTTAAAAATGGCTTCCATACACGATGACAATGCACAGTGTTAACAAGACAGCGGAATTCTGGAAACCAAGCTCTTTTTTTTTTTCTCTTTTTTTTTTTTTACTGTGCATAGACACAGAATGGAATTCATTTTTTATTAGTTGTTCACCGAAGTCGTGAAAAGAAATGAGATGCTCTTGCAAACGTGCTTTGTGCAAATCTTGTTTCACTTACTGTTGCAGTCTGGCTCCTTCCAGATCGGGCCATCTTGCCAAGCACTTCGTATCCCTCCAATGTGATGTTGCTGGCCTCCTTGATGGGCTTCTCTCCCACCTCTTGGCAGTCCAAGTTGAGCCTGACTTTCTCTGGGGAGACGGTGATGTGGAGCTGTAAGAAGAAGAAGAAGAAGAAGATGATGGACAGGTGGCACACAGTTATATAACATATGACCGTCTTTTCCAAATTTTGAAGCTGCTAAACTTGCAGCCATGCTCTTCGTCGATAATGCTTTGCGCTTTTGAAAATATGGCTTTGACATTCACTTTTGTACTTGTCTGGGGTCTGACTGACCTTTTAAATGTGAAGGAAATGAGGAATTAAGGAAAAGTGCAGCCTTACGGAGAAGAAAAACCTCACTGAACCTTTCTCAACCCTTTTGGATTAAGCTTCTAAAGACGTGCATACTTTAGTCCACACAATTACTTCTTTCAGGAAAGTGTTTAGACTTTCCAAAATTGCGCTGATTGCGCACTTCCATATTACCATTCAGTGGTTCCTGATTCTTTACACAACTCCTGTTTGATCCCGTTTGCTGATGAATGGACAGACAGAAGGAAATGTACACCAGTTGACAGCAGCCTGCAGTGGTAAAACTGCAAAGTTTGTATAACAATACAGAATGACTTTGGTGTCAGATTGTGTCCAGAGAGCCCCGCTTGACATCACGAAACCATATCATTTGTGGCATACTAAGCTTTCATTTGACCGGAGCACATTTTCCCCTGCTCAGTGGTTAGACGAGCTTTTTGTTGTTTCAATAGGCAAGTCACTATTCCTCTCCACAAACATTGAACAACCACGGGCTTGACCAGAGTTCTTGGAAGCTAAACTCATACTTCCTTAGTTGCTGGGCCTTGGGAGGGTGGACTAGACTATCTTGAGGGTAAATACATCCGTTCGACTACTGTGTCTACACCACCGACAAATCGTGACGGCTTTCCTGTAAGTAGACTTCAGCTTTGCGTATAGTTCAACCTTTCACACTGAGCATGTGAATGGAGTGAGACGAAATCAACATTAGTATTCATATTTTGTGGTGTGCCATTGGCTTAATGAAGGTTGGGAAACACTGCTGGAGAGGAAGACAATTGCAGTGAAAAAGAATTGGCGGTACTCGAGTGAAATATCTTCATTGTGCTGAGCCAAAGGTACGCTCCTGTGAACACCTCACATGCATATGATCACATGCTCAAATTTTAGGCTGATCTTCTACTTTCAAGAATGTTTTGTGTTACTCTTGGCATGCCTCAATTCTGAACCTATCGTTGTAAAATGTATCCAACAATTAAGTTTGACTTAAAGGTTAATTCCGGTAGATTATTTATTTATTTGTTTATTTATTTATTTTCCAAACAAGCCCCAGTTGGGCTAATTGTTCGTGTTTTGGGAAGTTCTCTTGTCTGATCCCTTTAGATGATAGAACACAAGACAAGACATGGTGTTTTCTTCAGTCATTAAGTCTTCTTGCGTGAGTCATGAAAAGGGTCGGATCTTCACATTCAAACCAGATTAGATGTAACCGCATGGTAAAACAAACCCATCGATATTTTAAGTGCTTTGCCTTTTGGGGGGCTGACTTAATCTACGGAAAAGCCTTTACATTAGCTAGCCTCTGTGAGTGAACCAGACATTTAAAGCTACCGCTAACTTTTCAGGGCTGTCTTGATGCAGCGGTGTCAAAGATATTGCGTTTTAGTGAGATGACCTGAAAAGAGCATTTGTGAACTAACAGGACCATCCCCGCTGCAGACTGCTGGGCCCTCAAGTGTGGGAGTCAGGGAGTTCCCAAGAGGGGTAGCGGGCTGTCATCTGCAAAAGTCATCTTCGAGAGCTTTCCCACATGCTCAGCTAGTGGTAGACCACGACCTCTCAAGCCGGGGTTGCACTTTATTTACAAGTTTGAGGGGGGGGAAAGTCAAATGTAAGCACTGTATGACTCAGGGATGTGGACTCGACCCACATGAAAGGACTCTTATTAATACATTACAAAAATGAAATGAGTCCAAAATGACTGGTTGAGGAGGAATAAAAGGAACATTGTGCTCCTTCAAATAGCGTACAATAGATACAGTGCTCAATACTCACTGTATTTTCCTTTTTCCTTGGGAAGACTGTTAAATGGTGCATTAAAGGTCAAGGTTTTACAGAATGACTGCACTACCTGCATACTGCAAGATTGTTTGGGGGGAGGGGCATTTCCACTTTAAAGAAAAGAAAACCTAATCCTGGAAAGTGGTTGTTGGATTTTAACAATGTTTTAGTTGTGTTATTTTTAAATTTATTACCAAGGTTCATAATGTTTATAATATCCATTACTGGGAAAGTCCTATTTTTGTAATGGTTAAAGTTAGATTTATAGTATTGGTTCAAAGTCAACTACAGAGGACCAAAGGATCTAAAATTTCATTGGCAAAGTACAAGCCTGTGGTCAACTTTCCGCCTTGAGTTTGAATTTTTCTAAGAACGTCAAACAATAGTACCTAATGGATTATTTTGGGGTTGGAACATTTGAACACTACATTTATTACAGTATCAGCACTTCAGCAAAAACCTTCAAGCCGAGGTGAACATGAGTGAGGGGAAATATGTTTGACGAAAATGGCCCTCTCTGCAAAAAGTGTTGTCATGCTGCTGGGGGAAGAGCTTGTCAGACTGAGCCATAGACACTGATCAATGAATCACTTTCCTCCTTGTGTAGTATTGAAAATATACATCAACAAAATACAGTATGATCATACATATCGCTGACGTCAGGCGGAATCCCTGTACCACCAAAATGATCACTTTTCCAGTGACCCCTCGCCCCAAAAAACAATAGCAATGCATTGCCAAAGGAAACAAGCCATTTTCAACAACTTTGATTGGTCAATAATTTGTAAAAAAAAAAAAATGCACACTCACACATGTCTGTACTGACTTATAGTATAAATTTGTGAAAAAAATGTGAATGTCACCAAATTTTGCCCAAAGAAAAGTTTTGGCCCCACACCAGCAATAAACACATTACATACTGTACTATGAGGTGAGTCTGTTACCACTGTACTGCGGACAAAGTGTCAGGAAACCACATCAACACAGTCTGCCAAATCATGCAGCAGCCGCACTCAGTCAGCAACCCCGGTTAAAAAAAAATAAAAAAATAAAAAGCAGCTCGGTTGACCACTGCGCCACAAAGTGTAGCAAGCCAGTGTCCATTCGGAGTACAGTCGCCGGCATGATCACGCTCTGAGGGCTCACACATACAAATTAAGCTGTCCAACCAGAGCATCGGTGATGTCATTGAATCACGAGCAAACATTTTCCAGGATATTATTCATTTATAAAATCCCTCCAATTTAGTTTTGTGGTTTCTGAAATAATAACACTTAAGGTTCAAATGTCATAACGCTCTGAGTCTTCACATTCGTGAAGAAAAGAAGAACAAAGAAATGCAATGGACTTTTGGAACTGTTTTCAAAACTTGCTATCAAACAATAACTTCAAGCAAATGTACTTTTATTTGTACATGCTCTCACACTAATGTCAACTATTAGAAGTCAAAAACGGAAAGTATGACATTATTAAATAAAGTCATTGACAAAATTAATCAAAAGTAGTTTTGATTCCACAGAATTCTGTTAATATTTTGTTCCTTTTGCGCTTATATGACAACAAAATATGCTGACATTACTACTTAAGGACTTAAAACATTTCCTTACAGTATTTATATTCTATTCCTATTATTTCTTGAAGGACAGATTTATTCCAAATCTAATTGAGTGGGACGTTCCAACGTTCCACTTAATCGAGATTATTCAGGCATGAGTGGATGTTGGAATTGGAAAGGTCCCCTGAATTTGAGTTGGTCAGTCATCTTAGACGACCTACCAAGTAGTCTTTGGGGAGGAAAAAAAAGTAATAGCAATTGAACTTGAAACGACTATTTTTCGCTGCAGTGTGGGATAAGCCATCAGTAAGAAAATACTCCAGGTCTCATTGTTGTGATCCCAACAGCCCGCTGAGTTGAAACAAAACAGTGGATGTTTTCCAGTCGCTGCTGGTTTGAGTTGGATTTGATACAATCTGATTTCGGTCATCCCGAGGGATGATACACAAGCAAGTGGGCCTAATGTAGTGGCAAATGTTCTGAAGACAAAGGTTTCGTGAAAGGAAAATAATGGCTCTGTAGGGAAGTTAGTTCAAGCGATGAGTTGTTTTGACAGATTATGAGAAGACAAGCTTCTCTTAACGACTCCGCTAATAAGGCAAGTTTGATTCCAGGTAAAACGCCGTGGAAGATGACGACTTTGTGGCAGCTTGAACATGTAGAGTGTAAAGTTGTGTTTACGTAGTACGTAAAATGCGCCGTGACTAATTCACTGTGTAATCCAAATCAAATAGAAAGCAAAGCAATCCAGCCTCCTGCATGCAGCACTGATTGGTTTGGAAATCACTCAACAATTTGCAAAACATTCCCCCGTCCGTCACATGGTTATTGGATTGTTGAAGTTGAAGAATTTATTTTCAAATGAATGCTAAAATACCACTTGGACGTGAGAGCTCAGCTGTCTAATGGATTGCCAATAACTTTTTGGGGGGAAAAAAACAAAAGCATGAGCTTGGCTGTTGAGCTGTCATTATCCAAAGGTTGAGCTAAGGCATTGAAAATTATTTAAATGATACATGAAATGAAATGAAGATGCTAATTGTCAATAATCATCAAGCACAAGGATGGAGCCTAGTGTTTACCTTGTGGAAACTGCCATGGAAAACACGCTTCACTTGTTCCTCATTAAATGTGGCTCTCTGGATCTCTCCTCGGGTGTCCTTGTTGTAGAACGTGATTGTTTTGCTTGAAGCTGGAAAGAGAGGAGGCTTTGATGAATGCGATGATGAAGAGGCACGCAAAGCACAGACTCTACTATAGGTAACACATGGGGGTGGACGGATGAGGGGGATAACAGGAAGGTTACGGGGGATTTAGTCCATGCTCCTAATCATTTGCATGCACTTACCACATGTGCAGTTGCACAGTGGTAAAGATACTCTGTGAAAAATAAATGCAGATCTTAGAAGCAAGTCGACTCCTAAATTACAGTACAGGATTGCAGACAGTTCGGTGCACTTCCTGTTTCCGTTTTCCATGACTATCCATGGTTAATGGACTATGCGAAAGTTGAATTTGTTCCAGCATCTTTCTCTTCCGGCAACAGATCTAATGACAAGAGGAGCCTTACGGTTAATGGTGAGGCCGACCTCCGGATTATTGTTCTTGTCTGCAATCTGCCAGATGTCAAAGGGATCTGAAGGTGTATCAGGTAGGAGTCGGAAGAGGACGACGATGGTGTAGGATGGAGGGAGACCGTCTGGATGAATCTCCCTGTTGGTGGGTGTTTACGAAGTGTGTGGTTATTAAACAAAAGCGGACACAGTCAAGCAATCAAGCAAATGTCAAAGCCTTTAAAAGGTAAATGATTACCAGCTACCCCTGTGGGCGTGCAAAGATGCATGTTGAAAGAATTTTCCATCCCCGCTTCCTGACTACAATGGGAACCATTCCACACATACAAATAAATACACGAGACTTGAGAAGTCCTGTAGCTGCCACACACCACTTGGGGATGCATAAAAAGACAAAAGCTTTAAACCAGCATTGTGTATAATCCCTTTGACCAAATGGGAAATTGAGTATCATTATCAATAATTACTGGGGGTTGGACATTATTAGTTCACATTAAAGAAGAACCCACTCTGCTGATTTGAAATACAGACTGGATTTTTCACCAGTTCTTACTTGGTGGGCTGGTTTAAGAAGGCATTCTTATGTAGCCTGTAGGCAATGTAGCTGTTGAATGAGCCCGGTTCCATGGACACCCCATTCATGCCAGCGAACGTGCGATCTGTGATGTTGAAAGCCTCAAGCATCCTGAATCCTGAAAATGGATGAAGAGCGTAGTCATGGGAAGAAGTGAAAGCCATCACATGGACAATAACACGTTTGTCAACTCGCAAGTTGTGTCGGGATCGGTCAGTATGTGCCCGGGTGATGCTTACCGGGTGTGGTGTATCCATTCATGTAGATCAGAGGGCAAGCTAAAGAAAAACAGAAAGCGATAAAGGATTGGAAAAGCACAAAGGCTCAGTAGAAATATGCCTCATTGGGTGCGTGTCCTGCAACCTCTGCAGGCACTCCAATCAATCCACTCGTACATGACAAATGTCATGTTTACCCTTGAATCAGGGCCGTAAAAGATTTAAAGGAGACAATATCATCTGTGTCTTACTGGAGGTAGCTGTTTCACAAATGAAGGTGATCAGGTTGTCCTGGATCTTGGCAAAGGCATCGTAGTCATCTACCACAAACACGTGTCTTTCACTGGGCTTGCTGCCAATGTTTCTCAACTCTACCATGTCCACGTCGGCCACGCCAACCACAAATACACTGTAGCCTGTGGAGGTAACCGCACAAAATAAGACAAATGTTAAAACTTACACAATTATTTTTTTTAATCCAGGAGGTTAAAGCCTGAATGCAGAATTGAAGTGAAACCTAAAGTTGAGGAAAAAAAGGTGGATTGTTTGTTTGTTGGCAGGCTTTGTCCCGGTTGAGAAGGATGACATAGGATGTGACAAACGGAAAGCTGCGGTGGACTGTAGCGTAAAAATAAATAAATACATAAATCAAATTCCGTGAGCCATTATTTCTTGCTCCGAGCGCCACCGCTTTATGCAGATCTTTCAGTCATTGCATAATCCTATAAACAAACTAACCAAAATACAAATATGATGAATGGGCAATCTGTTTCTCACGCTGTGTCACCGACTGAGGTAAAAACCTTCAAATCTGCAAACAATTTTGCGGTTGAAAGCGGAAATTCCAATCATTAAAACGTGTTTTTGTGCACTACACAGATGCAAATACACTTAGGGCTTACCAGCTTGCTGCAGCTGTAGGGCGTTCTTCTTCACCTCATCCTGGGAGCGTCCATCGGTGACTACCACTAGAACCTTAGGAACGTTCCTCCTCATTCCACTGTCAGAGGTGAACACCTTATCGTAAACGTGCTTCAGCGCAATGCCTGGACAAAGGAGCAGGAATCAACACCATGACCAAATGTCATCATTTCACCTTGCAGATGGGCACTTGCACTTGTAAAATCAGTACCTGTCTTGGTGTTTCCTCCTCTGTAGCGGACGTTCTTCAGAGCTGAAACGACAACACCCTTGTCATGGTATGTGTTGAGCTTGAACTCCGTCTTAGCATCATCGCTGTACTGCACAAATCCAACCTGTTCAAAGGGAGGGGGGGGGGGCGCAAATGTGACGAGAGAGACATGGGAATAGAATTCTTTGCATTCTGCAAAATCCAAACAGATTGATGACTGAAACGACGCCAGAGAATTCCTTCTGACCTGCATGCCGCTCGGGCTGATGACATCAAAGGCACCAGTCATGCTTATGACAAACTGGATGACCTTGTGGAAACTTTCGTCTCCGATACTCCACGAGCCATCGATGAGGAATACCAGATCGGCCTTGGCACCTCTGCAAACTGTAATTCAAGCACATCAGTGATTAATTACAGCCAGCCCAGTGGATTAGTATCTTTATTTCACAAGGGAAAGCTCTCCTCACCATCCATTGCTGGGGGTACTGTTGCTGGTGGAGGAGGAGGGGGTGGATCGGTTGGCGCTTCGGTGGGTTTAAGCACTAAATGCAACAGAAACAAAGTACATAGAAAAACATGAGTGCAAATGGCGTGGAGGTTTAAGAACATACAATGAAGCATAATGGATGACTTCTTACGTGTTCGGTCCTTTACACTGACGCCAGGCCCTTCCATGTTGGGGGTCTGGGTGTACACGGTGGCAGTGTACGGGGTGTCAGGTGTCAAGCCGTCAAAGCAATAGCTACTCTCAGTGCTTTTGACTGTGATCTCTTGAGCTCCACGCTGAGAGGCTGAAGGGGGGAAGGGAAATGACATCTAACTGATCAGAGAAATTCCTGGTAAATTTTAACAGAGGTTCTTGAAAGAAATAAAAATGGCTGAAACACTTACGATTGACAGGTTGGACTTTAAGTCTGTAGGACGTTGCAGCTCTGTGCTGCGTCCAGCGGATGCAGAGGGTGTCATAGCCCACATTATATGTTATCAAGTCAGACACATTCAGGTACACTAAAAAAGACCCAGAGCATATGTGATTGGAATTGCCAAGACGATGTGGAGTAGCTGGACCCCAGTTATCAACTTACATGTGGTGCCCTGGCCAATCAGAGGACCACTGGTGCCTGTGCCGTACTGTGCCAACACTTTCAGATCATAGGTGGTTCCAGGTGTCAGGTTATTCAGTTGGTGGGAAGTGACATCGCCGACAAACACCTCTGCGGACTGATCAGAGCCTGAGAGGAAACACAAATAGGACACCAGGTGAAAAATATGTGTCTGTGAACCAAAGTACTGATCTCAAGAATGGCATAATCATACCCTCAGGCTGGTAGATAAGCTTGTATCCGGTAACCCTTGATGGAACGGGGTCCCAGGAGACCTTGAAGCGGGTGTACCATTCATCAGAAACTCGAAGGTTCCTTGGTCCAAGCATAGCCGCTGTAGGAAAGACCAGGCAAAAAAATACTTACAATTTTGGATCACCGACATCATGTCGATAAAATCCCATCTGATTTTGTTGCATCAAAGCTGATGTAACATGTAACTATTTCTTTTGAATTGTGGAGCGTTCGGGAAACTACATGAAGCAATCTCAGGAAAGCGATGATTCAGCGTTTTGTTTTGTCAAGGGCCAAATTAGGTATAATGGTAGCCAGAACTACTAGAAGAAGCAGGTCTCTCTGGAGCACATCCCTTTTGTAATCCTCTGGCAATAGCTGGTGGTTCTTGTGGCCAGTGTGACACCAAGTCAAAAATGTCTTTTTCTGTAATGAATCCAAATTCTGACTAAAATTTCACTGCAGTTAAATTTCTTGACTTCTGCTGTGAATTTCAAACATTTGGGCCGAATCCAGTCAATGTTGTTCGACGAAGCTCTCGAGCTCTCTCGGTCAACTGAATGGAGCCTCCCGGAGATGTATGGATTGATTAGTCTTGTACCTGTGCGACCATCTCCTTCCAACTCTCCTCCTGGTCCTTGGGCATAGATGGCAGTCACTTTGATGTGATAAGGGGTGTCTGAATCCAGGTTCTGCAGAACCACATTGTTTCTGTTCCCTGGGACTGTAGTCTGCAAGTCATATGACAGAAACCTCAAGGTTAACTGAAACAATCAACCCTTATTTTAAGAGGTAATTTATGCGACACGTATCGGCATACACTAAGGATGTTTCAATTTGCAAATGAAATGAACTGACTTTATAACGGCGCAAAGCTCAACTGAAATGCTTACATATTCCTCAATGGGGTCTCCAGTGGTTGGGACATACGTGATGCGGTATTGCGTGACTGGGCCATCAGCATGTTCCCAGCTCACAGAGAGAGTGGAGGTAGTGGGGTCGTACACACGCATGTTCCTGGGACCGCCGCGTGGACCTACGTTGTGCGACATGACACGAATGTATTACTACTTGTTACTGAAATATGGACATCATGTATAATATACTATTCACAATGTTTTTCGAATCAAGCCAGTGTTGTAATCACAAGTTTCGTACGTGTTTTGCCATTGTCACTGATGGTGGCTCCTTCACCATCACTGTACACGGCGACGACTGCAACGTTGTAATCAGTGTCTGGAATCAGATCCGGCAGGAATGCCGTGGTGGAGGTCCCTGGTACCATGATCTGCATGCAAACACAAAACGTGAATGTTATATTGTAAAATTGCAGTGGGAGGGAATTAAAGGTGTCTAGTGTGATTGTTGGCCTTCCTTTATTTGTCTGTGTATAACGGCTTCCAAGATGGTTAATTTTAACTCTTTTTTTTTTTTGTAACTCTTGACAATATTGATGACAAAAATTCAGACAAATTCAGAAGTTGGGTATCTATAAGAAATGTATCACTGATCAAATTATCAGAGAAATAATGTTAAAAAATATTTTAAAGCGCCTTAAGAGTTTGGATTCCTATATTTCAACAGCTATCCAATTTCTGCTTCAATCCAGGTTTCTGTCCATAGTTTAGGAACTCATTTTTCTCCAATAGGTCCCTCATTTACATAATTGTCATCCACAGCGATAAATATGTATATGTAGCTATTTTTTCCTGTATCGCCACCTCCTTTTGTAATAAAAAAAAAACAAAAACAAAACAATGAAACACAGTTATTTTGTCTGCCCACTATTACTGCTTGCCTGCATTAGGATCCCGCTGGTTCACCAAACACTTCAAATGAGCAAACACGAAGTGAATCGACATGACGTGGCATGACATCCTCCTGCCAACAACTCCCACAAACACCTTTCCCCTTTCTCTTGATACGCATGTGTGTTGTACATTCTCCACAACGCCTCCCTTTGACACATCAGTCCCGTTGCTGTCAGCACTGAGAGAAAGTAAGAGCCAAATATTCCTTTCAAGTTGAGGAGTGTGCCTGATGGCTGCGAAGGCCACATCTTTCGCACACAATATGAACAGTTGCGTGAGAACTGAGTTGCAGGAGACTTACTCCAAGAGCATATCGAGGCCAACAACAGGCAAAGCTGCCAACCCGAAGCCAGTTATGCTATGAAATAACCCATAGTGTTGTGGAGTCATATCACACTTGATGCAGACGGCAGGGAGAGCCAATGATGTCACATCAAGTACAACTTCAAAAGTTGTTTACATCCTAAAAATTATTTCCGTGTTAAGATGTTGAAACACTCCTAGAGGTCTCATGCAGTGGTAAGTCACTTAAAGAACTTCTCCTTTAATGAACCCAGTCTTGGTTTACAGTTCATGCTAATGGACGGGTATAAAGACATGACATTTGGTCAGCAGACTAATGTTTAGCTTTAAACGTCCTATTATGAGGCTGTTACATTCCTTGCGGTAAATTTCAAATTCAAGTGAAAAGCGGGATGTTGGGCTGTAAAAATACATTTTATACATTTGTGCCCACTGGTTGGCCGGAAACTTACCGACTCAGCAGGCTTGGCACCAGTAACAGGAGTGTAGACCACCCGGTACTGCAGAACTGGGCCAGTGGCGTGCTCCCAGCGTACGTTCAGGCTGTTAGTTGTGGGGTTAAATACCTGGATGTTCCTCACAGGTCGACGCTCCACTGCAGAGCCGAGAATTGTGGATGGTAGGATGGCGGTTGAGAGTAGAGAGGGATCAAGGTAAAGAAGAGGTCAGGGTCAAGAAAAGGTAGGAGGTAAAGTGTTATGGGTGGATCGGTGGACAGAGTGAAGAATGATGACAGAGCAGGGTTAAAGGGCAGTTGAGTGAGTGTTGGCACAGAGAGATGGAGAAGGGATGGGACAAAACAGATTTTAGTTAGATCGACCCCAATAATCTACATTGTCCCCAGAAGCCCCCAAAGCGTGCTTGGTGGAAACACACGTGTATGCAAACATTAAATTGGACCAACAAACGTTTTGAAACACATTTCTGGACTCACTAATGATTTGGGCTTGACATCTGCATTCTGCATAAAACTCATTTTTGCATCTGCTAATGAAGCTCGATGGAAAAAGTTCAGGAAATTCCTGCTTCTTTGCTTTCATGATACTTAATTCAAACCGAATGGAGACTTGTAGCTAAATGGATTGTGAAGATTGTGGAGTATGCTGCAGTGTGTTGACCAAAAGCATAGAAACACAACGTGTCATTCTTGGCCATGTGTTGCAATGCCATGATTTTGAATCTCTTTGAACAACGGGCAACCATCAATGGTCCAAGAACTGAAAATTGTATCTGTTGGTCCATGTTTTTCTCAATGAAACTACATCAACACATCACATTGGAAAAGGGGACCAATTCACTTGTGTTTATCTTGAAGCTTTCATTTAACAATACTGCTATCAACAGGAAACTTCCTGTCAGTGCCTTAAAGGTGAATGAAAAGGATACATGAGGTGTATGAGCAGGCGCACGCATTCAAAAATCCAAAGCGCATGTTGAGAGCTTTTGTGCCACTCCGCTATTATAACCCCATAAACGCAGGGGGGGGGAAACGCATCGGGGTAAACACAGAAAGAGTACTTCCATACTTTCACAGGCTGAGGCTGGTTGCTTGTAGCTCTTTTGAATTTTGAAAGCACAATAAATAGTTAGTGAATGGTTCGAGAAGATCCTGAAGTTGAATGGGACGGATTAAAAGCGCTGTAATTGACGATATAATAGGCGCAAAGTCAACATAAGCGCAATGTAAGAAGTCAAATTTTTGCAGGCATTTGGTTGGATTAGTGGCATAAAAAAGGGCTAGGTTAAGAAAACCAGTAAATATTACAAACTATTTTAACAAAACGGAAATGCTCGCAGGCAGTTTGTGACCTCATCCGAGTGAGGCCATGAAGAATATAAAGCTCTCTATTCATCTAAGCCCCGCCCCCTCCTTCTGTTTCCTTTTCCCTGAAGGAGGGCAATTAGTCAATGCGCCCCCTCCCCTGACACCCCAGGCCCACCATTATCGTGACCACCGCCCTTCATTCCGACCTATAAATGGACAATATTACGGTAAAGAAAGAGGAGACACCATTATATGGCTGCCAGCTGAGGAATTCCTTCCTACGCAATCACCCCACAAAATGCTGACTCATTCAAGGGTGAAGGTTGGCGGTTTGAAGCAAACCGTAGCCTCGCTACAGATTTTGCGAACTCTGCTGCTCATGTTTTATGATTGATCTACTGAGAAGTTTATGGTATACAATCAGTTTGTCTTGGTGTTTGTGAAATCGTGAAATGAATTATTTATATGCAGCTGCCCCGGAAGGGACTGTGGACAATAATATTCACTATCAGTTCACTCTGGTGAGACATGGCTGTGCTCTTCCTCAGTCTATGTAACTACCTAGTGTGCGTTAATTGAACACATCCAGGTTGGTGGAAGGATCCTTAGATGCCGGAGAACACATGCGCATACATGGCGATTACAACCATGTCAGAATGGTCGGTTATTTTGCGGGATAAAGAGTGGTGAAAAGAAATGACTTTAAAGATGCTGTACTTGATATTCCATTGACTCTGATCATTTACATCAACCATTCATTTAGCGACAAATGCATTTGTTACCAAAATACAAAATCATACACACATTTGAATGTGCATGCGAGTCAGTTTCAACAATTGAAGTATGGATTGAGTCTTTGGATTAATGGATGAATGAATGAAGAGATGAAATGTATAAATGAAAAATGACTGGATGATGGAACGGATTTCAAAAACAACCCTGGGTGGTATGGCATGCACACTTAAACTCTCTCAACAGCCATTTATCATGACTTTAGTTAGATCATTCTTATGAAGAGCGTTGGGATCAGTAGTAGAGTGACAAAGCACACAGACACAGATGGAAGCTGGATAGAATTTCAAGTTAACCGCTGTGTCAGCGACAGCACAGCACGGACCATTAGAGTCGGGCATGGGCTAAGTGCCTCAGGTGATGAAAATGATGACGATTATGATGATGATGATGATGATGATGATGATGATGATAATGTCTGACCAATGAACAACGATGCAGATTGGCCACATTAATAAAGCATGCTTTCACTTAAAAAGGAAAAAAAAAACTTTCCCTTTGACATATTTACTTACACGGAACACCACTCCCGGACACTATAGAGGCAAAAATAAAAAGGTATAATGGGTGCAGCCTTCATTCAACATTATACTCAGAATATTTAGCTATGATCAATTCCACAAATATAAACTATCACACAACTACGACAAAAAATAAATAAAAGGAAACTACCGGTGATTTATTTAATTAAACACGAGTGTTTATTCACAGCCCAGACTTACGTGTTTTGCCATTTTCTGACATGCGCTGTCCCTCTCCAGCAGAGTAAACGGGAACCACAGTCACAGTGTAGATGGTATCGGAGTCTAGGCCATTCAGCACTGTGTTGTATGTGTTGCCTGATACTTGAACCTGAAGGAGTGACAACAAAAGATACTTTAGGGGAAGATCTACTGAATGGAAGCAGTCTCATAAAAGTGGAAAGCGAGGTACGGAAAAAAGGATGATCCGGATAAAAGGTTCAATTCAAAGAATGTTGTTTGCTTAAAATTCCAACGTTGGTCAAAACACATCAATCAATTTTCTTTGGAGCTTATCCTATCTGGGTGACAGCAAGGACTGAAGCGTACCCATCTGATTTACGGTACTGTGAATGGGTCTTGAGTGGGAGTTGACTCAAGCAGCACAAGACTCAGCGATGACAAAAACGACACTAAGAATGGGCGTTTTTCAACGTTTCCCTTTATGAATAAGTCAGGAATCATGATAATCTTCAGGCATATGTAAGACATGTGCATTGTGGCCTATCATCCTAATAAGTACAGTGCAAATACATCTACATAAAAGAGAATAAGTACAAACTATTCTGCAATCTAAGAACTTTCCATAAAGCTGGCAGACTTGTTAAAAACTTTGCTATGAGACACAAAGTTGATTTGGTGGCAAGCCCATGCTTACCATGTCTTCCCGTCCTCCAGCTGCAGGTTCGTAGAAGATTCTATACTGTCGCACGTTGCCCTCAGCAGGCTCCCACTGGACATTCAAGGTGCTGGTAGTGGGGTCAGTGACCCGCAGGTTCCTGACACCACCCAGAGGCTCTGAGGTCAAAGACAGCAACTCAATACTAACGTAACAACATCCCATTTAATTGTCTTGGTTCTCATCTCAATTGAAATCTTTTTCCACAAGCACATATGAAACATGCCTGTCTACCACAAAAAGAAAATCATTAAATATACTCCTGTTGGTACTTGTTTTTCAGAAGCATTCAAAAGTATAAATATCTTACTGGTCGTGCCAAGTCCAATCAGTTCTTTGCTGACTCCTCGGGGGTAAACAGCCGTCACACTGATGGAATATTCAGTGTCAGGGGTGAGCTTGGGCATGAAAAGATTGGTCTTCTTCCCTCCAACTTGGACCTAATTGGGGAATAATCAACATTTTAGGCTCCTTGGTTTATATTTGAATCCGAACATTCAAATAAGACAGTGACGCTAACAAATTTTGACAGGCAAATTGTAAATCTGTGAGATCGATGTGCTCTCAAGATGATTCATGTACCAGAAATATGGGATACTTCATATGGGATATGGAAATTTCAAACATAAAGCTCAACAAACTAGTGGAGTCTTTTTTTCAGCAGAGGGGAAAAGAAGACAATTCGTAGCATCCTGATATTACATAGGTCTTCCAAATGTGCCTGCCATAATTCTGTAACAATATTGCCTAAGCCACTGTATCTTTCAACAAGTTGACTAAGATTACATTCATTTTCAGTTTTTCACCCATCCTTCAATGTCATATTATGCAGCCAATTGTACAGTAACCGCATTTCATCTGGAACACAGTCCATCTAGGCTGCAATTCTAAGTAGCAGAAGGTGAAGACAGCCTCTGACAGAGCAGCATATTACAAGAAGTAGGGAAATGTGTTTTCTTCCGCAATCCAGTGAATCATTCTGAGGACATCTTAGTGGTAATAAAGTAGAAAAGTCATGTAATAACACAGTGGGAAAACATTTGGTGTGGCATTCAAAACACAATGACATATAATAACTACACTGGTTAGTAAGTGACCAAAAAAAAACCCTCACTCTCACGTAGGCTGAGTGGCAAAGTGGATTGCAACTTTCTCTCTATGCTGCTTGAATGCACGCATGCATGAGTACAATTTAGAATTCCCTATAATCCTGAATTGTGGAAGCAATGTCAAACAAGTGAAACCAAAAATTAAACTGCCATCCGCTAAGACTTTCAGAAAGACTGCCCAAGACCAGCAGGACACAGTCTCCACTGTTCGGAAATGTCGGGGAAAAAACTCAGACGGGTTCCATGAAATCACGGCTGACTTTTCCAAACAACAGTTTAGGAGATTTGACTTGGAGTGAAAAACATTCATGCGGAACTGATATGCTGTGTTGGAGGAACAAATCTGATTGAGTTAAAAATCGAGAAAGCCAATTTGACTGCCATGTGTTGGCTTAATTCCTGCCAAATAATAAAGTGTGCATACAGCCAAAGTTGTAATCTATGCGGTCCATGCATAAATAAATAAATAAAACCCAGTAACCCTTTTTGGTTTTCATTCTTTGTCAGCGTTACAAAAATCCTGTTTCCAATCCAATTCAAAACATTCCCCCTCCTCTATTGCCACTCCACTTGTAGAGCGACTCAGAGGTCATCTTCATTAACCTTAAGCACTTGGACTGATTTTTGCTTCTGTTCATATGTATAATAACGTGTCTGAGCAAATACCCTTCATTACCGGTGCTTAGTGTTTGACTTACAGTTTGAGTCCTGCCCCCGGAAGTGGGAACATAGGTGACCCTGTAGTTCTGGACACGGCCTGGAGCTGGATTCCACCGGGCATTCAGGGTTGTGATTGTTTCATTGAATACAACCAGGTTGGTAGGAGGGGCAAGAGGTGCTGAAGAAAATCCATAGATGATAATTACAACCTTGTCAGTATGGTGGGTTATCCTACAAGGCAAGAGCAGTTGCGGCATTGTTTCTTTCAAAATGCTTTTAAAGATGCTGTCCTTGATATTCTGGCCATTGCCTTGAACCGTTTGTACATCAATGACTCCAAATGTATTTGTCATCAAAGCAAGATAACCAACATATTGGAATGCGCGTGTTTCTTAAAGTTTGAATATCAAGGATTGCTACTTTAAAAGAGAAAAAAAAATACTCATCCAGGGGATGGTATCTTTTTCTGAAGCAGGGATGGAGTTTGGCTAAATTGATGGACCAGTGAGTGCAATGGACAGATGGATGGATGAAGACAGAATGACAAAGGAATGAATGATGAATGAATGAATGGTGGAACGGGCTTCAAAAACAAGGAATTGTCAATTCTGTCAATACGACATGCAATCCTAAACTCCGTCTGATTGAAGTTAAATCATTCTCAACAAGAGCGTTGGGACAAGCAGCAGGGATACAAGCGCACAAACAAACAAAGATGGAAGCTGAATAGCACTTCAAGTAACTAGCTGTGTCAGTCGGCCTTGCTTGATGATGATGAAGGTGATGATGAAGGTGATGATGATGAAAATGAGGATGATGATGATGATGATGTTTGACCAATGAACAACAGTGCAGATTGACCAACACAATTAAATCATGCTTTCATCACTCTAAAAGGAAAATCATAATTTTCCTTTATGACACGTTTACTTACACGGAACACTTCTCCTGGGCACTACAGAGGCAAACATAAAAAGGTATAATGGGCGCACTCTTCACTGAATATAACACGCAGAATATTCACCATTGACAAAAACCAAGATTCCACACGGACATATTGTCATGGGCCTAAACTTTGAACACACGTTCATTGGTGATCGTTTCAGTCATCTTACATGTGCTTTCAGTGCCAAGCAGGTCTTCGCTCTCAGACTCATCTGGGTAGATGGCGGTGACTGACACATCATAGGGGGTATCTGGGTCCAGGTTCTCAAGAACGTGGGTCGTCTCATCACTGTTCAGAATGGCCTGATGAGAACAACAGAGCATGGGAGGCAATTCTTTAAAAAGTAATTCAGGGGGGGCGGAAAAATATGAAAAGCAATGAAATATACTTCCACAGTTGCTTTTAAGAAATGTTTTCAGACGTACATATTGGAAGTTGTTTTCTCCCCTCTTGGACCAGCCAATGCGATAGAGAGCCACATCAGGAGCCCCGTGCTCCCAGGTGGCTCTGAAGCTGGTCTGAGTAACCTCTGAGAATCGAAGATTCTTTGGGGCAGGAACCACATCTGCAAGAGGTGCAGATTGGAAGTTAGTGTGATTTTTCAACAACAATAACTATACTCGTTGTCGTGTCTTGATTCTTACCAGTGACTCCTTCACCCAACATGGTCTGGCCAGGACCCACATCATAGATTGGAGTAACAGCCAGGGTATACTCAGTCTGTGAGATCAGGTCATTGAGTGGTGCACTGGTTCTTGATCCACCGACTTCCAGCTGTAAACATCACAATTGCATAACATTATTCCAAATTTGTAAACTGACTTCAGTTTTTTTTTTTTTGTTCCGAGGTTTTTGTTTTTTTCCAAGTCAGACAAAATGACATTCTTATGTGTCTGTGTTTTGAGTGGCACGCTCTCACTGAGTGGGTAAGAATTCCATGATCCATAAAGCCAACATTTTGCTATTTTCTGGTCAGAACACTTTTTCCCCTACTCACTACATTTTTCAAAATCAAAGTGACAGGCCATGAGACACTTCCACATATGTTTCCAGAGTAAGAATTCTCCCAGAGGGGAAAAGCAACCATGTAGTCTATCGACTCAACAGCACCACAATCCCCATTTGACCGTTGTAAAACCATCCTCTTAACCTTTCCATTAGACTCAAACATTTTGAAAATTCGTATAGCTGGATGCTGACTGAGACATCAGTCGGCAAGTTTTCAGTGGTAGTAACAGATCCGCAATGAAAGACGAAATTAAATCAAACTCACCTCCTTTGCTTCTCCACCCTCAGGCTTGTAGGTGATGAGGTACTTGCGGACAGGACCGGGAGCAGCATCCCAAAAGAGTCTCATGGAACTATGAGTGATATCCTGGACTCTTAGTTCACCCGCAGGTGGCAGAGGCACTGAACCAGGGAACAGTCACAAATATATGACAGTCAGGTAATAAATCTGGTCTACAATGCGCCCTTTGGGCATTTCAGGATTGTGCAGGATTGTGCACGGTCAGAAATATAATCTGAATTCAATCTGTACTTACAGGTGACTCCCTGTTGTGTCAGTGGCTGACTGGCTGCATCCCCATGTAGGGCCAAGAGGGACACCGAGTAGGCTGTGTTGGGGAATAATTTCACCAGCTGGACATTAGTTGTGTCACTACCCACTCTGATCTGTGGCAAAAAAAAAAGAAAAGTCAGACACCTGTGGTATACATTTGCTTTCACTGTTTTGAGCACCTCTCAGAATAAACAGTCCCAGGGCTGAGTGAGATCGTGCATAATCACACCCACCCTTTAGTAACAATGTTACTCTTTTCCCTTTTCCTTGGAGGCAATAGTGGTCGCTGTGTAAAAATATGACTTCATTGTGTTACAACTGTTTTTGGTCAAAGACTGCTCTCAAGTGTTAAGCGCTGCATTTATATGTACTTTGCTTTTAAAACCTTCCTACAAAAATGAGGTTGTATTTTTGGAATAGCGTGAAATCAGCAGCTGACAGGCCCTTACCTCCTGCTCGACTGTAGGCTCCGTGGCATTAATGGCGTTGTAGAGCAACATGTAGCCTGTAGCACCTGGCACTGGCTCCCATCTCACTCTCATTGTGGTCATCTGCTCATCAAAGATGTCCATCCTTCTCACGCCAGGTAGGGGCACTACGGAGTTAGAGAGTGAAGAATAATGAAGAATTCTCACGGACAGTGTTTTTACTGGAACTAGTAAATCAAGTTTGAGTGCCAATAAATCTTCAATTAACCACTTGAAAAAACCTCAAAAGTCCAAATGTGGCTCATACCACATGGCAAGTATTTACAGTCAGTTGTTGCATTTCATGAAGATTTATTTTTGTCATTTTGCAGCCTCATAATTTGCAATAAATTAGGTCACTTTTGCAGTAACTGCATACGAGGACCAGCCTGGCCATAAAACAGAGGTACTAAACGAATTACCCTTCCCTACCTTTCACGTTGGGCCAGCTGAAAGCTCTGATATGATCAAGCTCTCCGATGAGCCTTTCTAATGTAAAGTTGAACAGGTGAGGCAAGGTGAGCTAGGCAAAATATTTGGGGCTTGGAAACGCATACGTCGGGTCAAACGTTTCCAACCTATCAATAAATCTGAGCTTCGGCGTTTTCGTCTTTAGTATTCTACTCTTTTGAAGATAAGTGGTACGGATAATGGATGTGTGGATGTTTCACGCATGGCCAAAGCTATGGCGATAAAAGTCGAGTGAGCCTTTCTTTAATGTTGACATTATTTGGAGACGCCTTTCAGAGTTGACATTCCCTCTGAAACCTTTGACCATAATTGGAGACTTAAAAGTCTCTTGAATCCAACACCACATGCAGAGTAGTAAAGCAAAACCCCAAAGAGCAAAAACCTACATGTGGTCTCGACGCCCGTAAGTGGCTCGCTGCTCTCCTCTCCCAGCACAGAGTAGACGTTAACCAGATACTCAGTCAGAGGTTGGAGCAGCTGGAGGACCACTGTGTTCTGATTGCCATCCACAAACACCTAAGAACAGAAAGGACACTTACAGGATGGTTTGCCTTTGTATGGTCATTGGCACGCACCGATATTTTATACATTGGCACACACGCTGATTGATTATTGCTAATGTGTAATGTAGATCTCTACTACTAGTTGAAGGGTAGTGTTTGTGTCTGTGCACAGGAGGTACTAGCACAAAAAAATAACCTGCACACTCATTAACCAACCGCACGTATGATGGCATTCACTGCAGATAAATTATGAGGATTGACAAAATAAGAATGTTTTGTTTGGCATTGATAACTATTCATGCATTAATATGTTTATTGTTTTTTTTTGTAGTTTGCAGCGGTGTTATATGCCATATGCAAGTAATAAAGTAACAGAAGTATTCCTGTTTCAAACTGCAAACGGAATCGGAAAAAACAATGAATACCGGGACCACTTTGTTTGTGTCAATCAAAAAGAATCTCATTTTTTTTCCTTCATATGTATTTGAAAAATATATATTTGATAAATTTGGGCCTTATTCGATTGTGCAGGCATACCTTAAGCTTGGTAGATATTGAAGGTTGTTTTACCTTCTCAGATTTGGGTAATCAATTAATGAACAG
The DNA here is from genome assembly GCA_026261675.1 of Hippocampus mohnikei. NCBI lineage: Eukaryota > Metazoa > Chordata > Actinopteri > Syngnathiformes > Syngnathidae > Hippocampus > Hippocampus mohnikei. The sequence goes on from JAKGUB010000336.1 coordinate 1,781,777, forward strand.
AAATGAGCATGTCATGTCAATATACGTATGCATTTTATTTTTCCAGTGCCACTCTGGTCCATTATGTTTTCTATTCCAAACTGAGACCTGTGTGTTAATGTTTCCTACCCCTGCGTCCCATCATAATGTTATTTGACATCCATTCAGCAGGAGGCCAATACAAACAGGAGGTTGGAAATTGCAGTTTGAGCACAATATCCCATTAGACTCTGAAACAGTGGCCCATTACATCGAGTATTTTAGGCCAAACTTCTCTCAATACCTCGCCTCAGGGGGAACTGCGCTTAACCTTTATGTGATTTGAGAAGGAAATACTGGCTACATTTTTCGTGGTCTAACAGTTATAGAGTTAGTTACCTGTTGTTTGATTCCTGCTTCAGACACATATTCCACACGGAATTTTTCCACTGGGTCCTCAGGGGCAGTCCATGTGGCTCGGAAAGAACTGTGAGTCACCTCAGATGTTACCAGATTAGTTGGCGCATCAGGCGCACCTCCTTCAGCAGACGGAAAGTGCAAGACAAACCGTCACGGTCAGCATTATATGCGTGCAAAAGTTGTTTCCGACGTGTGTTACCACCTGCAAATTCTCATAAACTGGAAAGTCACAACAGCCCCAGACCGCAGCCGGTTTTCAACTCTTAAATTTGATTGAGTTGCCTGCATTTTAATAAGTGGTAGGAAGCTTGATAATAATGCTGTATTTGCAGTTATTCCTCATGGTTTGACTCTGTCCCGTTCTTCTACCTTGCACTTTATTGTATGCGAAATGCCCTATTTTGAAAAAAGTAATGCGACTTTTGGCCATTCCACAATTTTACAGGAACTGAGAATGGAAAAGTAAATGGAACTGCAGCAGCTTCCACTCTCTCGACAAGATTTTGGAATGTGTCTGTGGGAATCTTTTTCCACTCATCCAGAAGAAGACTTGAGGTCAGAGATAGCTGATCTTGGATGAGAGGCCCTGGCTCGCAATCTCTGTTCATCTTCGTCCCGAAAGGTGTTTTATGGGAGTTGAAGTCAAGGCCCATAAGGTCCATAACAAACTCATCCAAGCATGCCTTTATGAAGCTTGCTATGTGCACTATAATATGCACTATAATATTGGAACGCATAAGGGCCTGCCACCGTTCCCACAAAGTTGTGAAGAAGTAAGGTGTGATCTAGAATTCCTTGGGATGCATTCATCAACTATGGGGAACGAGTAATGCAATTGCACCCTTTTAAAGAAAAAAACCTTATTATCATACGACATCAAAAAAATCTGCAATTGTAGTGAAGCGGACTTGATGGTCATGAAAATGGATACGCACCTGCACCCTTGACACTGTTACAAAGGTTGTCAGTTAGCCTGTCCACAATGTCCAGCAAGAAGGAGAAGTCGGCCACATTGTACATGTGAATGTCATCCGGATCCGTGGCAATGGACCTCAGCTCATTCTCATCAGCGTTCTTGACACCTGAATGATGACATGGAAGAGAGCCACTCTCATGACGGCAATGTCAGTTATCATCGTTATCATGGCGTGTGCAAAATAGATTTACCAATGGCGTAGAGCTCAATGCCCTCATCGCGCAGTCTCTGAGAGTTGATAATCACATCATCCTGGGATTTGCCATCAGTGATCAGCACACCAATTTTGCGAGCGCTGGGTCGCATGCCAACATTTTCTTTGAAATTGTTCTGGAGCAAGTAGTTCAAAGCCAGACCTGTAGGTACGTAAGATATTGATATTTTTTTGTTTGTTATGTTTTTTATGTTTTTTATGTTTGTTTGAATTAATTTATCTTGAAAACATCAACTAAAGTACCAGTCAAGGTGTTTCCGCCCTTGTAGGGAAGGTTAGAGATTGCATCCAAGAGGGATTCCCTGGTTTGGTGAGCATCCAAATGCCATTCAGTCTTTGGGTCTCCGCTGTACTGGGCAAGACCTAAATACAAATGGTCATTAGACAAACAATCACAGCTTTAAAATTGCTTTTTGGCAAATGTTTCTTCGGCCGGACAGACTCACCAATTTGGACTCTTTTGGGGCCGATGTCAAAAACTCCAACCATGCGAGCGATGAAAGAGCGAATTGTCTTGAAGTTGAGACGTCCGATACTCCAGGAGCCATCGACAAGCAGAACAATGTCAGCCTGCGCACTGGTCTTACACATGACATCTGACAGGGCAAAGAGTTCAATGTCTTCATTGGATGACATTTCAGAGGAGATGCAATCGCTCGTGCATGATAACGTGATCCATCAAAATGTAAATGTTGAAGAATGATCATGTTGATTTAAGATAAGGAAGGAAAAGAAGGAAATGAGAGAATATTTGTAAAACAGTTCCGAACATAACCCAAAAATGCAAACATCAGCACAAGCAGGCAGTGAAGTGCCTAATATTTTTTTTCACCCTTCTGGGAGGAATTTTTTTTCAGGGAGCATTTATTTTCCAGGTGTCGTAATTATTGTCCTCTCGTTTTGCTGCATGTCAGGGCAGTGTCTCTCTTGGCTGTGTTTTATTTGCATCGGTGTGTTCATCCCAGGGGCAAATCAGGAGAATAAAGTCGTAACAGCCCATGACATATCAAAGGCTGAAGGAACTCCCTTGCCCTCCTTAGCAGCCAGGTCATGTTCAAATGTTGTTTTGCCAACTGCGCGCTGGAATCCTCAGCACCTAAAAGGAGACTGCAGATGCGCAACTGGCACAGGCAGATGTTGCACTAACTGCCATTGTCTGCAACTGAACACAGGTTAAATATTTGATTTACAACTGGGTCACTCCCCTCCCCCATGCACACAAACAAAATAAAAATCTCAACCTCACAACAAACAATCAGATGTCAAACAAACAGAAACGTGATACAAGTGGGAAACACTGATATCTGAGAGAAGATATTTATGTTTAGCTGTTCAAACGCTTTGAAGTAGACAGCTCTTTATCTGTCTCCTTATTAGGAGTGGCCCAGTCGAACTGGCCTTCCATGCTCCTATGAAACACGTCAGTTTTCCTTTACAGTGTGCATACTTGTGTGCTGCCCTCTGACTTAGAAAGTCATAAAACATTTTAAAACTAAAATAAATGAAATAAGTATGGCTCAAGTCTGCGCACGGGCTGAAAATTGAAGGTGGAATCCCAATACGACAGACAGCAGGAAATTCTTGATTGACGTGGCACTACTGTAGATGTGATTCGATTGGTTTTCATTTCCTCGCAATGTCATGTAATGGAACAGTGGGTAACATTACCTGCTAGTTCAATAGGAGGTGGCTCAGGTCCACTCGTGAGTGTGGTTTTCTCCTCTCCAGCTAGTGGCATACTCTCTCCTCCCTCAAACACGCCAAACACATTCACTGTGTATTTGGTATCAGCTCTGGGAATGCAAATAAATCACCCATTAGTCATGGCATACCAAGTACAGAAGATGTTTCTTTAAAAGTGAAAAAGCTAAAAAATGCACCGCTACCTTAACTCCTCCAGTACCACGGTGTTGTCATAGGGGCCAACTAGTAGCTCTCCCAGGTCAATATCATCCTCTGCGGGGTGGAAAGTGACTTTGTAACCCTTGACCTCACCAGGCGCAGGGTCCCAAGTTACACGGAAACTGGTCTTTGTCGGTTCTGAAGTCTGGAGATTCCTTGGACCTTTATAGGGGGTCACTGGTAGGGAAAGAGATGCAAATATGTATTTTATTGTATTTTAATTCTTAACGGCCATATACCAGTAACTACATTTTTACTTATTTTCAGCATTTACGCACAAAAGCAAAGCACAAAAACAAAATCAAAATTAGCACGAGGTATTCATAAGAAAACGACTGATGGACTTTTACATTTACGAGGTGTGTCTGAAAAGTTGCACGACTGGCATCACAAATCGCTGGCGTCGGGGGGGGAATCCTCATACCACCAAAATCGTCACTTTTCACCGATTCTCAATACTTTTTTTTTTAAGAAAAGAAAATTCACACGTGTGGATTGACCACATGGACAGATTTGTGAAAACATGAAATTGACCAAAATGTGACATAGGAGGTATCGGGCCGACGCCAGCTATATATTTTCAAACCAAAATGATGTGTTTCTTCTGGAGTGCAATTGCCATGGAGTACATGCGGTAACTGTGACCTTCAGCTCTCTGCGGCCACTGAACTTTTCTCCACATGATTTTATTCACGTAACCTGAGTGCCAAGTCATCAAGCCGTGAGCAGAGTGAGTGATAATGAGAACAAGAAGAACAGACTTGCTAGGGATCGTGGAACTTTAAGTCATAAGAGACCAATTGCCTGAGCCTTCAGTGGAAATGTCTGACATCGCCAAGGCCAAAGAAAGCAGGACATTCAAAGTCCTGTTGATCGTATTGTTCTTCATGTGAGGGCCATCTTCCACTACTTCAGGCAATCATCCAACATGTCTACAAAAAGATCCGGCTGCCTTTGCGTCATCCAGTGCGCGGCAAAAGTTGAGAGTTGTGGCAGGACGACTCTTGGCTGCTTCACTTGAACAACGCGCCTGCTCACCATGCCTCGAGCATCTGACAGTTCCTGGCCGAGAAGAACATTGGCATGCCGGAAAACCCTCTCTGCTCGCCTAACCTGGCGCAGAAGGATTTTCCCTCCTTTCCCAAGATCAGGTCGACTGTTTTGAATACTTATTAAGATACTTGTTCCTTTACATGATTGAATAACTCAATCACAATTTATACCTTTAATAAATGGAACAGGTTGTACTCGTGTTTAATTTCTGAGTGACCCCTGCCTATGTAATGTTTTGCTTCAAATGTTGTGATAAACATGCAGGAATACATTGGGGAGTAAGACTAAGTGATAGACCAACTTACATGTTGTTCCTGCTCCTTGTCTTGCTTTGCCCTCTCCTGAACGGTAAACTGGCACAACAATGATGTCATAGGTGGTGAGGGGAGTAAGGCGTCTCAGCACCGTGGTGGTATTGCCGCCGGGCACCTTGGCTGCCAGCTGGCGCCCTCCCGACTGCGGTTTATAGGTAACACGGTAGTTGACCACATTTCCAGGTGCTGGCTGCCATGTCACCTTCATGCTCTTTTCCGTCTCCTCAGAGACGGCGAGCACTCTGCCAGCATCCGAGACTGTAGGGAAGAAAAACAAAAAACATTTGTGGTTGAAACGGGGGAAAGGAATGAATTGAATCTGATGGAAAATGCAGACCAAGTTCCAGATTCAAATGTGTAGTTAAGTGTGTGCTTAAAAGCTTGTGTTTCCGCACCTTTGGAAACATAAGCATCAAGGCTGTCCCGATGGTAAGTTAACTAAACGTCATCATGTCGAAGTCTTTCATCTGGATATCTACTTAGTTTTATGATTGATTATGCACAGCTTTGGACTGGATGTTTATGAGTTACACAGAACGTGTTGTCCAAAAAAGAAAAGAGTAAGTTTACATTGGAGAGAATATGGCTGACATTTTACGGCTACAAAAACAGTGCTTGTTTAGAACGCAGAAATGTGTGAGATGAGAGGGCATTATATTTTTTCAATCCAAACCAGTCCTTTCTGCAGAGCGTTAAGCAGAATGCTGAACCAAACTGGTATCAAGTCATCAATAAGAGTTTGTTGACTTCAATGTAAAAAGTGGCTTTGTGGTAATAAATGTGTGACAAATTTCCAGCCAGGGTATATGAAAATCCAATGAGGTTTTGACATTGTATAGTAATACAATGTCAAAACCTCCTTGATCATCATCCTTTCTGATCAAGGAGAAACTCCAAACACATGAGAAACAAGAGACAAGGTGCATACAATGAAATGATACAAACAAAATGCGCAGTTGAGGATAAAGTGGAAGAGCGGGAAAGAAAGGGAGTACAGTACGTGAAATCAAAATAATGGACTTACTATCGGTGGTTTCCTCCCCAGCCAATGGCTGACCTTCGCCATGACCGTAAACAGCATGCACAGACACTTGATAACGTGTCTCTGGTGTGAGACCCTCCAGAATAGTGGATGTGAACTCTCCCGGAATTGTCTTTTCTCCAGACTCCGGGGTGAACATAGACTGCCAGGTGATCCGGTACTGACGAACTTTACCCGGGGCCGCAACCCAAGACACAATAAAAGTGGTGTCTGTGGGGTCTTTGGTGACCAGGTTTCTGGGTGAACCAAGTTCTGTGGATAAATTCAGAGATATATCAATAAAAATAGAATACAGTAGTTGGACACATTTTCAGTGATGTTTATTGCTTCATTCCCTCTGAGCACAAAGGTAGAAGAAATAAATCACGACAGGGAATTCTACAAACAATAAGCCATCATTACTCATCTGCCTTCCTGTTGACCCTGCAGGATCATCCTGTACTACACCATGACCGTCTCCTTTTATAATCAAAGACCGAAGGAGAAATCTGCTAAACTAATCACAAATTGCATATCTTATGCACCTCTCCTTACAGCACTTTAATTTTCCAATGAAACTAAGGAACACGATCCATGATTTCTACAATTGCAGATGTTGCACTACCTCATGTCCTCACTCATTTTATAGCTTGGGGATTTTGTTGGTGGTGTTTCATGACGAGCAGCCAGACGCTGAGAGTGGTGAGGCCATGTTGAGACTCTCACCACTTCCGCCTGGCTGAAACATTGAGAAGCCAGAACAATCATGCGTCCTTCGACGCTGGCTGTATTTGCCTTCATCCTTTCATGCGTGTGCCTAATGACAGAGTGGTTTTGCCGGGTGGTCACTGTTCATCACATTTATCAAACCCCATGGAAAACAAAACAAAACAAAACCAAAAGAAAGTGAGATGTGACTCTGGGCATGCGAAAAAGCCACTGTGTTCAATTTATTACTCCTTCTGAGCATCCCATCCATCCATTACTGATGGTCTGGAAAGCGATCTGAACTGAAATAACAGCAGAAGATGTTCCTGCCAAACAGAGTGATCTGCACTTTGAGAGTTGACTTCAGAGATGAGGAGTTCCAGAGTTTGAGAACCATGAAAACAGTCAAGGCTGCACATTCTAACGCCAGACCATCCCAATAACTAGAGAGCCTTTGCCAAATGAACGGCAAAAGATAAACCTGATTGACTGTTCCGGCTGTGTGTGAACCGTGGGCGAAGGGAAGGAACACGGGGATGATTACTTTTGCAGACAGAGGCCCACTTTTCAACATTTGCACACGAGTAAAGGGGCCACTCCAAAAGGTAAAGCACGCATGCATGAGACACATGGTTCACAGATTTAGCATGAACTGAATCTGACTTTTTCCACTCTGAAAAGCTAAACTTGCAAGACAGCTATCATAAATCAAGTCATGGGCATTCCTGGTAGCCCTGAGAAGAACTGTTTGCGAATAAAAACATTCAACGCATCCTTGTCTGACTGCCCTGAATTCCCAGTCCTCAGTGATATAAGTGGTATTGTCTAGTTAAGCCCCTCGACAAAAGCATGAAAAAAGGATGGATACATTTGCACAAAAGCCTCACCACGTTCACATATCCCGCTAGGACACAACTCAAGAGTAAAAGCTTTCCCCATTGGGTGTGTGCTGGCACAACCTTTACACATGCAATCAAGGAGCTCATTATCAAAAGAAAGAACAGTAACCACAAAAATGCATTAGCATTATCTCATGCACTGATAATTACCTTCATTATGTTATATGCCACTAGGCCACTGAAATGTGGACCCAACCCAGGCACCAAGTTCTGACTTGTCGAATCTTCACTTTCTCTAAGCTGAAAGTCACATCGCAACTCTGCATCCATTCAGCCATCCATTCGTCCATCCATTCAAGGGTCGCAGGCGTGCTGGAGCCTATCCCAGCTATCTTCGGGCAGTAGGCGGGGGACACCCTGAACTAGTTGCTAGCCAATCACAGGGCACACAGAAAAATAACCACGCACGCTCACTAGCACACCAAGGGACCATTTCGAATGTTGCAGTAACCTGCGATTCATGTTTTTTGGAATGTGGAAGGAAACCGGAGTACCCGGAGAAAACCCACGCAGGCACAGCGAGAACATGCAAACTCCACACAGGAAGGGCAAAGCTGGAGCATCTCTGCAGGTCACCCTTAATTTAGCTTACTTCTTCACTTATTACTTGTGACTTTAATGACATGCATCTGAAATGCAATCATGACGTCACGTCCAAAGCTAGACTAGTCATTTTATTACGATACTGTGTAGACAAACATGAGACTAGCAGTTCCACAGACAGAACCTTGTATTAACAATGGATATAGTCCATCCATCCATCCATTCTCAACACCGCTTATACTGAAGAGGGTTAGAAAAGTTGCCGTCGACGGGTGGTCATGCACCAAAACGTATTCAGCGTCGGGGTGCGGCCGTCATGTTTACAAGGACCAGGACCAGTGTAGAAATACCAGTGCCGTTCGGGAAAATGAAGCTGTTTTCCCGAAATTCGTGATGGCCACCATGTCACTGATTATTCCATTTGCTGCTGCACCTGGTGAGACTGCTGCCCTCTTAGACATTTCAGAGTAACAATTCTGCGTACCCCATGGCTTCTGTGTTGGCTTCCGCCATACGGCCTTAGCCATAAGAGCTTGCTTTGTGTAATCCACCTACATGGACTTCACAGGGAGGGTCAGTCAAAGCAAGTGACCCCTGAAGACAATGAGGTCAGTGTTCAGAGCACGCTGAGATCATGACATCTTAATAGGGCCGCCCAAACAAAGTGCTTTGTCATCAGGCCTTTTCCTATGGGGGTGTGCAGCTAGTGACGGCACATATCTGACTCATGGATGTTACCTCTATAATGCCTTCATTTTGCTCAAGAGGGAAAATACAAAAGGAATTTGTTTACGCTAAATTAAACCATGTTAATACAATGGTTAGGAAAGGAATGGGAAACATCTATCTACATGTCGTCATTAGCTGATGCTGAGATTTATTGCACGCCCAGGCATAATTTCCTTTTAATTTAAAAACCTTAATCAAGTCCAAAGCATGCTATAATCAATTTGAATATCCATTTCCATTAAGTCTCATTCTAAAATAGAATTGTATACAATTGTCTCACTTTAGAGCAACAACAATGAGCCTCTGTTGCGTGTTTCCTGACAGCCGAAAGGTCTGATGACTGTTCTCACTGGCAGAATGCAGACTTTTTCCCTCACTACCTTTAATTTAATACACCTTTTAGTGGAAGTGACATTCTTCATGCTGGAGACAATACCTTACTTGGTGTTCATAACGCCAACAACAGTGCACTCATTCTGGTTATAACTAATGTTCCTTTATTTTCCTTCCTTTGCTAAGGTGGTTGAGCTCCAATGTTGTACTCTCTGGCATTGATGGAGAATTTGCTTTGTATCTCAAAAACTCTCTTAGCATATTAAACTGCATCGGAATTACTCTATACAAATATGTTCAAACTGTATTGTAGGCAGTGTATATTATACAGTACCGGTACATAGCTGTACATGGGTGTTGTGTGTATACCTGTGTATGCAACACAACTAGCAGTCAAACCAAGATGTAACAGGATGAGAGTGCAGGCTCTCTCCTCTAAGCCATTCACATTTTCCAGGTTTACAAGCACCCCGTGCTCCTCCCCTCCACTACTCACACACACGCAAATTTCCTCCACATCAAACCTATAGTCTGTGCCAAAATAATTAGATCTAGTGCTCCATTCCAAGAATTTTCTCTCAAATCATAGCTCATAAAAAATAAATCAAAAGTAAAACAGTTAAGGCGGCCGGGTAGTCCAGTGGTTAGCACGTCGACTTCACAGTGCAGAGGTACCGGGTTCAATTCCAGCTCCGGCCTCCCTGTGTGGAGTTTGCATGTTCTCCCTGGGCCTGCGTGGGTTTTCTCCGGGCACTCCGGTTTCTTCCCACATTCCAAAAACATGCATGGCAGGCTGATTGGTCACTCTAAAATTGTCCCTAGGTGTGGATATGAGCGTGGATGGTTGTTCGTCTCTGTGTGCCCTGCGATTGGCTGGCAACCGATTCAGGGTGTCCCTGCCTACTGCCCAAAGACAGCTAGGATATGCGACCGCGACCCTAGTGAGGATCAAGCGGTTCAGAAAATGGATGGATGGATGGAGGATAAAACAGTTAACCTCCTCAGCATGCATGGCTTGCATGGAACTGAATGTGATCATGAATGTGCAGACCAAGCAGCATTGATTTGTTGAGCCTACAGTCCCACTGCAAACATTTCACACACTCAGTGGTGTAGCATGGAGTGGAGAGGGTGATGGTGTGCAGGTTGGGGGGCCTGAGGCAGTACAAGTAAGAATAGCAGTGGACCTACACTGAATGGAAATGGTGTGTTGAACTTACTAAATTGTATTTCATCAAGTGGCTGCACAAAACAAAATCATTTGGATTCAGATACAGTTATGAGGCGGATGTATAGTCTACTTTAAAATTCCAACTGATTTTATTTATTGCAACCACTTAAAAGAGAAAATAACAAAATTCAACAAAAAAAAGTTTTAGTGTAATTAGATTTTTTTTAAATTGAAAGAACAGCACCCCATTTAAGAGTTCATGTCTAACATGGCTGTTAGTGTTCTGTTTTTGTTTAGATTACATTTGGTTTTGTTCGCTCATGCCCTTTTTGTCTTCGCCTGTTCTCGTCATGCGGGTCCCTTGTGTTTAACCAATCAGCTCCCTCAACCCTCTGTGTCTTGTCCAGGTGTTTCTCGTTGTCTCGTCATCTTGCTTGTATTTATTTCCTCGGCTTCTGTCAGTCTTGGTTTGATCGTTGTGTTTGTCGGTGTGCCACTGTCATGTTTTGTTTCTGGCATAGATTTTTGTTACTTCCTGTGGTTTTCAAAACTTTGTTTATACCGGTATACCTCAGTTAGTTTTGTCCAATGTAATCCTGTTTGTATTTGTTAATATTGTTTGCTCAGTCCACCCTGCTCACTCTACCTCCACTTCGCAAAACCTGGCAGTTAGAGATGCAAGCTATACTTATTTGAGTGACTTCTGCATTGTTGAACACCAGTAGAACTGTGAAAGCGCTAAAGAATAAAAAAAGGCTGATATCTACACTTTTGGAAAGGACACTCCATCCATGCAAATATTTGACTTGCCCCATGTTCTGTTCACCCATACTACACCACTGATGGTACCATTTTTCAAGACTCAAATTCACATGAATAAAAAGACATTTTTTTCTTACCTTCTAATGTTGTTCCTGTACCCAGAAGAGGATCACCCAAGCCAGAAGTATAGCGTGCACTGACAAACAGCTCATATTCAGTTTCTGGTTGGAGGTTCTCAAGCAAAGCCTGGGTTGTATCTCCTCTGATGGTGACCTCCCTCCTCTCACCTGCTTCGGCAGGTTTATAGGCAATGACGTATTGGCGAACATTTCCTGGTGCAGCATCCCATGTTAGTCTCATGGTATTGATGGTTTCATCAAACACCCGAAGGTTACGAGGAGAGCCGATTGCTGAGGAAAAACAAAAATGAAATAACCTATGATCAGGATTTATTGCACAGGAAAAAAGCTAGGAGATAAAGTATGGTCATAATCCGTTAATTCTGTACTTATGTTTTTGGCTCACCTTCTTTGGTTGTACCATCCACTTGCATTTCATCCCCCATGCCTGTGATGTATTCAGCAGACACAGACACACGATAGGTGGTAATGGGGAAAAGTTCATCTAGTACAATGGTCGTCTCATCTCCAATAGTCTGGGCCTCCAGTATTTCCCCAGCACCACTAAGTGGGACGTATGAGAGGCGGTATCTGAGTACTGAGCCTGGAGCAGCTTTCCAAGATACCCTGAAACTGCTGGTAGTCTCCTCTGTAACTCGTAGGCTCCGTACTCTCCCCTTCTCTGGAAAGGTTAGATAGATACATGTTAATGTGTTCTAGCATCAATGATATTAAAGAAGTGAGCCTCAACCCACACTGGACAGCTGATATTTACATTTGAATCAGTTCAGGTGGCTGTTTGGAAATGACAGGTTTACCAAAGCCTCAAAATGAAGGCAAATGTCTTACCTTCAAGGGTAGTTTCTTCACCGGTCAAAGGAAAACTATCCCCTTTTTCATACTGCCCAAAAACATTGACCTCATATGTAGTGAGGGGGGAAAGATGAGGCAGAACAGCTGTGGTAGTATCATGGGGAACCGCCAGAGCAATATAGTCTCCGGTGACATCCTGAGCCTTCCGGAAGCGCACCAAGTAAGACAACACATCGGAAATTGGTGCAGTCCACGTAGCACGGAAGCTGCGGGAGGTAATCTCAGAGAATTCCAAGTTTTCAGGTGGAAGCAGACCTAACAAACAAAACAATAACATACTAAGTAGGCGAAATCACACAATGTTTGAACATGTGCCCTAGGCGTGTGCATTTTGTCTGCATCAACTTTATTTTACTCATTGTTACTACAGTATGGAATGTAATATTTTTGTGATTATCGTAAATATAATCCATAGTGATGGACAGTAATTTGATCTTCTAATTATGTCCATCTTGAAAATTTGAAAATTCAAAGTGAGCGAGAATGGCTGTACTGTATCCTTGTTGTTGTTGTAGAGTTGCATGCTTCACATGTCTTCTACAGACGTACTATATTCCTATTTAACTAGAAATTCATAAGTCAAACACTTTGTGGAAAACACATATGTAGCCTAAGCTTGACTCCAAATTGGTAGATTCAGATCATTTGTCCTGGAACTTACTCTTCTTTTTAATCTTGAGCAGTTCCTGTTCAATCCTCAAACAGATGGACTGGGTAAGCTCTTTGGAAATCCTCTGGAAGGCATCAAAGTCCTCCACCTCATAGACATGAGTATCTGAAGGTTCGTTGGCAATGGCCTCCAGCTCTGACCTCACTGCATCTTTCACACCAACAGCAAAAATCTCCACATCAATCTTCCTCAGGTTGGTTGCTGCGTCCTTAAAAGAGTCTGATGACTTTCCGTCTGTGACGAGCACCATGACACGAGGGACATTACTTCTCGCGCCACGTGCGTTGGTGAAGATCCTGTCCTTCACGTAGGCCATTGCCTTGCCAGTGTTGGTGGAGCCTCCACGGTAAGGGAAAGTGCGGACAGCTTTGACAACTGCATTAATGTCATGATGGGTGTTGAGCGCAAACTCGGTGTGTGGATCTCGACTGTATTGGACTAAACTAAGCTGGACTTTGTTGGGGGCAATATCAAAAGAATTGACCAGCACCTCCAAGAAGGCACGGACTTTAGCAAAGTTTTGTAATCCAATACTGTATGAGCCGTCCACAAGCAGAACCACGTCAGCCTGCACATCCACTCCCAGAGAGCATTCTGGAATGACATCATGTCCAAGTGGGTTAAAGGGGTCTCACTAAAAAGTAACATGAATGACGATAAGTCACACAAATCTGCTCACCTGTTCTCACTTTGACAGGCTGTGTCCTCTCCATAGCCACAATGGCTTCACTGGGTGTCAGACCCTTGAGGGCATACAGGCTTATCTCGTACTGCGTATCAGGAGCGAGATCACGAACATTGATGGATGTCTGTGTCGCGACAATGTACAACTCTTGACGATTGATGCCAGGCAACATGGGAACGAGGACAAGCTTATATCCTGTGATATATCCCTGCGACGGATCCCACGTCACTCTCATTGACTTTGAAGAAATTTCCGTCACCAGCAAGTTGGATGCTGGTTCCACCACTGATGAAAGGGCATCAGACCAGACAAGAAAAGAGTTCAGCGCCCTGTTTACTCCTATGACTTTCCAGTTTGTGTTGTAAACAACATTTTCCAGGCCATAAATAATCAGCTGAAACAACGCATTTTACAAGCAGAATGTTGGACCTACTTTCTTCACCGCTGATTAGAATGCTGAGCTGCTCATCGACACCAGAGCACACTTCATTGATGATGTTTTTCTGGACATCTTGGATCATATCAAAATTAGCTACATTGTACACGTGGGTGTTGTACGGAGTGGAAGCCATTTCTCTCAGTTCATCATCATCTGCGCCTTTGATACCTGAGATGGAAAAAGAGAGGAAAAATATTATAACTCAAAGGATGCTTATGCTATAGTGTAGTGCATCTTACAATCAGTGGAAAGTCAAAATGTTTCCAAGAACTGGCCAATGAGACTCATGGGATAGCAAAATAAAAACTTTCTTTGTGAAAAACATACCGAGGACAAATATTTCCACTCCAATGTTTCTAAGTCTTCTAGCATGCTCCTCGACTGAATCCTGAGATTTTCCATCAGTGATGATCATGGCTATCTTTGGAAAAACCTTCCTGGAACCAGCTTCCTCCGTAAAGATGTTTTGCAGCAAGTACTCAATTGCATCACCTACAGAAAGAGGGATAAAGACATTCCACGTATTTGTCTCACTTCATATTTGTGTTTTGAAATATACTAGTTTGAGGAGCTCCTCACCTGTCATGGTATTGCCTCCCTTGTATGGAAGTGAGTTGATGGCTTGGAGCAAGTCTCCTCTCCTGGTGTAACGTGTGAGAGGGAACTCTGTGCGAGTGTCCGTACTGTATTGTACCACAGCCACTCGAGTTTTGTCCTCGCCAATGTCAAAGGCCCCAGCCAGGCCAGCGATAAAACTACGGATGTGCTTAAAGTTCTCTCTGCCAACGCTCCATGAGCCATCCACCAGAAAAACCAAATCTGCAATTGCACTGACGGAGCATTCTGCAGAAACCAAGAGCAGAAATGGTTCCAAAATAAGAGTTTTATAACATTACATTGCACAATTTGAACCGACCTAACCTGGGAAGAGTGTAAAAATATTTTCACAGTGACTATTTTCTTCCTGTGTGGATTCTGACACCAAAGGAAATATGCCTGTGTGCCAAACGGTGGGTTTGGCGTAGTCATTCCACCCTGAAGCAGCCCCCTGTTCTAAATATTTACCAAAAGTCCCAGCTGCAATATTCACTTTTATATCCTTTAAAATTCAGCATGGCTCCTCATAGTAGATTGTATTTTCAATTAGAAATAACGTGGGTCTATTAAAATTTCTGATGCTTTTGTGGTTGGACTTGCAATTGGTCTAATTCATTCCAAATGTGTCCTTTTTTTTTTCATCTCAGATTTTCTGACCAAATGTTGAAAATGATGTAATGTAAAAGACAGTGAGTGCTTAGCCATGAACCAGGGCAAAGTGAAATCTGGAAGTCATTTCCAGAAGGATCAACAGGTGGGGGGATGTTAAAGATGTTTAAATCCCGATGACGTATTTTGTCAGATGGTGCCTGTTTCGATGGGGTACGTTGAACGTGTCACTGCTGGGTCACCCTCCCCTTCCTGCTCTCTTCCCCCTCCATGACGCACAAAAGGAACCTTGTGTCCTGCCTTGAAGCCTAAAGCCTCCCTTTTCCTCTACACCCCCCGCTCCCCCCCGAATGTGGAGACTGCTGTTAATTAAAGGAATCAATGCTTTCCTTCCCAGCCACTGTCAGAAACATTGTGCGCTCACGACTGAGGACCCAGCAGAAGGTAAAATGGCCAAATCATTCCTTGGGGAAAACGTACTCTGACAACTGTCAAGAAAAACTTTTTTTTTACAAAAAGAGAGAAAATGAAGAAGCCCAGAAAATATTTTGTTTGGCACTGGAACAAAAAAACACTCACTGATTGCATCTGACGGTGGCCTACTGACAGGTCCACTGGAGTTACTGGACTGGACTGAAAGACAAGAAAACTTGGACAGTCAGCAGAGCACTTTGTCGCGCTGGTGCTACTGCCTTATTTTCTCAACAGGAGGAGGCAAGAAAATCAACACATCATAAAACCAAGCCGAGACAATTAGAACCAGCTGCTTACACATACTGTATGGTGGTGCATTAGGCATAAACATTAGCGGAACAATGACTTCATTTTAACTTCTTTTCCCTGGAGAGGATGCAACTGGTATATGGGAGAAATCATATTCCTCTCCATATTACTTCATTTGGCCCAATGTCACGATCTAATGTGCTAGCTAATCAAAACTTGCATAGAAGAAGAAAATAATGCTCACTTTCAATTGAAATTTTCTCAGGTGTATTAGGCTGCACATTGTTTATTAATGTGGCTTATACATGAGTGTGGCAGATTAATGTCTATACAGTCAAAATCAATGTCAATCAAAACTGAGCATTGTTTTCTCTGATTGTTGTCAGCGCAGCTCTTGCATTGGATCTCAGTAGTTTGTCTGGAGATGTACCTAATGAAGTGTCTGCTCGTGTATACTTCCAGATCAATCGTCTGGCAATCAAAAACACATTAAAAAAAACAAAAAATTATATATATATATATATATATATATATATATATATATATATATATTTTTTTTTTTTCACATCCAATTTTTACAAAACAATTCACTTACTTGTGAGTGTACCAAAGATGGGAATACTCTCCTCAGATCCATAGTAGGAGTTAATGGACACCGAGTAGGCCAAATCCGGTGTCAGGTCAGTGATTGATGTGGATGTAGTAAAAGCATTGAGGGCAAATTCTCTTGTCGGTTCATCTGCATGAGAAATAAAGCAATCACAAGGATATTAGGTGTCTGTGTGTGTAAATAAGGTGTTGATGTGTTTAAATGATCCCAAAATGTGCAGTCTTTACTGACCTGCCCCTGAAACAATTTGTATTCTGAAGCCATCTATCGTTGTCGAGGGCCTTGCCCACGACATTTTCACTGTGTTCTCATTCAGAATTTTAAAGTTCAAGTCCGAGGGGGGATCCACTGGAAACAACAGATGGAGCAGTATTAAACACAATAAATTTATCAGTCATGTATGCTCATGGTAATATTTTTGATCAAATGAAAGATGGCGTTTGTAATCAAGCATTCACATTGATCCCAACGACAAACACTTCACGGCTGAAGTGGGCTTGTTTCGTTGTTGGGGAACAGACACAAAAGCACTGATGTCCATGTGTCACGTGACGAGTAAAGAAATGTGACAACACTAGAGATAGTAAGAGAAGCCATTTTAAAGTAAAAATGGCATTTGTTTGAGTTGCCCAGCCGCGGAGGCCAGCAACTCAAGCACTCGCATACAAAACGTGTGCACGGTTCAAACATAACCACAGTGCAAACATGAACGTGAACCATCCAAATAACATGCTGGAGTGCAGTCATCACAACTCATGCAACGACCACTTTAACCGAAAAGTCGATCCCAGCATGACAACAGCACAACTCAACTGCAAGTAGCTGATTATACAATGGAACTGAAGATGCCATATTGAAGTCTTGACACAATTGAACGCCATATGTTTTATATACACAACGTATATAAACATATTCAATGTTGTTTATTTGGTTCAAAAGGCCTTCTGCAAGCCAGTGGCACACATCCATTGCAAACCTTTTAAAAAAGAATACACAATTTGTCACATGAGACTCTTGTGTACTTTTTCCACTGATAATATCAAATGTTGTTTTTTACATGTGCAATACATACAGTCTTAATTAAAAAAACACATACGGTACATTGGGAACAAGACACGTTTTTCGGATCACAGCATCATGCATCATGTACATGTGAAAGTTGTTCGGCTCAACAACTTTGATGGACTTGCTTCTCCATGTACAGTGGGGACCACACAGACAGATGACAAATATATTTTAGAATGATATTCTCTCTTGACAGGTGGCAGCCTAAAAGCCGACAATGTTGATCAATGTTAATAGACCTAGGTGTGTGAAAATGTGCATGCATAAAAGTCTTCTCCAAGTGCTCAATGGTTAATTTGTCCTTCACATTAGTTGAGTAATCGTCTTTGTAAAGCAGCGCATTGGCATACCTTATAGGTCATTTATGTTGGATGTGTGTCAATAAGGCAATGAGTGAGAAAAAGTATGACCATCCATCAGTGAGTTAGAGTGACTTGTTAAAATGTACTGTAGCAATGTGACTGATTTTATTTAAAAATTGACAAAGAAGGAAGCATGCAGGCAATTTATGGAATTAGGAGAAAGTTTCGACAAGAGGCCATGTGGTAGCTGTTAATCAGAGTTTTACGAGAATATCATTGTAAAATACACTTTGGGGAGGGTGGGAAGCCATAGTATGGGAACACACTGAAATGCAAAGGCAGATGACGAACAGGATCTCATCGAATAGGTAAAAACTGGGATTGGAGAGTCACCAACCTGTCTTATAAACTCAAGGAGCCCCGATGGACCGTGTCCCCAATCATTTCTCCACGAGTTCACTGCTCCAACAATGGTATGAAGGTGTGAATATGTGTGTGCGTGTTCAGGAAATGGCTAAATCCAAATTGTTTAGGGAAGTCTTCACCAGCAACCATTACCACCTTTGTTGATGTTGAGTTAAAATAGACTTGAGGACCAAAGGTGGTCTTTGGTGTGTTTTTAGTAACTTGTGACTATTAGTGTTACGTCCCATCAGCTCCTAATAAAGGACACCCGCTCTGTGTCTGGCTACTGTTCTCTGAGTAACCTCAGTCTCCAGGCAGCCAGCCACCCTGGTTTGTGCGACTGCCAGAAAAGAAGACTGAAGGGAAGGGGAAAGAATACGGACCCTCCCAAGGAGGCAGGGAAAAATGCCAAAGTCATTCGGCAACATGTGCTGACATTAAACATGGCGGCTTATTCGCTTTCCATACATTTCGCAAGTCAGCGTTTTCGCAAACACCCGCAAAGAAGGCCGAGAAAGGCTCTTTGTGTGTCTGTGTGCTGTCTGAGGATTCATTTGCTATTCTTCTATTTCATCTTTCCATTTCTCAAGTGGAGATATGTGAGAAGAGAGCTTAGACTCCATTAGCACTGCCAGAAAGCTTAATAAGGAAGGAAAAAATGACGAGGTTTCCATACCATAGTTGACAAGATTTTCGATTACATGCTTGCATCTAAAGTCACTTTTCATTTTCCCTCTTCACAACATTCAACAAATGACATTGTATGTACAGCAAAATACCATTCAAAAAAGCTAACATAAGTACACAGAATGGATGCCACATTTAATTTCTATCATCAGTGGAGCTAAATAAATTGACGTAAGTAAAATCATGATGGTAGTGGAATGTTTTTCCCCCACTGAAATGTTTATTGTCTTCTAAATCATACTGATTTGTTTTCACTGTTATAAGTAATGTGATGCTTTTAACATACTCAGTGTTGTTAATTTAAGCACTATTTTACAATTGTCTAATCATTCTTTCCAGTGTCCTGTTAGGTGGGATTTAGCAAATGTCACCATGGAAAATAGCAAAGACCTTCTAAGATATTTAATAGTGAAACACTAAGCAATAAAATTACATTTGGTGACGTCTTAGTGTTTGCCCTGCTGCTTTAAGACATTTAATTAGAAGTTGGAAATGGAATACAATATTGTGTTGTTGTTTTGCAACTATTTGCCAGATTGGAACATGTGCTATGAATAGCTCAAAATCATTTGAATTGCAGCCTAAATGTGATCCAATATGAGTCATGGCATTTAAATCTGACAGAATAAACCACAATGGCCGTGGGTAACACAGTCAAGCATACACATAGAAGAACAACAACTTTATTGACTTCACACTTACATATTGTCATATAGTTAATGATATCAAAATAAAGGGCTCGCCCCTACAGCACTAATAACTGGACATAACTGGTGAAAGAAGAGAGGGAGGAGCAAAAGAGAGAGAAAGGGTATAGTGTGTCTCATTAGAGTGATTTGCCGGTGTGTTCAGTTTACCTTGAGCATCGATGGAGGATATCAGAGCCGCAAATAAGGCAGCTGTGGCCAGATACAGCCCTTTCTTCATGTTTAGCCCTTGTCGATCAGCAGGGCATCAATGGGGCTGAATTGGAAAGAGACAGGCATTCCTGGTTAGTCAAGCCAACAGCACCCCATGTGGCGTGTGTATATACTGCATGCCATGAATATATTTAATTCGCCGCCTGAAGCCTTCCAAGTGGAAGCAGTTTGGCACAGACACAGTCGGCTGCAGGTTAAAACCGCAAATGATGCAGCCAACTTAAAACACGAGAGTTTAATTATTTAGTATTTAAGACATGACCATACCATAAGATGTGTGATTTATGAATTGGACCCCTTAAGTCATGACTTGAAAACATCCATCTGGATTTGACACTGCTAGTCATCATTCGGGTCTATGAGCTAGACTAGAGCCTATCTCCACTGACTGTGGGTGAATAGACGGGTCGCTTGCCACAGTTAGACCAAAAAAAAAAAAAACATCTACTGCCCATGGGAGATTTACAGTATAGTCTTGAATTTCCCACTAGCATGCATGCACAGAAAGTCAGAGCAATCAGAAGAATCCAGACAGTAAGACAAGGCAAGATTCAAAACTGTGAGGCAAACATGCTAAGCACTAAGTCGGTCAACGGTTTTCAACCTTTTTTTTTCAATCATATGATGATATGATGTGATTTTTTTTCAGCAAAGTACCCAACAAGCTCAAGGCATTTAGAAAAGGGTGAAAAAAAAGCCTTAATGGGGAAGTCATCCTAAACACTTTCGTTACAATATGTTCTATGCAGATCTCCTAGCCTAAGTGATAAAATACACCCGTTTTTGTCGATCTCAGGCCATTTTGCCATCGCTGCCAACTGAAAATTATGTCATAGTTGCTCAGGCACGGGTAACAACCAATCATGGCTCAGCTTCAGAAAACAGGTCAGTCGTGATCGGTAGTTACCTGAGCTCTGAGCAACTGTGAGGTCATTTTCAGGCGACAGAAAGTGGCAAAATGGCCGCTCCAAGAGATGGCTAAAAAACGGTGGATTTTGGTGCTTAACTCATAATCCACAAATGCAATATGAATCAAAATGCAAAGTTCAGACTAGTGAAGGGACATAGAACCTATTGTAAAGATATTGTGGGGGTTGACCTCACCTTTAAAACAAAGTGCTTTGTCTGATTAATTAGACTTTGTAACTCCATTTTTTTGTGGTACAGTATATCCAGAAGTATTGGAAAATAAAAAAGACATACATACTGTACCTAAATAAATGACATTTGTACATATAAAAATAATCATCAACAAAGTGTCCTCATTTGCGATCATGGTACAGATTTGTTCTCAAAATGAAATCATTAACTTAATTTTATTTGTAAATAAAAGCAGAAACTGCTTGAAAAACATCTTAAAATATAAATTTAATAATTAAAAGGAAGACTGACAACATTACCAACTGTCAACACTGATTGTTGCATTGCTACACTGAACTGAGTGTTTTTTGCATTTTTTGGGAGTCACTTGGTCTTGTTGATCTCTATCATTCTTGGTGGAAGGGAGGCAACTGCTGTTTCTTTACTGAGAATGTTTATCATTCTTGATGGAAGGGAGGCAACTGCTGTTATCAAGCTCTTTTTTTGCATTGATGCTGCTTTTAGATATACTGTACTGTGGTTCAAAATCTCACATACCCCCTGAGGGGCCCTGACGGACTCCCAGGGGTACGCGAAGCCCCATTTGAGAACCACTCCACTGGGTTATCATGTGGTCCTACTTTAAAACAGATTTCTTCAATTATCTTCCCTGTGTTTATTTAGACAATCTGCTTGAGCAGCCATGAAAAGACTGGTAACAATTTCTGAAGTAATCTAAAGTGCCTTTTTCTGTTGCTGTTGTTTTATTTTTATTTATTTTTTCAAAACTATTACACTGGATAGTCATGTACTTAAAATTAACTTATAGGATACATTAGGTTGTCTCAAAAGCAGGACAGCTGTGAACACCGAAAAGCTCAATCGCTATATTAGTGCCTCCTCTAGCTCTACAAAAGATAAAATTGGGCAAGTTGTAAAAAATAGCTCGACCTATGCCATATACTGTATATAGATAGATAGTATTACTTTGTAATTTATAAACGTTATTTTACTAATGGTCCAAATAAGTTGTGATTGGACGTGTCGTCAAAATATTTTCAAAACGATTTGTAAATGACAAATAAAATAGAATAAACACGATTCAAATATCGACAACTCTCACGGTCTATTAAGGAATAAACTGTCGATAAATCAAAAGCATTAAGTTGGGCGGCTCACTTACTTAAGAAGCCAAAAGATGGGACGATGAGAATTCGGGTTGAGCCTTGCGTTGGAGCCTCCTTGTGTGCACCTTCTCTCCTCTCTGCCTCCTGCGCGCTCCACCAGCAGATGTCCAAGGAGGAAAAGCTTCCTTCCAAGTGGGAAGATTCTTTCCACCGCCGGGTACTTAATAGGGGGGCAGTTCCCAACTCAATTTAACATCATTTTGCTCTCTGACGAATTTCCCCGCCTGTTACTTGATATATGTCCCCCTGCTGGGACCGCGCGGTTCCTTGGAAATTACATTTTTTCCTTCGAATTCCTTTGGTCTGGCGCTTTATTGAGTTTCCAGCGCCAATGTGACCTCACAGTAGTTTGGCCAGACGACACTGCGGGGGTTGTGCGAGCTAAGAAATATAATTTATTTGGATATGTGTCAAGTGAGGGGTCAAAAATGTTTACTGAGAAAAGAAACCCACAGTCTCTTGGTGATCCATTGCCGAAACCTAATGTGCTCAGAATGCTTTCAAGCACCAACACCGATGTGATCACATGAAGGTTTACTTCATTTGTCGTTTTTCAAGGGAATTTGGACATTTATGGAAATGTCAGTTTAGTTTAAGATCGTTCCAAGAATGTCATCACGCTTTGTCACTGTGTGGTATCACTGACTAGTTGTTCTTTGGTGCTCTCTAGCGCTCAAAACGTAAAACTGCACGTGAATACAAGTACAGTACTGTAACTGCTGGAGGAAATCTTACCAGCCAAAAATATCGAACCCAACCAAACACGTTTCTTCTTACAAAACACTGTTTTATCATCACAATTTCATTTTTAAGTCAAAAGACTTTTTTATAAACATAAAGAACAGACAAATGAAAAATTATGCCATTCGCGTTTATTTGGATGAGCCTGGCATACAGGCTCTGTATTTATGTATTTATTTATTTATTTATTTATTTATTTATTTGTTCGTTCTCTTTATTGGCGAAGTACAGTATATTAAACCGAACAAATAATCTGTCGCCAGTCGTTGGTGTCACTCTAATACTTAAGCAAAAAGAAGAACAATAAATGAAAATATTGTGTGAACATATGAATCATGAGCCGTCAGGAACAGCAAAGTGTTCTTTCCTAAAATGAGTAAATTCAACCACCATTTTTCAGTGTGCAATTGGATTTGGCATTTTTGAATTTGATACATTAGGTAACAGTTCTGGAAACAATTTGTAATCAGAATGTTATTGTTTTTGTGTGTGTGTGTGTTGTTTTTGTTTTTTTGTTTTTAGAAGACATGACCCATCAAGTCTCAATGAGGGATGTTGGCATATATGATATCTGATCCACCCTTCAGATGACTAAGTATTTCCATCCTGTTCAAACAAGATTAAAGAGTGAAGGCTTCAACATAACACTCGCCAATTTTATTATTACTGTAACTGTTAACTTGCGTCACCTGAGTTGACCTCATTTACAGGAAAAAAATACAATACACACAAAAATTTGAGCTTGTATTGTAGCCTTGGGTTTGTCATGGGAGTGGTGCCCTCAAAGCTTTGGTACACTCGACGGTGACACTTGCTTCATACAACACGGTTACAGCACATTTTCGTATCCAGGAAAACAAACCTTGTAGTTCAAAACTTGCCCTATAGGCAATTGGCTACATTAGTGGATAGTAACAGAGAAGGAACGACAAAGATTGACTCATGGTGTACACCTATATGTGTATAATTGGTTTTAACAAAGCATCATTCTGTATAGCGTCAGCTTTAACATCAGCTGTTCACACCAGTTGTTCTACGTGTGGTCGCATGAAAGATGATCACACCTTCTGGTCCGATGTACTTAGAACCAACCAAATTATATTTCCTCTCTACAGTCTACCTATATAACAATATAGTGTTGATAGTTGCGTATGTTTCACATCATAAATGGATGGCTTCTGGTATGTGTAAAGATACCCATTTACAAATAAGAGCCTCCGGGTATTAAAAAAAAAAAGAGTCATGTATAAAGTATGTGCTCACAGATAAATTGGCTGGGGCTTTTCACTCTTGATCGTCTCCTGACGGGAACAGTGTTTTGTTTGTGTGTGTTTATGCATTTTTCCTTTACAGCTGTGACCTTCAACACCACTCCAAAAAGAGGGCTGACATATCACTGAGAGGGATGTTCACCTCTGTTTGGAAAATCTATTTATATAATATTCATCCATTTCCTATCCCACTTCATTACGGTAGTGGGTGAACTGGCACCTAATGTATCCCAGCTAACTCGGCAAGCGCTGGGGTAAACCCTGGACTGGTCGCTAGTCAATCACAGCGCACATACAAACAACCACACTCCTATTAAACCTGACATGGATGTTTTTTGGAGGAAGCTGGAGAACTCCACAGAGGAGGCTTTGAAACTGAAGTTATCGTTTGAAACCCAAACCTTAAAACTGTGAAGCAGAGTGCTAAGCACGATTCCATTGTGTGGTTATATCTTTCGGTCAGACAACACAGTGTGCTCTGGGGGACATGTTAATTACTCTAATATGATACTATTTTATTAGAACTGCTGCGATTGGCTGGTAACCAATTCAGGGTGTACCCGCCTACTGCCCGAAGACATCTGGGATAGACTCCGGCACGGCCCGCGACCCTTGTGAGGATAAGCAGATCAGAAAATGGATGGATGGATGGATGTTACAACTGTACTATAAACAGCTGTCATTAGAGTGCCATCGTAGAGCAAGTCCATGGGTAATATTACTAATATCCCCATAGATAATTACTGTTTTTAAGTAGCCTACTTAATGTTGAGGCAAATTCGTGGCGTGATTAGATTTGCTGCAACGCCTCAGTAACTGTTTAGATTGGCACAGCACAGAAATAGTGACATCTTCTGGCCAATAGCTGCTATTGCACATACACGCGTCCGCATGAAAAGCGATGTCGCACAGCAAGCCCACAATATGAAAACAAATATACCAAGAAGCGAAACTATATTGTTAACTATATTGAACATAATCAAAACAATACGGTTCAGTGCGTCCTGCTTTCATATGTATGGTAGACAGGTAGTTTACTTTCAGCCTATAAAAAGAATACAGTGTACTGAACTGTTGTTCCACTGTCGTTAATTGGAGTCAGGACTACGGGCTTTTCCCTTAGATTTTTTTTTTTTAATTCACGTTCGAAAACAATTTAAATTGTCTGCCAGTTTAGCTTTTGCTGCTAAATAGCACTGTCCCATAATAATATCATCAGTTGATTTATGGGTCAACTTTTTGTTTTAATGAAAAGAGGAAGTAGTGGACGTGGAAATTAAATACAAACTCGCAGAGACATTGATAAATTCTTTAATTGGAACATGTTGACCTTGTAAAAGCCCATTACATTTTAATACAGTATTAAACAAGAGACATTCTAACAAGGTCCTCTACCAGGTGAAAAACAGAAGGGGAAATAGAGTGGCACCTCTCTTCATTTTCTACTTAATCCTGTTCAAATTGAGGTGGAGCCTACCCCAGCTGATTTTGGACTAAATAAAGGTTCTTTTAAGTGCAAATAATTTGGTCAACACTGATATAATTGTGCAATGTAAATTAACAGAAAAACCCTTACCACTTACCAACCAGACAGGAAGCTCAGTCATTGTAACAATGGAGTGTTAAGTTTGTTGCATGCATAAATAATCAGATTGTCAGTTTTTGTACATTTTTAAAATAGGAGGAAAGGGAGCTGAGACTTTTCGTAATTGGTCGATACGTGGGGTTACCAACATTAATGCTGACCAAATTTGACAATGCACAATAAAAGGTTCTTCCTCATTTCCAACTTCTTCTCAAACCCAGAACTACGTCAATGTAATGTACAGTAATACTACATTCATCAGCAGGACATTTTTGTCACACACGACGTGAACAAAAACTGACATACAACAAACATGCCCTTCAATCATTAAGCCATTAGCAAAGCTGTGCTAATATACAACACATACTTTGACACAGACATAAATAGAACATTTAAAACAGATAAAATAAAAACAGAAAATGACATTCGCAGCATCCAACTTGAAGCAGTCAATATTCAGGCGGTTTACTCTGCCTTCAAAAACAGCTTTTGGTCAGACAACATAGGACTGCTCTTGCACAAACATACATTTATAGGTGACCAGTGTATTTGCGCAGAAACCGGCAAGCAGTCCAGAATGGATGCTACGCAGGTGGGATCTAGTTCGGGATATCTGCGCTGCTATTGCGCGAGTCATATTTGTGATGGATGATGAGCAGAACCACGCCCAGGAAAAAGCAAATGGAGCCCACGGTGATGTAGGCGATACCCAGGAAAGGGTTCTTCCCTCCCATCCAGGAGATGGTGCTCAAGATCATTCGCTTGCGACCGTCAAAACTCAGGACCGGGTAATCTGATGACGTAACGTTAAGGAAACAAGACGGAAACAGGTATAACAGAATGAACGTGCAAAATTTCAAACCCAAGCTGGCCTTTGTTTGAAACCGTGCTGACGAGAGTACAAAAGGATACTGTAAGTGATGTCCAAGATGTATCTGCCGCTAGCTAGGGTCGGTGTTGAGCTCGACTTCTTATGGATGATCCTATAGAGCTTGCGGAAAGTGGGTAAGGCGGCTGTGCGCATCCACACAATGAAGTCCTCATTGATGAAGCCATTGTTATCACGGTCGTCTGGGTCCAGCTCAAACACCGACTTTCTCCAGTTCACTGGCTTGTTAGTCCCTGAGAAAGAATGTGACCAAAATAATCAAATCTTCCAAGACCATGTAAAATCACTTCAAAGACTTTTTTTCTAAATTCTTAATTCATTTTAGAAGTGCTGAAAATGTGCAAAGATGGAACCATGCCATGCTCAATTGTCCATTTTTGTTTCCCGGATTTTCATTTTTATTTTTTTTTGTGGCCGTGGTTAAAACAATGCGGAATGATCCGACTCGGATTGGACATGAATCACGCCTTCCCCACTATACAAATTCTTGAGCGAGTGAATGAATTGAGCCCACTGAATTCCAAGCAATGCAGCTAAAAGTACCTGAAGTGGACCCCAACAACACTCTTTATTGCCATTATTGTCATTTTGCAGGGATTAAAAAAAAAATACAACAAAGAACTAGAATTACCCTGAAATGCAATGGTAAGGTTCTCGTTTCCACCAGGATTCCGAAATTTCACATGCTTGTCTGTCCACCAAGCAATGCCTTTCTTTGCCAGAGGGATGCTGATTTTGGTGCCATTGGAGTCAACATGATAGAGAACCAGGGTGTCTGCAAAATAAAAAAATATGTATATATTTCTTGTACAATCGCTGCTGCGAGCATTCACAAGGACACATACTGGTTCTTTGTTCTTACCATTAAAAAGACTATTAGCTATGGCCCCGCAAGGAGCAATAGGCTGGCCCTCGCTGGTACGATAAGGCTCACATTCTTTGCTAGGATTCTGTAAGGGGCAAATGCTGTTCAATTGCATTATTTAATAAAAATCTCTGTTGAATGGATGACACAACAACATTTTTAAAACTGTACCGTCAAAGCAGAGCGGTCCCCATTTAGCTGGCTGTCATCCCTGGATTTCACATAGCGCCTGTGGTTCTGATAGAAGTTGGATAAGCCATAGTACATGAAGACGTTGCTCTGGAGAGAGAAAACGCTGTGTTACTGATGGTAAAGGTTAAAACCGAATTTTTGGTCACTTTTCACCTGCAACCTATCAGCTAGAATTGGCTCAGCCCTACTTCCCTCAGTTTTTCCATTTCAAAATCGTATACAGTAGGACTGAACGATTTAGCGTTTTCGGATCACAATCGAGATCGTCAAAGCTGCATTACAAAAATAAAAATGTAGGCACTTTATTCTCCCAAGCTCTCCAATCAGAAGCAGCATGATACAGCACAACCAATCAGGTCCAAGTTGGTTAAAAAAAAGTCTTGTGCTATACTGTAAATAAGTCTTAACAAAAAAATCAGACATGCAG
Source organism: Hippocampus mohnikei (assembly GCA_026261675.1). Classification (NCBI taxonomy): domain Eukaryota; kingdom Metazoa; phylum Chordata; class Actinopteri; order Syngnathiformes; family Syngnathidae; genus Hippocampus; species Hippocampus mohnikei. The sequence continues at coordinate 1,809,721 of JAKGUB010000336.1, forward strand.
ATTACAAACATTATGCAAACAAATAATGGCTTTATCAAACTTCATGTTTCGTGAAACATCGTGCGTAAACGTGGACTGCAGTTCTTAATCGCTCAACTTATCACATAGACCAATAAACAAAACATACATGTTTAAAAATTAAATCTTACAAATCTCCATACATTACCATCCCACATGCTCACATGGGAAAAGTAAGACATCTGTTTATGACGCAACATCTTTCTATTTCAAAAATGGATAAGCACTAGCAGACATAAATAAGGAGTCATATATTTTCATCCATCTTTGGTTTCATTCATGAAACATAAAACAAAATGTATTCTCTTAGCGTCTGAGTGCTGAAAACTTTGCATGGCACTGCCATTTTCTAATCAGTTTACCAGAGGATAAATTTTGGTTTGTCACAGCTCAAGTTGTACATTTCTGAGTGTGTGTGCGTTCAAACATCAGACACTTAAATCAAAGTCAAGCCTTTTATTTTATTTGGGCGCCTTGCATCAGACAGTCGTCATGGCTCACACACTTGCACGGAAACTTCCTCATGCACGCTCCAGCATACAATGGCAGCCGAAACATCCAAATACACAAGACATACGGAGACAAAGCTAAATGTTTTAAGATGAACAGTGTTAAAAGAAGCAAAACCGTCAGAAAGTTTTCACATTTTAAAATTAGAGTACCGGTAATCAATCCTAAACCTTCAGTCTCACTTTACTTGAACTAAAATTGGACGTGAATGATTCTCTGTCCATACGTTTTTTCCCCCTCACTTATGTCACTCACCAAGCATCACTATCAATACTGGACACGGGGCTTTGGTTCCACTTTCGATGCACTCCGAGCAACGCCATCATTATTGGAACCTGACATGTATTATTCAATGAGCATGTGTAGAGTGCAGGAGCGGAAGACAGAACAAACCTCGAAAGGCTGCTCCAAAGTGAAATTCACAGAGCACGTGCATGAAGTTGTGCTGTCCCAGCTGTAGTTTTTGGCACAGCTAAAGCATGGGCTCGAAACATCCACACCGGTGTAATCAATCTGAAAATAAAATGTGAGTCATTTAAAAAACAAAACATGATGCACATTTAAAGCACAGGAAATGCACAACGTTAGAGATTGCGGATTGTGAGCAAAACGATCTCAAATTCGAGACGTTTTTGAAAGTGTGTGACTGAGAATTCACGCAAGCAATCCCAACAAAAATATAGAAAATGTGTATCTCACTTCACAGAAAAGCTTTTTTTTTGCAGCCAAACTACACGTTTCAACCATTTTGCTCTACACTAGTTTTACAATAAATATTTTGTATATAATGTTTAACAGGATAAGAGTGATTTGTACAAAGTATTCCTTTTTCTGTAAATTATTGTTTTTAGCTAGGGGTGGATACCGTAGCCCGGTACTGAACTGGCCTCGGGGCTGAACAGCCATTGTTTAATGAAAGCCTGCTCTGAGCACACGTAATCGCATACGAAACACGTGTTTTTCAGTGCATTTCTTGCGGGAACATTTTACATGATCGGCAGGCTTGTTGACTCTTGGGATAATTTCCAAGCAGCCAAAGGGCTCTACACCAACTTTTCCCCTGGTAGCACCACTGCTACCAACTCTCCCAGTTGGTCTTAATGATTTGATTGCACGCCTTTTCAGGGATGGAGTACGGGATATGCAGTCTAAGTTGATAAATCGCAATGGACATCAACTACTGCTAACCGTTTATGACTGAAAATAAATGCAACAGCTTGTGCTTGCTTCCACAGAGGAATCCACGAGTCTGCTTCAGCCTACAACAAACGTTATATTTACTGTTGTTTATTTTTCACATCAACATTTTCTATGTATTTGTATTCGAGATATGTTTAAAAACAATCTACATCCAAATAGAGAAACAAATACAAATTAAATGTCAAGTTTTTCTTAATTTATATACAGCGTATGCTCATGTTACACTGTACGAGTGCACTCAACCAGATGAGCTATCAACACTAGCATGCCAAGAGGCTTTCTGTTGGCCCAACGTGGCCGATTGCAATTTCAGTGGTTAGGCTAAACGAGGCTGATGGTACCTGGAGGGTACAATGTAAATAAACAGTGGAAGGTTAGAAGAACACATAAACGCTACCTCGAACTCCTTGATGTTGTTTGACGTTACATACAGGCCGATACCGATGGGGATGAAAATGAGACCGATGACGAAGAACGCAGGGAGCACGGTTCCAGCTGTCAAGATGGGCTGCCAAGCAGGTAGTCTCTGTTGTTTAAACGCCGTGTTGTCCGGTTTCTTGCTTTTCACGGCCCCTGCGCCGCCATGACTAGAGGGGCCTGAGTGGTGGCCGTCTTCTTCCTTAGCGTTGTAGCTCGACGCCATCATGGTTGCAATCCGCTCCGAGTCAATAATACTGTTGTGGACAGCCGCTCAGTTCCCGACAAGACAAGACACGTAACTTGAAGATAATTTGTAAAATCCCGAGACTGGAGGGAAAGTCTGGCTACGAAATCTAAATAGTTGCTCGGGATAGCTTTGACGCCATCTGTTTTAATACTGTAGTTCCATCCTACACCAAGAAGTAGGAAGTACAGTAGCAAGGGAGAAACGAAAGGTTGACGTCACCACAGTGAAGTGACGCCCACTAATGCTGTCAAGCGCCATAAGCCACGATTGAATTAGTGTATCATTCGTTCATTGTTTTTTCAAAACAAAACAAGAAGTTAAAAAATGATTTGTTTTGTCCACACAGATAAAGACTCGTTTTCTGATTACTGTACATTTTTGTGCAAATGTTTAATATAAAATGAAAAAAAATCTTGATTATAGCAAAATTTAAATACAAAATAGTAATCAATGTTCCTTAAATCGATATATTAAAAACATGAAATAACAGAGAAAAAAACCCATCAAATCCAAGGGTATCACTTACATTGAAATAAATTGAAAGTATTTAAAGTTTTCAGAGGCTATTTGTTATTATAGTCATTTAAATGTTTAATCAAGAATATGGTATTAATGTAAAAGGTTGTAAAGGTAGCTTTCTGATTGCCGTACTTACATTGATGAATAAACAAATTTAGCCCTCAATATTAAATTAATTATGGAAAAAGGATTTTCATAAACATACCTTCTAAAAAACTAAACAATATGTTGCCACTTGCCACAACGTGGCTAAATCCAGAAAATTATGCACGTATACAAAGATCCAGGTGCATGAATATGCGTACACATGAAGTCAAGCACATTCCTTTCGTACATCTCAATCAATGCAGAAATGTTGGCGTACCAAACTTCTCCCTCTCCGCATCTTTATATAAATATGCAAAATTGTAGAAACAGTACCCAGTGGTGGTAATAATCACACTGCATGATAAAATAATCAGATTATGAAGACATGACTCACCACTGAAAATGATGGAACATCACAAAACGGTAGCTGCAGATGCTGGTAAATGAGGTAAAGAACCATGTTCTCTGGTACACTGTCCTCTAAGATGTATACTTCTAAACATAAAGGTGAAGAAAAAAATGTTGGGGTGCGCCTCTTTTCTCTCTGCATACCCCTCACAAAGTTGGCAGGTGCGCCCCTCCCTGGCAGTATATCTACAGTGACATGGGGGACGCTGTTGTGTAAGGTTTAAAATAAAAAACAAGGTAATCAAACACACCTATTGAATCATTTGAACAAGTAGCACCCAAGTGATTAAGTGGAAAGCATGAAAATGTGAGTAGAGTTTGCATAGCCTGCCCACGTAAAAAGCAGTTTTGCCACTAATAACAATAAACAATCGGACGAAAGCGATTGCCTTATTGATCATGCGCATTTGCAACTAGCAATGATATTAATGCTGTATGTAGGATCATAACTTGAAAATTATTAGCTTTAAAATTTAAACCTAATATTACTTGCTAACTTACAATTTAAACTTTAAATTGTAGATTAGCAAGTATTTGTTATTCTTGAGGATTCTCACATCCGCCACTGTCAAGTGCCAGAAGTCGTACTTCTACCAGGGTACATGAAAGCTCCATCATATCAAAGCCAAAAGGTAAGCACAGCTGCAGAATTAGCGCAGATTAGAGTTAACTAACTCTGGAACCAAGTTCACACTTGTATGATGAGTATAATTTGGTTTCTCTGTGATGCATTGCTGCCTCTATGAGTGACAATGCAATGTATAGGCGCTTGCTTGATGACGAGGATTCGTACAATTCATCAGTGGTAGCTTTACCCAAGCACCACTCATTTGGATGTCCTAGCTCCATCCCAGATCCTCATCATAACAAGTCCCAGGCGCAATCTTTATACTCTGCATTTGCCTGAGATAGAACTCCCCACAATACAGAATGATTTTAAGCAGCCTGTGTCAAGTGGATTTTAAATGTCTCAGAATTATTTATTCTTTGTGTATTTTCATGGAATAGTGTCATAGGCTTTTTAAAACACATGGGAACCTTTGAAAACATGTGAAAAATATGGTAAAATATATCTTCTTTAAGTGCAATTAAATGCAGCACTTAGATATTATGACCTATAATTCTAAAGTGTGGTAAGAAATGCATGTTTGTTGGAGTGCTACCAATTTGCCATGTTTAAGGTTTAATTTAGTAATTTGGTTTCTCTTTGTCTTATGAATCACTCATGTTAAGCTTTTACAAATACATGTTACAGAAAACAACTTGATTCAGCTTGCAAAGACGAAACCATGCATCAAAGACAAACATTAGATATGTGCTACTTTCTTCCAATGACGATGAAGACTTTAAAATTAGTTTTATTCAAAATATGTTTAATAAAAAATGATTTACAGGCAATTAAAACACAAAAACCATTCAAATAAACTGCATACAACTGACATTTTTCTCATTACATGTGACACAATGAGCAATTAGTCGCAGAGTGGTTTGACCTTTTCCTCTGTATACATTTTAGCAATGTAAATAACAGAAGTATATGTGATATGTGAGAGGGAAGTACAAAAGGCTTTCCATAAATAGAACACTTTAGATCAAATATAATTTGCATCACTCACTTGGCTGTTGTTTTATGAAGGTGTGATTGTCTATCTAGCACCATAGAGTGTTTTGGTTTGTTAATCAGCCTTTTCCTCCATTTTGATAAGTAATGTCATTTACGGCTGATTTCTTAAATTCTATCCTCATAGATTGACTCTCAGCACGCGACTCTGCTTTCACTCCACTCGTTATGCCCAAGGAACCAAGCGCCGTCTTCCCTGTTTTCAGGCTCTTGGACATTGGGATGCGGGTCAGCCCTGTACGAGGGGCCTGGGAATCGTGCCCACACTGTTTGACAATAGAGGCACAGAAAAACAGAGAGAGAGAGCAAGAGAGAGAGAGAGTACAGTTTCTCAGGCACGAGAATGAAAGCAGTTGGTATTTGATTGGAAAATGAAGAGTAATTTGCTTTAAAAAAGCAAAAAGGGGGAATTCGAAATTTCTAAACAGTTTAAATCACTGGACAGAAACCGAATGAACATGCAAATATTTATTCATTCTTTCATTTGCAATCCAGTTAGCCGTCATGGTTTCTGTGTGTTGTTACTGCTGCAAGGCTGTTTTTTGTCAACCAGGGGGCACTGAGCCATGTGAATCTGTTTGTGAATGTAAACACTGTGAAACAAATATAAATTGCAGCATGCCTGTAGCAGGGTGGCAAGCTGCCACATCATTAGCTCTGCTGTGCTGAGGCCAGCCCTTAGGACCTTTTTTTGTCACGCTAGCAATCTGAGTCACAAAGAGGATATCATAAGGTCCACTGAAACAGCAACACTATTTCGCTCTCAAGGCTTTCGGTCCGCACAGAAATACGCACAAATAATCAACATCTAAATGTTATTTACTTATCTGTTTTTTTAAAGTGAATTTTTTGACTCAGATTGTTGGACTAGTTTACTCAGAATTAATCTTCTTTTTTTTCTTTGAAATGGTTTTAGGCACAATACGGTACTGTACACAATTTCCATATATTTGGAAGACTAATAGTAATGGAAGGCCAGTACTGTGCAAAAGTCTTTGGCAAGCCCATTGGCTTTGTTGTTATAAGCAGTTCAGCAAGCAACAACATGGGGACCACTTGCAGAAGATCATGATCTCTATTGAAACCATTGCTCTCTCATTTAAATGAGGTTTTAGCCAATCAAAATATTACCACTGGGCCATATTACTCGATGAACACTTCTGTGACTGTGTCAATCAAGGATTCATTACCCTTGCAAAGAGAGAATATTTGATATGGCTCTTATAGTATATATGTAAAAGATGTCATATTGTTAAGCTGGTCATAATGTATTTGTGTTTAAGGGTTTGTTTTATTTGTATCTGTGTTATTTAGCAGGCTACTTCCTGGTTCGTGGAAGGCGATGAACAGTTGGATTTAGATTCTGGGCTATGGGCTATCGAATTGATCCAAATGCGTACAGTATACATAGCTGTACAGTATATGCACCTTTATCTAGATCCTTATCAAAATATGAGGAACCCATGCATAAGGGTGCCAGTTTTTCATTTACAAAATGACTGCTGTAAATGAGGAATACTACTGCTGGCCTAAAGACCTTTGCATCTCACTGAATATCATTTTACTGTTCTGGTGTAATGAGCCTGAGAAAAACGTACCATGCTTTGCGTGGATCTGGTAGTGTTTGATGCAACAGGGGAAATCATAATGGTGCTCATCACTTTGTTCTGTGTGGTCCGGGTCGTGGTAATTTGGCGAGGAGAGCGCAACACTGTCCCAGTCGACAAGGTGAGCTCTTTCCCCTCAGTTACAGCAGACACTGGCCTGACTACCATCTTTGGGGTCAGACTATTACCTAGATGAATATGGATCTTGTTATCATCAGTGGTGGTGATGATGCTTGTGTTATTGTGACCCTTCCTTATTGGCACTGGGACCATCTGCTTTTCAGGGGTAACCTTGAACACAGCCCGGCCCATGGTCATCTCTTGGGGTTCAGAGGAGGCAGAGGCTTCGGGCACTGCCGTGGTGCTAACTGTCATGATGGTGACAGGTGATGTTGGCCTTCCCGAGGTAGAGGAGGAAACTTGGCTGCTATCTGGAGACTTGGCTCTTGAAATAGTTGTGATGGTGACTGGAGATTTGGTTCTTTCTGGCCCACGATATCCGTTGGTGGACTTTCCCCGAACCGTTGCAGAGTGTGTTGGAATGATTGTAATTCTGGATTTCGGTTGTGATAGGTTTGCATTTTGTGGACCTGATGTTGAGAAGACATTCTCAGCAGCGGTGCTACTGATTTCAAGGGTGGCCATATTGTTTTGGTGGTCCGGTGTCACGCGTATGTGTAGCGGCTGCCCTTGCTTGTGGGCCATGGTCACGTTTGGATTCCCGCAAGTAGGTGTTTTTTCCAGGCTGGTTTCATGAGAGTTGGTGTCTTTCTTCCTCATCCAAGGAATCCAGGATTTCTTCATACTGAGATCACCACCAGATGAAGGGGAGCGTTCAATGCCACCGGTCTTTTCCGTTGGCTTCTTCAGGCTCTTCTGCCGTAAATTATTCATGATGTGATTCTCTTCTTGAACAGACTTCCTGATAAAACCGGCTGGGGTGTCTTCCTCTGTTGGCCCATTGGACAATGCTTCCGTCTGTACCCCGGTTGATGTGACAGCAACGTCAACCATCCTCCTTCCATTCAAACTGGGCCTCAGTGCACGACTGTGACGCTTTGCAATCTCCAGTTCTTTGGTCAAATGGAGAACCTCAGTGCCCATGCTCTTGGCTTTCTCTTCCTCTTCAAAAAACCTCTGCTGTAGGACGGAGTAATCGACTTGCAGTTGCGAAAGCTGGTCCTCCTTGTGCATCAGTTCATGTATCTTTTCCTTTAAAGCTACGACATCTGCCTGCATCTCCCTGGTCTTGGCCTCCTCTCTCTTGTATTGTTGCCGCAGGTTTTCCTCCTGGCTGTCCTCTTCTCCTTTCTCAATCGCTTTGTTCCTTGCGATCTGACTCCTCATGGCCTCAACTTGCTGGGAAAGTATATTGGCTTTGTCTTGTTCTGTTATGAACCTTTTCTCCAAAATGTCATATTGATCCTCTGTTTTGATCAGATCTCCTTCAACCACTTCAAGTTGTTTGAGACGATTTCTTAGGTGCTCAATCTCAAAGGTTAGCTCTTTAATTTTGTTATCGTCTCTTTTTCCAGCCTCGGGTGCTCTCCCTTGCTCACATTTCACCGATTTGTTTGCAGGCAGCCTTTCTGCTTGCTCCAAACCATCCAACCTCTTTTTCATTTGGCTGACCTCTGATAGAAGATCCTTTGTTTTGTCAGTTTCATAGGCGAGCTTGGCGTTAAGGTCCCTCTTTTCTGTCATCAGACTATCGACTTGTGTTTCCATTTCCGATTTAAACTTTAAGAGTTTTTTGCTTTCTTCTATCAATTTTTCAGTCACCTCCATAACCTTACTCTGCTCATCTTCGACCATCTTACTCAAATCCTCTTTTTTCTTTTCATCTGCCGTCACTCTTTCCACCAAAGTCTTTCGTTCCTCCATTAAAGCTACAGTCAATGACTTTAGTTTACCTAATTCATCCTTGAGGTTCAGTTCAGACTTTTCTAACTTGAGTTCAGATGATTCAAGGTCTTTCATTCGGATCTTGAGCATCACAACTTCCCCGGAGAGCTCTTTGGTCAGGCCCTTCTCTTTTTCTAAGGCAGCGTACAACTGAGCAGACTCCTTCTTATTGATGTTAAAGGAATCTTCAAGTTTCTCCAACTCTATCATTCTCTTCTGGAGTTTCTCCACCTCGACCCGAAGTTCTCTGCTTTTGTTATTCTCCTCCTGTAGCTTTTTCCTGAGCTCCTTGCACTGATTTTCAGTTCGTGTGATCTCCTCATCGTTTCCTTCCATCTCCAGCACACGCTTCTTTAGATTTTCTAACTCTGTAATTAAGTTAGAGTTTACGCACTCGTCTTTGCCAGTTTTGCCGCCTATTTCCTGCAGTTCCTCTTCTGATTTCCTCAAGGCCTTGTTGCTCTCCTCTATCTCATCCACTGTATGCAAAAGCCCTAGAATTTTTGAATTGAGTTGACGGTTGAGGAGCTCCTGACTGGCAAGCTTAGTGTTCAGCTCTTCATGCTGCTGAGCGAATGTGACAGTTTTTTCTTTCAGCTCGGCCTCTAAGCTCAGAACCCTGCGGGCATCTTCCTGAGCATGCTCCCTGGCTTCACTTAGTATCTTCCTCTGCTGCTGAAGCTGCTGGCTCAGTTCCTGGATCCGCTGAGTCTGTTGGTCCATTTGCTCCAGGTGTTGTTGGCGCTCATTGACCAACATCAGGGCAAAGGATTTCAATTTCACCAGTTCCTCTTGCACCTTGGCCAGGCGTTTAGAATGCTCCTTCTCCTTTTTCACCTGGTAGGCTTTTTCATTGTCAAGCAGCCTCTTTAATCTAAAAGTGAGAATAGGAAAAATCAAGGTTGTGTAGTAGTTAAGCATGTAAGCAATCTAATAGTTACTTGCCATGTATTACACAAATATGAATAATTTGTATTCAAGAATATATTGTTTGAGCAGAGAACATTCATTTCAGTAACGGTGGTAATTTCCCATCTAATTATTAATGCTATTATTATTATTATTATATTTTTATGCTGCTTAGATAGCTGACGATTTGATACAGCTCAGTGACAATCCATAGAAAGCAAGTAATTATTCATCAACACAATTAACCCAAGAGCCAAAACCAGAGTTAAATATTAGATCCTGCTCTCCCAAAGTACTTCCTTCCTCCCAAATTAGGGTAGAGATGAACACACAACCTGGTGTTTGCTATCCTTTCACCCTGTGGGCTTGTTTCTCTCATCTACTTTCTGGTCTGCTACAGTTCATTCATGCTACTCCAACAAAATGCATGCAAAACACAATGCACTGTACTCCCTCTGGACAACCAACAAACATTGCACTAACAAATATTGCCTGTAAACCTTTGCAATGCAAAAAGACACCAAATTATAGTCCTGAAACAAATATTCTATTTCAAATAAATTTCATGTTTCAAGGCATCATTAAATGTAAATGTAATCAGACAAATAACGTAATCAGAACTTACCACCGTTGTTCTACAAGCAACACACAGGCATAATTACTGTGATACCAAAATCCAATCAGGAAGCATGACAAGTTGCCATGGCATGTTTTGCCACAAATAATCCTCTGTCACCTCTCAAGCATGCTTAAGGACTATGAAAGTTGAATTACTACAGTGCGGAACCATCAGACCTCTGGTGCGCAGTGTCACCTCATCCTTTTAAGGCAGTAGTGTGTGTCTGAATATGAGCATGTGTGTGCGTGTGTATGTGTGTGTGTATGTGTGTGTGTGTGTCTAAGTGTGTCTGTGTGTGTCTGTGTGCGTCGGTGTGCATTTGCGTGTGCCTGTGTGGAAGAAAGTGAGAGAGACTGCGTGCTGTTCTACTTTGGACTGTGAAAGGGGTGGGATTTTTGCCACAGGAGGAATGCTCTGCAAAACTCCCCCAATTTTCCTGCTTCCATGCAATACTGGCATGTTTGGGTGAAGGCCAGTCCAAACAATTTTCCAGACAGTTTAGGTCTTACTGAGTAAAGTATCACACAGTTTGTAATTCTTCATTAAAGTTCATTTGAGGATTTTCCCGTTTTATGACACTTAAAGGGAAAACTGTTAAAGGAAACAGGAGTGAGTGTTCATTGGAGTTCCCCTTGTGGACAAATTGGATTAGTGACGGTTTCCATGTGATGAGGGAAACAGATACGGAACTTTTTTTGGGTGAAGAAGAGTGAGAATGACAAAACATAATAATGACATTTGGTTTATATGAGGTTATGGTGATGCACAGCACTGGACTTTGATATATTCTGATAATCACATGAACATCTCTGGCGTAGCGTCATCCAATTAGAAAATGTTGATTGAAAATGATGCAGCAATTTCATTTGTATGGTGTTTTTTTGTTCTTATTGTTTTAGTATTATTAATAGTGAATTATGAACATGCTGAGTTGATTTTTTTGAATTCCTTTGATATTATTAATATTAAATTATACAAATGCTGAGGCATGTTCCCAATACGACTAAATATAAATGTTTTAGTCAGTGATCAGGTTAATAAATACATTCACTGAAAGTTGAAGCGTGTTCATGAGAACTAAAAAACAAACAAACATATGAATCATAGCACAGTATTTTGTGTTAGCAAAGGCTGAGGATTAAAAAAAAAATGAGAGCTGCCAAAAAGCTGTCATGGCACCAGTGTGTTGTGTAACTGATATGACTTGACCCAATAAACACAATTTTGTGTGAAGCAAGAACATTGGTTTTATAATAAGCTGTTTGTGGTAGTGTGATGCATGTGGAGGATACCCCATAGTTTTATACATCTCAAATGTAGTGGGTGTCCAATTTTAGATCCCAGTATCCGAGATAACCCTCACAGGGAGCTTCCTGTTCTCCAATGTGAGGCTTGTTGAAAGTGGTTGGAAGAAATTGCAGCAATAAAGCGCAGGTGGCAGGGTGTTGCGCTGTTATGGTTGTCCTTGGCCATAGTACTGGCTCACTTCATGGGGTTGTTGCTTGACTACTGGTGCATTTTATCTGGATTTCCGAGCAGCAAAAAGATACAGTCCGTTATTGTGACTGTCCCGGCAACATAGCAATGTTTTTCCCCTTCATTCTGCACATTTTGGTTCATAATCAAGAAGAGGATAGGGAATGGCGACCTCGCCCTGCAGCGATTGGCAATTCATTATAATTAGCTGAAACCATAATTCTTGTGCATGAATCTACAAATCCTTCCAAGAGTGTAATTTGTTCCTCGGCTAAGCGTCAACCATAATGTTACTTAGATATTTGAGGTTCTTGACATACAAAATGATCTGCTATCTAAGAGGTCTTAATTCTTGATGGTTACCAGTATGAAAGAGCTTATTTGGTGCCCATTTTCTGCACTCCCGTGACTGTTTGGCACGCGGCCATTTTGTTTCACTTATTCTGGCGGACATCCCACTCATGGAAAAGGAGATATTTCCATTTCAACGAAAGGAAAGAATGACAAAGTAGAACAGTACCAGACTTGCAGATGTAGCAGAAATGCATTTTTGTTTAGGTATTGGTGCTTTCATGCATTTCTCAAAAGGGAATCATGCATGTATTTGTACTTTAATTGTATTTTGTCTTTATGCATGGAACTCTTGTTTTACACATTCATTCATTCATCTTCCGAACCGCTTGATCCTCACTAGGGTCGCGGGGGGTGCTGGAGCCTATCCCAGCTGTCTCGGGCAGTAGGCGGGGGACACCCTGAATTGGTTGCCAGCCAATCGCAGGGCACACGGAGACGAACAACCATCCACGCTCACACTCATACCTAGGGACAATTTAGAGCGCCCAATCAGCCTGCCATGCATGTCTTTGGAATGTGGGAGGAAACCGGAGCACCCGGAGGAAACCCACGCAAGCCCGGGGAGAACATGCAAACTCCACACAGGGAGGCCGGAGCTGGAATCGAACCCGTGAAGCCGATGTGCTAACCACTGGACTACCGAGCCGCCCTTGTTTTACACATTTTTTTTCTAATTGTATCTGTTCGGCGAAACATCACGGGCCTATGGTGAACAAGGTGTTGCAGCTGTTGCTTTACACTCATAAATTGAGATGCCGCAAACTACAATCATATATTTCATGTCGGAAAATCAAATGTTGGTTTTAGAAACACTTACAAAAGTGAGACTTCCAATGTTTATCTTCCAAGCATGCAATACCAGTTTTGACTTTGCTCAAACACTTGTCATAAAACAAAATGATAATCCAGTTTTAACAGAAAGCTGTGAGCAATTACTTCAAACCACCAACCTGCTAGTTGGTGTAGTAAGGCTTAACCAACAGCTCTAAAAGTTAAAGTAAGAAACAGTAGGGTGGGGACAGTTTTTTACTTAGGACATCTGCTTTCAAGCCACTTTCGTAATTACAAATTTTCAACAAGCATATGCATAGAAAAGCACATTCCACATAAAGGTGCCACTGTTCAACTTCTTTCCTTTTCTTTAGAAATACATATCTAATACCAAAACTAACTTTCATGTATAAAGTGCAGCTGAGACTTGTGTCATCTAAACAGTGACTTGGGCGACTGAAGTCACTACCACTTAAGCACAGATCTCTTGTCACAGCTACTTAGCCAGGCTTGACTGTCAGCCGAAGATTTTTCTCTCCGATGTGCTTGCGATTCTCATTCAAGCAGGCATTCGCTGCAGGGGAAACGGGTTAAAAGGTCAACATAAATTATTTGCTCTGACGCAATTGTGTATTTGGCACACATTTTTCATCTCTCTGTTTGAAAACAACACAGTTGTCTCTCTGAGGGCTAATTAAATTGTCACACTTTAAATGCTTGAGCATTGCACTAGTTATTGTGAGTCCAAACATGTCTCATGTGATCATCATGGTCAGGTTTCACACTAATGTGCATCGAAAAATAATTTTTTTGTGGTGTGCTTCATTTCAATGGATTCAAATGTCAAAGTGTGTGCCACAGAAAAGCAATAATTTAGTATTGGTGTCACAGCATCTCTTGAAGATCTTAGCACTTCAAACATCTATCCATCTATCCATCCATCCATTCATTTTCTGATCCGCTTATCCTCACAATTTCTTTGGTATGCTACAGTATGATGCTATAAAATGCTCCCGTCACTGATTTCTTTGACATTTCATCGGAGTGGCAGAACCTTTCAGCATTTACATATTCATTAGCGTGTTTCAATTTCTGATCTTAATTCGACACGTGCCAACAATAAGCACAGTCTCCACTGGACAATGTGGGAAAATTCAATTACCCAAATGGCAACAGTTTGACCATGGACTAGTTAAACTAAATGTTCATTATTGCAGATGGGGGGGAGGGGGTCTGACAGAACTAGTGTCAACTGGTGTCCCGGAACCAATTTATGATCAATTTTCGAGGTTTCACAGAAGATGAACTATTCTTCCTTGAGCAAAGAAACTGCCAATCACTCTCTTTCATCTGTGAGTAGTTTAATTATCGGCAGTCGGGGCTCAGTTCGTTTCATTTGATCTTTGTGAGGCCCTCTGTATCCACGTGATGGAATATCCGTGTTGTACGGCACCCCTCCCTCTGTCTCTCCATCCCACTTACCAGTTGCAGTTTCCCTCATGACCAAAAAGGGAAAGGTCACAAGCTTTGGGATGACATCATTTCAGGAGTGATGTAATCGACTCTTGATTATGTTTCTATTTTGTACTGCCCTTATCTCCTTCAATGAACAACCACACACCTTGCACATATGAAGTTTCCATTCTGCCCACCTCTTCAGTAGTACTTTCTAATCTTTAATATTTTCGTATTTTGCTTTCATTGTTTTTTCTATCCGAGAGGGGCAAAATCAAAACAATGATCAAAAACAAGCGCTTTAGTTCTCTATCACTGCCAACTACACAACCACAATAATGAACAGATTTTTAAAAGACGAGGTAAAGTATAACCCAATATTGTGGTTGGTTAGTGTACTGTAGGTACACATACACACACACACGTATCTAATTTGTCTTTCCTCACCTTTCTCTCTCTTGCTCAAGGAGATTGGTAAAGTCATCACTTTTGTTCATGTAATCGACGTGTTTGCTCTTCTCGCTGTCCAGCTCATGGACAGTGCGACGGTGACACTTTTCAGCAAGCAGCAATTGGCCCAGCATCCGCCTGTAGGTTTCCCTGTGCTTCTCCTGCAGGTGTTCCAGCTGCAAAAGAGCACAAAGAACAAGGCACAAGCTGTGCTCATTTTAAGAGACGGGATAATCAACGTTGCAAAAAATTTGCTGTGACTAACCTCAATCATTGGCTTTTGGTAGACACTGTGGATGTGTGGTAGGGTGCCGGTGATGAGGCAATCCCTCTGCAGGGCCTGAAGGGCCGAGCTACCTGCTGCACAGGTGTCTGCTGATACACTGGTCACTTGAGGGGTTTGCTTAGATTTTAGCATGCCGATAATATCTTCTCTTGCCTGCAGGCACACAGAGATATAAAAAGAGCCGTGCAACTAGGAGTGCTCACAAAAAAACACAGCAGGAAATGATAAAATGATGTTGGCTTGCTGTAATTTGGTATTTCTCTCACTTCCCAAAAATATGCAGGGGAAATGGGCCTCAGGTCAAAGTTTACTGGCTCATCTATCGTCACAGTCAAATACCGTAATCACCGAATAGTGGTGGAGCTTTTTGATGGATGTTTTATTAAGATACAGAAATGAACCACGACATTAGTGAAATCTTGGCAATGCTGTACAGAGGAGGGATTTCGAACTGTTCTTGAGTTTGGGGAAAAGGTTTTTTTCTGTGAAGGCGAAGAATCCTCCTTAACCACAAGGGGGTGGTCTAGATCAACTTCGGTCCTAGACTTGTGTGTTATTCCCACTCACTCTCTGTGCAATGCATACAGTACTTAGAATTGACTGTGTGCTTCTGTGCTAATATGGAATAAGTGAGACCTAACTGACCTAACTGAATTATTTCTCAGGTGAAACACTGGCTGTGGGTCAGATAGGATGTTACCTGAATCTCTCCTTCCATGATCCCCAGCAGTTTGAGCAGATCCTGTTTGGACAGGTTCATGACAGCACCTCCTTTTTCTCCAGTCTTGGAGTCTATCAGTGTCTGCTCTTTGTCAAATTTCACCTCCATGTTATCTTCACCCTCCTGATGCTGTACTTTGGCCTTCATAGTCTTCACAGCAATACACACGTCCTGCTCAGGGCTGATGTCATGGTCATCCTGTGCGACCCCGAGCACCACATCGGTTGGCCGTGCCAACTCACTGCTTTTGGATCTCATCTCCCACCTGGTCTAAAGACAGATAAAAAGGATGTAATCCAACTTTACCATGAACGAGAGTTTTTGCAAACATGCCCTTCCATTTATGTTTTTATTTGTATTTTTTTTAACGCTTGAGCTGGAGCCCATCCAATCAATACACTCCCAAACTGATTATCATCCACATTCACATTCAAACAGCACTTATTATCATTATTATTACCATATATGAACTACTGTGTGGAAATATGGGGAAATGCTTGCAAAACAAACACACTCCCGATTCTAAAACTACAAAAAAAAGCAATTCGAATTATTAATAGATCAAAATATACGGAACCCACAAATCCATTATTTATCAAATTAAATACGATGACATTTTATGACCTGGTTGACTACAAAATTGCACAATTAATGTACAAAGCACACAATAACCTGCTCTGCCAAAACATTCTAAAGTTCTTTGAAATTCGAGAAAGCAGCTATGATTTAAGAGGTACCAACTTATTCAAAAAACTAAAAACAAGAACAAACATCAAGCAAAGAAGTGTAACTATCAAAGGTGTTAATCTGTGGAATAATCTCGAAACGGACCTGAAAATGAGTAAATCGCTTGCTGAGTTCAAAAACAAATTCAAAAAATAGTACAAACAACCTACATCAATCAGAGTTAAAATGATAAGTTCTAAACGTTAAATATAATGATAAATTAGAACTAAGTTGATAAATAGGGAAAGGTATGGAAATATCCATTATGAATACAAGAAAAATTGACACAAGAGTGCCAGGGTGTGTATATATAAATCCGATACACACCAAAAGTAGTAAAAATATCATGGTTAAGGGTAAAGCATGAGCCTTAATAGAGACTTCTATCTTCTTATTCACTTTCTCTTCTGATTGATATAAAAACTATTTATTAGATATAAACACACAACACGGGGTAGGACTAGATAAGTTCTTTACTTCTTCCTATTCCCTTGAACATAACTGTTTTAATGATGACTGTGCTGAATGATGACTGATTTCTCTTACCTTATTATTACTGTATATGTTTTATGTTATGTTCAAATAAAACCAAACCAAACCAAACCAAACCTATGAGCAATTTCGAATCTTCGGTAGCCCTAACATGAATTTTATGGGAATGCGGGAAGCAGCTGGAATGCCCAAAGATGATGTGCTAACCAGTTGGTCATCATGGCGCCTATATGAAGCTCCCTATCATATATCGATCAACGTACGCAACATTTTTCTAAGCCTAATTTTTTACCATTAATCACGTTAGAGGCAACATGCCTCCCATCATGATGGAGAGGGCCTGGCTGAAAACTGTGACTCATTGGGTTCATTCTTCAACACACACGGTGGTTCATCAAAGTGGGAGTGTGTGTTTTTTGTCACTTGTATGCATGCATTTGTGTGTTTCTATTCGCAACTTGTCCTTGAGACTAGTAATGTTTGTGATCTTTCGTACTCTCCTCTGGATGTGTAAGCGCCAAGAAAGCATCATCAGACAAAGCAGAATTTCTGAGCAAATGTTTCAAAATGTGAAACAAATGCAAATATGTGCAAAAGCAACAACACTGCAACTAGGAATGTTGTGCTGAATAGTAAATAGAGAACAGTATGTCTTTGAAGACTGATGGAATCGCATTTACGACAATACGCATTGTCGAGAGCTTGAACTGTTAAAGATTCTGGCTCAAGAGAAAGCGAAATCTGAACTGCAACAACTCTGAAGCTACCATCTTTCCAGGGGAAATAAGTCTTGCGCACAAGGCAGAAGAATACAAGCTAGGCCTACAGTGTATCTCTCAGTTCAAAGAAAAAAGATAAAGAACCAAGACAAAATCACATTTGACGTGCATGCCTCAGCTTACTTCTCGGGGTACTACTTGGTTAATTTCATTACTTGCTACAGGTTGTACGTAACTGTAATTTTTGGGTCCCGTACAGGCTAGCAGCGCGCACACAAGTACTTCCAGGTCTCATCTTGGCAGCTTCAGCACTTTTGAATGAGACAGCACAAATGTCCTGACAGGTTAAAAGCTTGCTCGACTCGGCAGCAGTAATGAAGCATGTGTGATGCTGTGAATAGTGGTGACAAGATCAGGAGTTCAATGCTTTATTTTTAAATAGTGGGCCCGACCGATGCCATGATAATCGATACACTACTATGGTACAGTGTCAGTTGCGCTCATGTTGCAGAGCCACTCTTCATGGTTCAACAGAGCATGTTGACTACAGACTGTCTAAGTTAAGAAAATATCAAACGTGTAACTGATGTTAAGCACGGTAACTTTCATTAGGGACACCGTCACAACAAAACATTTGTAAATGATTAGCAAAATGTTCATTATTACGATTGCAGTGTGCCGTGAAAAAGTGTTCCACTTTTAAAATCCCTGTAATTTTGCAACGATTTGTGTCCGGTGACTCTACACTGGAGTTTCTAGGATAAGCCAGACATGGATGGATGGATATTGTTTTCGGTCAAAAAACGGAACAGATGAGCGCAAAGTCAGATTGAAGCAAAGAGATGATGTATGTATTTCTGATTCCTTTGTGAGTTCCCTGCTATTTTCTCTCTTCACATTAAGAGCCCTATTTTTGTGCCCAACACAATTAAGTCTAGTCCAAAGCATTGTGTGCATGGGTGTTTTCTGTGTGCAGTCCTATGCAGCCTATGCGGCCTCCCAATAGGTCTGATGAAAAATGGTAAAAGAAAATGCGCTCGGTCCGCCGGAACGCCAAGCATGGTGCAGTGTGGTCTGCCAAATTCCCAAACATGGTCAAATAGACTTGCCCTGGAACAGGAATGAAACGCCCCGGTTTTTACCCAGAACACACGTGCACCTGTCTGAAAACAGAGTCCCAAATAAGGACCTTTTGAACAAAAATCTGAAATTTGATAATAATAGCGCAATTCTGATGACAATTTTGCATTTGACAGTTAAGTCTTAGTTAGGGTCAGCTAGGAATGGCATGAATTCGTCATTACTTCAATGCCTTTCCTGTGTGAACCACCTTGCCTGGTCAGTGACGCCTTGACCATATTGAATTCTCTTGAGCAACAAATGGGGATTCCAAAGTCACGTGCCCTACATTCCAGTCTGGCACGCAGCACTCCCAGTTGTCTTCATGGAGAATAAAAAAGAACTGTCAGATAATCAGGATTTAGTCAAAGGTCTTTGGTCGCGACCAAACTAGCCAACCCACACATTCACAACATTACTGATTGTTTGGCATCATACATGATGCAGTGTAATGTCATAAGAGAGAGCCAGAGAGGCCACAAACAAAGCTTAAATTTAAATGGGAACCTAAATGTAACTCATGGCAAGTCCAGCTGTCACATTAGACGTACATGCATACAAGTATTTATAGTGCCTCATTCCAAAGAGGAAAAAAAAAGCTATAAAGTATGTCAGTGGTCAGTGGGTGGATACCACCAATGGTTGCTACATGACTTTTATCTTTGGTCTAAATTTGGTTTACATTCTTCTTTTTTTTTCTTTAACTCTAAGTATCAAATATACAAACTAGCTTCCACATAGGGGTGTGTAAATAGGGGCCGCATACACAAGGTATTGTAAACAATTCACTTGATCATGCTGATTTTTTTTATTATCGGATTTGTTTTTATCAGAGAGAGAAAAGTATAGATTAGGTCGTCAATTGTCAGATTTCAGAGGTAAACCACCTGGCTTTTAAACACAATCCTCCTTCTATATAAAAAAAAAACTATAAAGCTGATAAGTGGAAACAGACTATACACTGTATTGGCTTTCATTTCAGGCATAACGGTCAGGTATTCCAAAACTTTTTTCGTTTCAGTCGGCCATAGGTACAGTGATAAATCTTTAACATCCACCCATCCATTTTAGATAATGCTTGAACATTTCAGTTTGAGTCTTCGATTAGCCTGGCCTGCAGGAGCTGGAATTGAACCCAGTACCTCTGCAATGTGAGGTCAACGCACTAACCACTGGACCACCGGGCCGCTCAGGAAGGTATTAGAGACAAAATTGGGCCTCGGAATATGTTTCGACGTCGGCCGTCGCCGACAAATAACCGTAAAATGCAATACACTGAATGGTTCATTTCAAGCTGACATGAGAGGCAAAGCCAGCCAAGATGTTCAAATTTGATGTTTGATTCTGTATCTGCCGTCGAGTCGGCATTTCAAATCAGTCCAAGTCTTAATGAAAACTTGGCAAGCGTGTTACTGTTCAGCGGTACAAAGGAGCAGTATGTTCCACCATTTTGATGGACAGCGCGTTCCAGTCTAGACGACCAGTGACCTTACAGGTCGGATTTTACATAACTGCCGCGTTCTCTGAAAATTCAGTTTTGGTATGCAAGCTGTTCAAATTGCAACTGTAACTCATATAAATCACCTTAAGATGCCAAATGTCAGCATACTTTTTTTTTTTAACCAAACAGTATAATTATTATAAATTGTCGCATGTCAAAGCAACTTGAGTTGAAAAGTGTTATTGGTAAACGTGTGCGTTAGACCACAAACCTTAAACATTTTGCCTTCACTCTTGTCAATGTTGATGAATCCTTGCAGCCATCTATCATATGAGCAAGTGCAGCCGCTTTACTGCATGACTCACCCTCATCAAGGAGGAATCATTATCTCAGGAAATATGAATCCAGCCAGTACTATTGAGCGAGCCAACAACGTCAATGAATGGGACATAACCTTGGACATGACATTTTCTCAAAATAATGCAGCACATATTGTTGTTTCTGCTTGGAGCTGCATGAAAATAATAATTCCAATAATTAAGTAGACTCTGTTTGTAGGAAGCAAATGATGCAACTTCTTTTCCACAATTAAAAACTCTTCTCAGCTATCATAATAGAAGTTCTTTGACAACTTTCCGTCAAAATACACACATGATAAAGAAGTACAATAGACTCAATATTCACTTTTCATACTAGAGTTCAAATCACTGAGTTTTGCGGAGCAGACGGTTCTGTACCCTAAATATGCTGAGTACAACCAGGCTAGAGAACGAAGCAAGCAGCGACTCAGTGTTTCCAACTTAACTGCTGTGTCACTATATTTTCTTACTCTGCTGACAATCCTGTTCCTGCTAATAATCACCACTAGATTGCATAGGAACACTAACAGGGAAACAAATCAATGGGGAATAGAAAGAAATAGAAAGAGACTGTAACACCACATACAGTATAAGGCGCATCGGATTAAAAGGCCCACTGTCGGCTTTTGAGAGAATGGAATGATTTTAGGTGCGCATATAGTGCGGAAAATACGGTAATCAATTTGTTTGGGAGAGTTCAGAAAATGACTAACTACTCTCAAAATGTCTCTTTTCTGCTCAGCAATATGGCTAATCATGGATCATCTTTCTAAAGTCACATGACCAAACCCAGAAAACAGGTGAGCCGTGATTGATCATTACCTGAGCCCTGAGAAACTGTGATGCACTGTATACATTTGAAAAGTTGCACGTTATTGCCATTGATTGGTAATAGTGTAATATGACAAAGAGTGGACAAGAAGAAACAAGTTGAGTACCTGCAATAGAATGGTGGCATCATTTTACGTGGTTATGGAGTGAAAAAGGTTTGAAACATCAGGCAGATTTACAACCTAACTGTATCATCCCACTCAGGTCTGTTCATGTACAGTACATTTTCTAAGCTTGTTTTTGCAGATGCTTTGGCTGATTAAATTCTCTGTTCAGAAGTGATATCGTTGAGCATGATGCTGCATTGTCAGTGTGACTACATTCTGAACAAACAGACTGAAGTGGAAACTGCAGTCGATCACAGGCTGTTCCATGACCCTCTGTGACCTCCACGATGCTCTTGATATCAACATTTTTTTCCATAACCTACAGGATACAGGATGTACCTTGCCTCTCACTTAAAATCAGCTGGCAGAGACTAATGAATAATGCAGACGCAAGAGGTATTTTCCCAATGTTAGTGTCCCCTGCGGCATTTCACAGATAATCGAATGTCATCATTACCCAATTTTGTAATCCACTTTCATTTTGTTTATCTCTCCCTACTGTTGGACTTCCTTCAGTACAATTTTGTTCCTTTCCGGGTAGATGCAGGGTGCAACAAGTTATCAGTGTGCTTGCAAAGATGTGGAACCCACCAATTTTTGGATTTGGAACCCATTTGACATTATTAGGAACCAATGAGCAGCTAATCCAATGGTATTAGTCAGTGCGTTTTGCCACTTCGCCATTCCGGATCAAATGATGTGGAGAAGATCTTAAGTTGCTGTGGAATCTGAGGGCTTTATTTTTAAACCAAAGTGAGTTATGAGTACCATCTAGTGATCTGTGAAACATCCAAATGCTTCTAAACTGCATTTTTGGAATTCAACTGCAGGGGTTCTTTGTCGAAGAGCTGTGCATGTGTCTGTGACAGCTGTTGTTGAAGCCCACCAGACTCAGAGAGTAGACGCCGGTAATGCCGGCAGTTTTATAGCATACTTCAGTACGTGCGCAGACCCATTCATGACACTGATATCTTTGTACATGTCGTGCAATTTCTGATATAGAAAGATCACAATTACTTTTGCTGTTTGTTGTCTTAACCAATCTTTCTTGTCTTTAAGCCAAAATGTTTTGTTTGTTTGTGCTTTTCAAAAACAGTTACAACCTGCACTGCTCAAAGACTTTTTGCCAGGCTGAAATAAAGCCCCAGTTCAAAGATGTCAATAACTACAGTAATATAATTATATATGTATATCACTAGATCATCCCTCTTGAAGGCCTATGTGTGATGTAATCAAGCTGCAGTATGTGGAATGTTCTATGTTAAGGCCAAGTGAGTGAATCAATCCTTAGCAACAGCAGGTATGTGGCCTTGTGAGTCTAAGTGGCTGACAGGGGACAGTTACAATATGAAACTTGTCAACCCTGAGCAATGCCAATGTTACGTCAATGAGCGTAAAAGTAAAATAACGGCAATGAATAGAATGATTCATGAATACAGTAATATAGAACAATTCTCATTACACTACACACAAAAGGGAATGCATCAGATGGAGTTGACATGGTTCAGGCAAATGTAAATGTGTCAAGAACTAAGAAAAGCAGAGCACATTCTTCCCAGCGTTATTTAAAGTTGTTGTAATTCTCTCCGTGGGGTTTTATTTGTTATTTTGAGCGCTGAAGTTTAGCAAGTCAATAATCACCACACAAACCAGAAACACTTTATGACACTTTATAAACATGTGTTGTGAGTGTCAGTCAGAATAAGTGGCCCAATGTCCTCCTTCACCTCTACATGGTCTTTTTCTGGAGCATATTAAAAACTAAAAACAAACAAACAAAAAAACCCTTATGTCAGTTTCAATGTATCTTTTTTGGCATACATAATAAGTTGTCTTCCATCCACCCATCCATTTTCTACAAAGCGTATTATGCTGTTCAGGATTGCAGGGTGTTGGATCATCTCCCAGTTGACTTCATGAGAAAATGGACTACACTCTGGACTGGTCACCACTCAATCACAGGGCACATTTTGAAACAGACAACCATTCACACTCACATTTAGACCGACCACGCTGCCTGCATGAAAGTCAGAATAGGTGTTTCAAAAAGGTGTTCTTTTTTGAAACAACTGATATTATTATCTGTAGCTTTATAAAGATTATTGTTTGCTATTCGGGATTTAGTACAAAATATTCACCAGGAACTAGTCATAATTTTGTTACTGTTGTCTTACCAAAAGCCATATATTGAATGAGCCAAGTTTATAAATGTTTTGGACTTTTCACATTATGGTTACTTTTTTGTTACTTGTTTTTTTTTTTTAACAATCAGTTCATTTTAATTGGTTAATAGATCAAGTTTGTTAGTTATAAGTGAGTCACCGATGGTGGAATGATATGCGGTCAGCGTGGGATCTGTTCCCACTCAGATCCACGATGTGGATGTGGGCGTGGACGGTTATTCGTCTATGTGTGCCCTGCAACTGACTGGTGACCAGTTCAAAGTGTAGTCTGCCTTCCGCCCAAAGTTCAGCAACTCCCCGCGACAGGATAAGCGTTGTTGAAAATGGATGGATGGATTTTTAATGCTTCCTATCAGTTTAGTTTTCTTAAAAAAAAACATTGTTGAATGCAGCATAATTAAAAATGCGTTGTAAACTAAAATTCTCAAATGACTGTTTGACCTTCCTTCTTCTGTACGTGTGTACAGCAATACCAAAATAAATACATTTAAAATGAACCCTGAAACCTCATGTATGATATTAATTGACAAACATTCAAACAAAGGACATTTTTGCTATAATTATAGTCAGTTATTGTTAGTTTTATAAATAAAATGTCATTTCAGGTAGTTCGCTTTTTTTAAATGTGACAACAGAAATTATTTTTCCATTTTAGTTTTAGTCACTTCCTTAGGTTTTCTTCATTGTAATACATTTGGAAACTTAAACTCTTACAGATCATATAATGAACAAAATCTTGGCCACCATGTAACAATAGAAAGATTTAAAGCCACTCTTATTCTTTTACCCACCAATAATTGCACTAGATTCACAAACGTCTCTTTTTCAAGTGGCCAAAATGCACTCACAGTGCATTACATTGCCGCTGGTTCTCTTTGTGGCATAGATACCACATCAGCTATGGGGGTGGGAGGGCGCAAGAGCAATAACGAGGGTGAGAAAAGAATAAAGTTGCGTACGGCTTCTTGGAACTTGACCAAATGAATCTTATGATGGAATCCAATGCTGGCAGTGTGTATACAGTATTTCAGGTATCTTTTTTGGTATATTATGGCGGTGTACAGTTTCTACTATGATGACACATGGATAGAGGGTAGCGGCTGAACCCAAGTGTCTCCTCCAACAGGATGATGATCTCATGCAGATGAAATTGAATTTATTTTAACACCCTTACAGCACATACACTGGATGAAATGTGTCATTATGCTACAGGATGATCAAATGTGGCGTGTGTTTCTCTTTCGTCAGTCGGTCAAGTGGGAAACGCATCCGTTTTACTTTTTCTTTGTTTGATGCAAAGTAGAAGATGACGTAAGCAGGCTCACATTCAAGGCAGTAAAAGACCAATGTCATTACAATAAATGGCATCATTAGTCATCAAAGTTAAGATGGACTGTTCAGTGGTTTTAAAGCAGTTAACTTCTTTTTACACTTGTTTGACAATTCAACTTGCTTAAAGGTGAGATGTGTGACACACATCTTCAAAACAACTCACCTTCCCGTTTAACCTATATTATTTGTCGTTGAAGTGAAGAGGGAGGGGTTGTCTTGTTTTAATATTGATCGTGGTTAACTTTTACACTTTGTACTTGTCAAACAGTTTGCAAATGCTCCAGTGAATATCCATACTCCTTATATGACTTCATTCTCATGACTTAGTGTGCTATCATCCTTCGTTGTCCGTTGGGTTTCTGCCCACATGCAAACACTAACTCAATGGTCACATTCATGTATTGCAATGAAATGCATTTCATCCAAGATATTTTATTCATGACTCGAACTACTCATCGTTTACTACAACAATGGTGAAGCTCTAGTAGCATGAACAACACAATATTTAAGTCATGAGTGAATAATTTGTGACAAATCTGAATTAACTGAAAAGAAACGTTCTTTCATAGAGTGAAGAAGTGTGCTCGGCTGACTTAAATAAGGCCAAACTATTTGTTGTCGAAAATGTCTGACAACTGCCTAACAGTCTTTTTCAATCTGACAGGAGGACCAAGAGAGTTTGTTTTACGCACAAATAAAGGGGGGAAAAGAATTACCTGTTGTGTTGTCCCCCACGTTTGGTTGGTGGTTGCCTCTCGTTTGCAATCCTGGTAAAGTAGGCAAGTGAGGCATCCAAAAATATTCACTCGATGTGTTCTGTGGTGGTACTGGCATTTGAGCAGTGCTAAGAACAATCCCCTTGCTCCTTTCCCGAGAAGAAAGTCATAATGGACTGTTAACTTCCCACTCTTAACTTTCTCTCTCTCTCTCTCTCTCTCTCTCTCTCTCTCTCTCTCTCTCTCTCTCTCTCTCTCTCTCTCTCTCTCGCCCTCCCTCGTTCACTCCCACAGCCTATTCAGTTATGCTAAAACACAGCAATCCTTTTCAGAAAGCACTTGGGACTCTAAGTGTTGACATAAAAAGGAGGGCAGTTGGGATGTTTGGATCTCATGAGAGAATGACTTTGTCACCCAGAAGGAAAAAGATAAAAGTACAGTCTCATGTCCTTTTTGCAAATCCTTTGACCATCTCGTACATTTCTTCTCTTCAGAGTCACAGTTGCTAAAAAAGTTTCAGTCTATATATAACTCCTCCTCCCTTGCCAGCATGGGTGCTGTTGGCAGCTGAGGTTATCTGAATCTCAGACGATTTGGTCGGCCAACAAGACCACTAAATCTTCCCCCTGACCTGGGATGACAGCTGAACCATGTCATAGTGCTCTGAAAGTACGGTGACAGCAGACACCCGACCCCTTAAGTTGCTCCAAGGAACCACCAACTGCTGACGTATAGGTGGTCTTGGAGTGAGAGCGTGAGCCAAACTTTCCAACACTTCTGTAGTTACATTTGCTCGCTGTCTCTGCCACAATGTAAATTTAGACAGTGAGGTCAGCGCAATAGCACACTAGTCATTGAGCTCGAGAATTCATGAGGTTCACTTGCTTCAATAAGGTCCAAAAGAGGAACAATATCAACAAATTACTTCAGCGCTAGAATAGCACTCATTAGATCACAGACTTCCTTCAAGGCTGGACAGTCCAAAACATGTCAGTCGAAGTCTACATTCACCCCCGTTTGCCTGGAATGCAGTGTGTCGGGGGATCTTGGCGATTCTTTTCTACATACACATTACACAAGTCTTGCTATGTTTTCTCATTGTCTATCACAGTACCTGCGACGGGCCATGGGGGAGATGGCACATCTTTTGTGTCATCATGTCTAGTTTTCCATATCTAGTTTATCATGTTCCACAGACGGATTCAGGATTGAGTGTGAAAGGTGGTCTCCAAGTGCCCATCCAAGGTAGCCAATTTTACATCATCCGCAAGGAGAGATCTTGCAGTTCTGTTTACTGTAAGTGCACTTTGCATGCGCCGATATCCTGCTTGCACAACAATTGTGCCGACGCCCTCTTCTATCTGCACTAGTCAAGCAAAATACCAAAAGAACGAACACTCCACCCATGTGCAGTCAGCCTAGTCTTCGCGTTTGGGACCATAATTCGCCTCACTGGGCTCTCCAGCGCACGGAGTTGCTGTCGCACCTGATAATTTGGTCACCGAAAGTACACTGCGAAGTGTGTGAAAATGGAAGCATCATTATTTTTGTGCCAGGATAAGTGTCATTTTTAGCATGTTTGTGAATTTGGTAGACTGCACTGCGCTCACTAGGCGTTCCAGCAGAGACAGAACATTTTCTATGACAACGTATCATTGTTTTTGTTTGTACTTTATTTTTCCATATTCTTGTTCATCAATCACTGAGGTTTTTGGTCCAATGTTCAGATATTCAACAAAACGTACCTCCAATTTTTCACTTGGCTGACTGCTGCTGCTAAGGCTTAGTTTTTCTCCACTTCGATCCACCTGCTTTCAGTCAACACTCCAACTGTGACACATGGTTTTGTTCAAATGAGCTCAAACAAAAGGGCCCAAAGCCAACAATCATGTAATTGGTTATTTCTTTGATTCTACTGAGAATATGGATCATTTTGAACTTTTGCTGATGCATACCATGTGTTGAGTAACGACAGTGACGTACACTGTGAATACACTGCTCCCATGATGTCAGGCCACTGATGGTGTAGTGGTTCATTTGTCCAACTTCATTCAAGGCAGTGTGGGTTCAATTCCAACTCGGATGCTGTAAATAAGAGTGTGAATGTTTGTCTGTCTCTACATTTGCCCCGTGATTGGCGACCTGTTCAGGGCCTGACTCTAGCCCGACTGTCCCATAAAATCAGGGATTGGCTCCAATGGATGGACAGACCATTGATGCCATGTCAGACTGAGACTGAATTCTATCTATCTATCTATCTATCTATCTATCTATCTATCTATCTATCTATCTATCTATCTATCTATCTATCTATCTATCTATCTATCTATCTATCTATCTATCTATCTATCTATCTATCTATCTATCTATCTATCTATCTATCTATCTATCTAATATTGTAAAAAAAAAAAATGACCATGTGAGTTTTTCAGCAAAGAGTTCCCAAATAATTAGCAACGAGGAGAATTTGCTAATGCAGAACGACAAGTTTATACCATTCTTAGTATTGCACAAGTGTGAGATAAGTTAATCGTGAAGGTTAAAAACAAAATACTGAACAAGATGTTATAAAAGTCAAATTACAGTTCATGTTTGCATCAAGAACAATTCTTGGCAATTCAATGAAAATCCCCCTACTCAAACTAATAACACACCATTCAAAACCTTGAAACGTGTTAAACCGAGAACTCTCTGAACTACAGTGGAACCTCGTTACGAGGGAAATAACAAATCTGTACGTTATAACAGAAGTTCATTGTAACCATTCTGAACAAATTGGCCGCCAACTATGATGTATAATAGAGTATGAACATTTATAGATGTAAAAACATGAACATGTAATGCAGTATAAACATGTCAATTACAAATATGTGTACACAGTATGAAGAAAAAAAAGATTTTATAAGATGTGAAACAAACAACTGTAGCGTTCCAACTTCATCTCTGAAAACATTCAGTCAGCATATTATTAAAAGTGCTCCAGGTCACGATGTCCCGCGGCCTGAAGCTGTTTACGAACATCTTTCAATCTCTTGGCCTCGAACTCTACCATGATTTTGGTGCCATTACCGATGATTGTCGAAATCGTTCCATCCATCCATCCATCCATTATCCGAACCGCTTGATCCTCACTAGGGTCGCGGGGTGCTGGAGCCTATCCCAGCTGTCTTCGGGCAGTAGGCGGGGGACACCCTGAATCGGTTGCCAGCCAATCGCAGGGCACACAGAGACGAACAACCATCCACGCTCACATTCACACCTAGGGACAAATTTAGAGTGTTCAATCAGCCTGCCATGCATGTTTTTTTTTGGAATGTGGGAGGAAACCGGAGTGCCCGGAGAAAACCCACGCAGGCCCGGGGAGAACATGCAAACTCCACACAGGGAGGCCAGAGCTGGAATTGAACCTGGTACCTCAGCACTGTGAAGTCGACGTGCTAACCACTGGTCTACCGGGCCGCCTGTCGAAATCGTTGACTTTGCCAATTCATAGTCTCGCCTGAGCTTCGACTGGGAGACTCCCTTTTGAATGTGAGATACAATTTCAGCCTTCACACACATCAAGATTGCTTCCGTTTACCAGACATGTTTTCAAACCATTTGCTCAGGACCGCGCCGTGCCTCCGGAAGTACAACAATGTATGAATGGGTCAGTAGCATTGCTAAGCAACAGAGGGGAATCCCGCACTGTCCATTTTGTTCATAAGCAAGGTCGCGGAAGTAGTTAGCTTCTCACGGTGCATTGTAAGAAAATCTTTTTCACTATTTTGTTGGGGAAAATGTGGTCATTATTCTGAAGTTTACTTTATAAAGGTGTTTGTTGTAAGCAAAATCGGCAAAAGGAAAATGAATGATGTGAAATCGGGACTTTGGAATATGAACGTTGTAGGAGTGAAAACATTGTAAATGGAGTAGGTTGAAAAGAGGTTCGACTGTATAAGTGAACACATGTAAGGTGGCACAGAAGTCTTAACTTGTTTCAATGTTACTCCACTTACTTCCTGTAATTTGTTTCATGTTCTTCTTTTCACACTCCATGGCAAGGCCAGGCCTTTTGGAAGTTTCACAAACAAAGCCCCGAAAAGCGAAAGAAAGGCAAAAAATGTCCCATGGAACAAATATATGATGAAGAATTGCACTCAAAATAGCTTGTACAAGAAGCTTTTACTCATCATGTGCCCATACTCCTCACTGTATGAAACCACTTGTCTCTGTTGCGTAGCTATACTTACAGTATGCACTGGTTTAAACAGAACATTTGTGGTTAAAATGTTTGCTTCAGAGTAAAGAGGTCAAGAGAATTTGGCTTGACAACAGCGATACTCAGTATGACGCAGCGTGTACTTGTCCACGTCGAGGAAAACACCTGGTCAATATGCTGTAAAAAAGTTAGAAACCAAAAAAAAACAAAAGACGGATCAAACGGATCAAGTCACGGGAGGAATATTTTCGATGATCATGTGACTCTTGCATTCACTTCTTCTGTGATGCATGTTGACCCTATCCAAGAGCAGTATTGTCCTTATGTAGTCATGATCAACCTGGGAGGGTGTTGTGCTGATCCCATGTTGTTGATGAAGTGAAAGCACACTGCACAGGCCATCCGCTTGATAACTTCTGACGTCCCTCAGCTATCACTTTATTTCTGTGTGTGTGTGTGTGTGTGTGTGTGTGTGTGTGTGTGTGTGTGTGTGTGTGTGTGTGTGTGTGTGTGTGTGTGTGTGTGTGTGTGTGTGTGTGTGTGTGTGTGTGTGTGTGTGTGTGAGAGAGTGCTAGACAGAACACTGACCAATACTTTTTGGGTTGTACTTATTGTGTCACCTAAAGATATTCAAGGCAAAGCAAAACAACATTTTCCTCGTCACATTCATTATGATGACATCTTCCGACTTGCGGTATCAAAGAGGAAGGGTGATCCAAAATGAGGTCATGAGAAGTGTATTTTGATGGAAGGCCATAATTCCCACACCCTAAAGTGAAGTCATGTGGTGGGAAGCAGCGAGGAAGAGGCTTGTTTTCATTTCACTCTTTATACAGTGCATATCATACGCACATGACCTGTCCAGGCCAATGTGTTATGAATCCCGGAAGAACCGTGGGCAGTGTGAGGAGCACCATTCCCACACTAACTTCTCGATATACATTAAATAATATTCTATCGTAAGACTTGACGTGGCCATGCAATTGATAATTGGTGCTTTGTGCAAAAAACTTTTATTACTCCACTTCTCCTTTGGGGCTCAGTGACTGTGTCTGTCGTCAAAACACTGCTGCCGCTTGAGCAACCTACTCAGGAAGATTTTTTTTTTTTTGTCTCATTCAATAAACAGTGACCCAAGGCCATAAGGGGATTATAAAGGGAAGCGGAAATATCGTCACTGAAAAAGGTCATGCAAATAGGAAATATCAAACATTCTTTTACTGTGAATCTTGAATCTTTTTTTAAGGTTGCAGACTCGTCTGGGAGAAGAATACCTTCATGAATCAGTTGAAAAACCAAAGATTTCCTTCAGTGTGTCTGTGTATTGGGGCCCAATTACCGAAGATTACATATTCACTCACGCTAATAGTCTTCAGACAGTAGTCGGGGGACACCCTGAACCGGTTGCCAGGCAATCACAGGGCACAGAGAGACAAACAACCACGCCGAGGGATGATTTAGAGTGTTCAATCAGCCTGTCATGCATGTTTTTGGAATGTGCAGGCCCGGGGAGAACATGCAAACGCCACACAGGAAGGCCGGAGCTGGCTCGAACTTGTGCCAACCATTGGACCACCGGGCCGCCCTTCTCTCTCTCTCTCTCTCTCTCTCTCTCTCTCTCTCTCTCTCTCTCTCTCTCTCTCTCTCTCTCTCTCTCTCTCTCTCTCTCTGTGTGTGTGTGTGTGTGTGTGTGTGTGTGTGTGTGTGTGTGTGTGTGTGTGTGTGTGTGTGTGTGTGTGTGTGTGTGTGTGTGTGTGTGTGTGTGTAAAATAATATGTCACTGCCCAAAATGGTTTGCGTGTGTTTAGGGGCCACAATAACAAGACAACATAATCATAGTACCACACTTGTACCAAGCAGTTCTAAATTCGTTAGTCTATACATCTGGTTTCACTTTTTGTATTTTTGTTCTTATGGGACCCATGAGACCTGCTGACCCAGAGGTTATTGTTGATCATGCTACTGTACAGACTTTACCTTTCCTTTGGTTTCTGTGTGTATTGGCGTCAGCCAGTTATTTTGGAACAACCCAGAAAAGTTAATTACATGTTAAATATAATTTCCTTGTACGTTTTATGGCAGGAGGGGTTTATCCTATCTCTCAAGATGATTGCATTGTTAAGCTTTGCAAAATAAATTATAATGAGCCCTTATAGAATTTAGAAAAAAATAATGCACAGTGAAAAGTTTAAAACTTATTATGCAGACTGAAAATATGTGTTTTAAAACGGCACTTAAAATTGTGGAGAGAGTCAGAGTAACTGCTGAAGTGAATTCATCAGATCAACTCCAAGGCTCAAAGCGCTGGACCCAAAAGGATTTGCGGGCTGATATTACAATGCGGAGCATCCATCCAACCATCCATTTTCTGATCCGCTTTATCCTCACGAGGGTCACGGGGTATGCTTGAGCCTATCCCAGCTGTCTTCGGGCAGTAGGCGGGGGACACCCTGAACCTGTTGACAGCCAATCGCAGGGCACACAGAGACGAAAAATGTTCCGCGCTCACATTCGCACCTCGGGACAATTTTGAGTGTTCAATCAGCTGCCGTGCATGTCTTTGGAATGTGGGCGGAAACCGAAGTACTCGGAGAAAACCCACGCAGGCCCGGGGAGAACATGCAAACTCCACACAGGAAGGGTGGAACTGGAATCGAACTCGGTACCTCTGCACTGTGAGGTCGACGCGCTAACCGACCTTCCAATGCAGAGCATCAAGCAAGAAATGCGGCGAGTATGATATGGAGAATAGAAAGGGCAGCGTTAAGACTTGGTAAAGTGGTGCCAGGTTGCGGACAATCGGCCCGGCGAATGTATCTTGGGAAATCTAGTTGAAAATTTCTGTTTAAAAATACATACAAGTTGTAATACACACAGCAGTGTCTCTGAAATACCGCCGTCCTCTGGCCATAAATCGTTACTACATCAACAACGAACGACTGTTGAAGGGCAACCTTGAACCCGCCTGCGCCCTCTCATTGGTGGAATTTACGAGTTTCGCAATCTCATTGGCTATTTTGGCGTCAATGGAATGACGAATGCGGAAATATGAAGAAGAAAACCAGCAGCGGTGAGAAGCGTGGGTCATGTGTCTTATTTGACTTTGTTTCGTTTTTTGTATATAATAGGTAATTTCAGTCATGTTTACGCCGGACTCGGTTTCTTCTGCCATAATTTAGAGCCTTTGTTAGCTCTTGCTGAAGGAATAAGGAGTAAATGTTAGCTACCTTTTGCTAATACAATACACTACAATACCATCCATCTTTATATCTATATAGCGCACAACATAAGACATGGACAGTAATGCAATCATAACCATATTCAGCATACGCCTAATGCCTCCCCGTGTCACAGCTCATCATATAGATGTACTGTAATACTGATGTTTTAAAAATTATTCATAGTTGTTAATATAGCAACTTGATTGCTGAAGTAGATGTGTCATCCAGTCAATGTTAACAGCCGTGACTAAATCCTTTTCTACTCTACCTTATCATTGAACGAGTTCAACAATGCATTTCAAATTCATTAAATATTTTACTTCCAAAAATGTTTTAAATTGAAAGAATTTCGGATGCTGTGCATGTCTGTGGAATGTACCGTGCTCCGTGTTGTATATTATTATGCCACAAGACGGCGCACATGGACCTTGGGCGTAAATGCAGCATCTTCATAGTATGAAGACATGAGAAAAATCGATCCCCAGAGATGGAAACATAAACATAATGGGCGCCCGCAAGCAAAGTCTTGAATATAAGCGAAAATGAAACGACAATCCTATGGGAATTATGACAAAACGAGGACTAGATATTTCAGTTTTCCGGGTTGTTTGTTTACAGGTTTGTTGTTGTTTTTTCCTTACCCGAGACTATCCCTGCGCCCATAAATTTCTTGTTTGGTGCACAGGCGTGTTGGTGGATGTCTTCTAAACTAAATTCTGTTTTAATAAATACACATTGTATGTTTTCTTGAATAGTAACTATATTTGAGGGGTTGTTTCAACAGAATGTATTTCATCGCCAACATGCATGAAATAAACAAATGCAATGTGAAGAAAAACTTTGATAAAAACTGAGTGCATTGAAGAAATCTAATTAACGTTCTGTATATTAATAATACAATTGGTAAACTGCCGAGACTTTGTGGCTTCATTGCCTCATTGCCTGATCATACTGCTTCACATAATGCTCATGCTTAATTTGACTTTAATTGCATTCAATTGTGCTACCAATTTGACTTAGTATTAAGTCTTAAATATTAGACACCCATTCTAAAGACTTGTGGGAGCATTTCTTCAACATGTCTCTGTGATCATATATGAGAGTCCATGTTTTCTCTGTTAGCATTTCCAGACATTTATGTCTTCCAGGCAATAACTCAGGAAAATGAATCTGATTTTGCCAATATGTTTTTGTTCTTACTTTTTAGTGTGTATTTAAGAGAAATGGCTGCC
Source organism: Hippocampus mohnikei (assembly GCA_026261675.1). NCBI lineage: Eukaryota > Metazoa > Chordata > Actinopteri > Syngnathiformes > Syngnathidae > Hippocampus > Hippocampus mohnikei. Next base: position 1,843,983 of record JAKGUB010000336.1, read on the forward strand.
TCTGGAAAAATTGCATCTTTCCGCTTGCCTCCCTTGCCCACTGTTGGCGAGCTCATAAAGCTGTATAGCTTGAGAGCAGAGAAACAGCTTTCCCAAAACTTTCTTTTGGACTTGAGGCTCACAGGTTGGTCATACTTCCTTCCACACACACTGCACTCTTCTGATGCTCTCTGCAATGCACCAATACCTGCTACTTCTTATTCCTCGTTATTTTGTCTACACCAGTGCACTTGACTGCACAGCTCCACACAGCCGTGTTTCCAGAATTAAAGCAGACAGGCTTTCCTGTTTGGGTCATGTTGAGGAGATCTCCTGCTAAACTGAATAAAGCTAGTCATCAGCCCTTGTGGAGCTTAATATAATTATATGTAATGCACTGCAATGCCCTTCTGTTATTGTACAAGGTGACCGTTAGATTAACACATCTCATCTTCATATATCGCTACATCACATTCTATTCATCTAAATTTGGATATGCAATACTGATAAAGCTTTTTGATGGGAACCTGTTGTGTAATTTACATCATGTATGACTTCTATTAGGCAAAAAAGAATGTTATTCACTAATTAAACGGAGAGCGGCCTTAATTTGATCATCCATCTCCCATCTTTTCAGACAAACTAGTGCGGCAGGCAGGAAATTTGAACAATGCCCACGTGTGTGAAGTTGGTCCGGGTCCTGGGGGCTTGACCCGGTCCATTCTGAATGCCGGGGCAACGGACCTGCTTGTGGTGGAGAAGGATTCACGCTTCATCCCTGGATTAAAGGTAAATGAGACTCTCCACTCAAGATGGGTAAATGTCATTGCACCAGCATGTCATTGGTTTATTGTAGAGAGAAAGTGTACACACGTGCTTCTATCCTTTTTAACATTTTTTAATTCATCTGTTTTCGTCTGCTGCATCATTACCACCCGGAGGGAGACTGATGAGGCTGCGTCGTTTCAGTGAACGCTCCGTCATATTTGTAATTGGAAGTTGTTGCATCTCTGTTTCCGCAGCTGTTGTCTGAAGCTGCACCAGGCAGGTTGAGGATTGTCCATGGTGACATTCTTACCTACAGAATGGACAGAGGGTTCCCAGGAACCATTTGTCAGCCGTGGGAGGAGGGTGAGATTATTTTACTAATGTCACACTGTGTTCCAGTGATTACTGCTCATTTTGACTTGTTGTCTCGCAAAGCTATAGAACTCTCTCCATGTATACTACAATGATAATACAGTACATTGAAGCGCACATACAATAACGCTGTGACAAGTGTTTGTAGATTCTCAGCCATTCAGCTCATGAGGCAACTGGACAGATACATCTGAGGTTGTTTAAGACATTTCACCTGTAGTCCAAACTACTTCTCTACTTCGAAATCTTAGGTGCGAGTAACCTCCTCGATTCATATTTTGGGAACTGTGATAGAAGAAACAGAATTTCTTTCTGTCCTTGAAATTCTGCTGCCAACCCTACTGCAAATGAAATTACAACCTGCCCAAGCTGTTCATTTATTTTGCCTGCAAGACGTGTCTTTGTCAGTTCTCAACTCAGTTCAATCGAGAACTAATGAGTTAAACTAGTATAATTTGGGTGATAAAAGAAAAAAAAAAGGTTGAAATTGATGAAAAGGGATAGCCCGCCGGCCATTTTCCTCCTGTGCTTTTGTGGGCTATCCTCGGGTACTTCAGTTTGCTCCCACATTTTAAAAACATCTGTGTTAGGTTATTTAGAGAGTCCAGCTTTGTTATGTGCCCTGCAATTGACTGGCGACCAGTTGCCATCCACCTCAGTCATTTAGGTTAGGTGCCAACTCATCCTTGACCCTTAAAAGGGTAAGCAGTTGAATGCGGATGGATGGAATTAGGGTCACATACGGATATGAGTATAAATTAATTTGAACGAATGAACTTGATGATGCTTTTTTGGAAATACAAAGAATCCATTCCAGAATAAAACAATCTCCACCCTGAAACCTGAAACTGTATGGTCAATGAACTAAATAACATTTAAACATTGTAAACTGTAAGAGTGTAAAAAGAATGTCACCACTGCGGTCATAAGCATGAAACAGTCACTGTGTAGTCATTCTTTGCTGATGTGCAACAAAAATGGTAAATCGTAAAGAAAATATTGTGGGAGGTTGCAGGTCACCTTGCTAAGGACAGATCATTTCTATTCCGTACAACTATCCCTTTTCTACAGTGACTGTCCACATTAGAGTCAAGAGAGTGAGCTGTAGTGTAACTCTGATGAAGTTGGGCGAGAGGCCGAGTACATTTTTTGCCGCACTCTAAATTGTATGTTCAACTTCAGAGGCTCCACTGTACTTGAATTTGTTTTGACAGCCAATGAGATGATACCTGCTAATGTAAGCCCTGATGTGCGTGTGTTTCACAGATCCACCAAACCTTCACATCATAGGCAATTTACCCTTCAGTGTTTCCACCCCGCTGATCATCAGCTGGCTGGAAAACATAGCCAACAGGACCGGGCCTTTTGCTTATGGACGCACCCAACTCACGCTCACCTTTCAGAAGGAGGTTGCACAGGTGCGAGAGTTACATCTTGTCCATCCGTTTGTCTGGAGACCGCTTTCACGTCTCGGATAGTCCTGGTAGAAGCGTATGACTGAATGAAAAGACGAATTTGCCATGTTAAAAGTACATTTGGGCCAAACATAAATTTGAATTGGTAAATATGTGAATGAGTAGTAACTATATAAGGAGTGTGAATTAGTTCACAATAAATATCATAACTAAACAAGATGAGGGAATAAAACCCCCGACCCTGATTGCATGGCTGAGTAATCATTTATGATTTGCAGGCATGCGGTATGCTTACTTTCCTCAATTTGCGTGGTTACTACACCAACTGCGAAGAAATGTTGAATGCGCTCATCCTGTGACGGTGTCTTGTCAAACATGCATCAGTGAATACTCCTGTGTTGCATTGTATTGTCTTCTCCAACCAGAGGTTGACAGCCAGCACAAAGAGCAAACAGAGGAGCCGTCTGTCCATCATGGCGCAGTATCTCTGCACCGTCCACCACTGTTTCACCATCCCGGGAAAGGCCTTTGTCCCCAAACCAAAGGTAGGAAGGAGTTGAATATTGGTCCGTCTTTACTTTCAGTGCATTGTGTCAAACCAAGCGTAACCTAATTGTATATTTTGTTACTGAGGCACTCTGTTTAGTAATCTCCATGGAGTCGTTTGATTGCTGCCCCTTCAATAATCATCGTCTGATGTGTTTGCTTAAGCGTAGAAAATCCACACATGCCTCCTTAGGGGCGTGTTGCTGAAAATAGCATTTCATCTTTCACAGTACATTTGATTTCTTTATATGTTTGTTTTCCAAAAGCTCAGTGTTTATTTCAATCAGTTGCAACATTGTAGCTGAAAGGCCATCAATGCCAGATGGATTTGTTGTTCTTATTTCATGCTTGTTGCTGGTGGACAATTGTGGCACCTCAACGTTAAATCTGTGGCCTTCTTCATTTGGACCCATGTGCCCATCACAAGTCCCTTGTCATGTCACCATCACTCATCCCTCCCTCACCCTTCTTGCTTCAAGGCTTCATTAAGGCTGTGTTGAATCACTTTTGTCTCTCTTCTGTCTTTGGACCATTTCTGGGATGTAATGATGCCTGGTGGGTATTTGAGATGTGGCACCCTCGCACTGCTCCTCGTAATGAGGCCCAAGTTCTTTTTTAGGCCCCATTTCTGCCTGTGTCTGTTAGCCTGTGTGTGGATCAGCCGAGGAAGAAAGACACAAGACGCTTACATAACACGTAAATGCAAGATGCTTTTGCTTTATTTTCAGGGTCCGGATTCCTAGTAAGACTAGAGGGCTGATCAAAAATAAAAAGCCTTGCCGGAAAGACTCATAAATTAAAACATATCGGCGCTGGTGTATAGACAGCTGCATCGAGATATTTATTTTGAGATAATAGACAGGAAGCCTCCTTAAAGACTCGGGAGGTTCCTTACAACCTGGTACAAATGAAATTGTGTTTTTTTTTTTAAAGTTTCTGAATTAAAGGAGAGGTGTAAAGTTCATGTCCGGGATGGACTTTTGGTCCCTTGAAGATTCTGTGGTGCTTTAGGACACACTTTGCATAAATAAATCATTCCCTGTGAGGAGCAAAACGAGGCAGAGTGAATGGGACCAGGGCTGATTTCTCATTCTCTTCGAAGAGATGGCTCCGCTGATTATTTCATCTCAGTCAGCTGCCACTCGGCACGTTACTTTTATTTACTCTTGTGTGTCTTACTCCAGTCTGACATCACCCTGCAAATTAATAGACATCAGGATGCTGTGCTATAAATGTACATAAAGACACGATCCATACAAACACGATTACAGAGGGATCACACTGCACTGCGGATGATTCAGCACCTCCCACATGCCCATACAGGCCATCTTTCCCGCTCTAAATGTTTTAATGGGCACTTGGTAGAAATGATATCATTAGGAAGGATGATGGCGCTTTGATGAGCAGACCCCCTGGTGCCGGTGCCCTATAAAAGATCACGGCGCTCAGAGTGCGTTAATGCGTGTATGTACTAAGCTCTAGACACTATATATGAACATAGTGTTGGTCCTGCTTTTCAGCTTCACACCTTCCACTTTTGTGGGGACTTTTTGTCGATCTTGAGAATGTGTTTGTTGGTACTCTGTCCAGAAGAGCAGTGGTGAGGTCAGAGGTCACAATGTTTGGTGACAGGACACGGCTAACAATCTATGTAGTTGTTCATCTGAGAGGTGTTTGATGAGGTTGAGGTCAAGTTCTTCCACGCCAAACTCATCCAAGCATGCCTTCATGTACCCTGCTTGTGCACTGGAGCACAGTAATGTGAAAACAGAAAAGGTTCTTCCTCTCTTCTAATAGAATTATTACCAATGTCCTTGTAAATGAGGGATAAATATTCAAATCAAACATAGAGGTCAAGCACAACCCCTTATTAGGTAATTAATTGAGAGACTATTGTCTGTAGGTATGTTTCTTGTTGTCTACCATGGATGATATGCATTACCGTAATTTCTCGAACAACACTCGTGTATAACTTGCCTCGCCAAAATCACCCCTCAAAAGCTGATTTTCGGCCTCACAGTGCAGAGGTGCAGGGTTCGATTCCGGCTCCTGCCTTTCTGTGTGGAGTTTGCATGTTCTCCCCGTGCCTATGTGGGTTTTCCCTGGGTACTACGGTTTCCTCCCACATTCCAAAAACATGCATGGCAGGTTTATGGAACACTCTACATCCGGTTCCTATCGAGCCATATCCTGCTTATTTTAGATCTCTCTCGACTTCAACACCCTGATTCAAATGATCACCTCGTTGATCAAGCTCTGGTATGTTGGAGTAGGGAGGGGATCTAAAACAGGCAGGATATGGCTCTCGAGGAACCGGAGTTCCCTACCCCTGCTCAAAATTGTCCCTTGGTGTGAGTGATGGTCGTTTGCCTGTGTGTACCCTGTGATTGGCTGGCAACCAATTCAGGGTGTCCCTTGCCTACTGCCCAAAGACGGCTGGGATAGGGCTCCAGCATGCCTGCGCGACCCTTGTGAGGGGGAAGTGGGCAGCAAAAAAAAAAAAAGTAGGTTATTCTTGATCTTCAATCCAATCGTCTTCAATCCAATCGTTTTTCCTGTGAAATCTTGAAATCATGTCAACGGGTGCTGTGGGTGCTGTTTGCTTTTATACTTGACTGAGGGTAACATTTTTCCGCATCATTACAGATACATTCCAATGTTCGACAATATTATGGTGAGGGAGGAAGATTTTTAAAAGATGACCATGGCTTGAACACTGTGGATATTTTATGCCATGAAAAGACAGACATAATTGTCAAATTAACATTTCTGTCAGGAACAAGAATTATATTTTTTGAAAGGCTGGAACAGGAAATATGTTGCTGCTGATTTGTGGAGCTTATAGAGAGGAGCATTATGTAAAACAGTGGACCAGTGCTTAGCAAGCAAAACATTTCAGCTTGCTCATGAAAATTAATTTTCAAAAACACTATGCACTGATGAATGCCTACGCATTTCAGCAAGACTTCAAGCCTTTAAACTGGAATATGCAGGTTCCTTCCAGGCTGTGTTTGCCAACCTATTTTGGGCCAAGGCATCCATTTTGCAAAGAAAAAAATCTCATGGCCCACCACCGAACAAAATTACTGAAATAATGATGACCGCACTGATTGACCAGCAACGGTTTGGGGTTATTCACTTCTGTAATATATTTTTCTGAGGATAAGAGTTTTGGAAAATGGATGTGCGTGTATATAAGGCATATTTCAGGGTGTCTGTGTATAAGCCCCCCCAAGAATCATATACAGCATAAAATGGTAAAATATCTACTTCATTGAGTGTGCAAGTGTGTTTGTGTGTACCACACACCTAAAGACAATAAATCTGCTCACTGGTGTAATCGTGGGTATTATCTCTTCGCCTCTGAGGCTGTGGGCTCACTGATTATGTTAATGAAGAGGGATTTGCTCAAATTGATACACAAGAGGTATTTCTTTTTGTGGGCTCTTGGCATGGCTCAAACCCGAGCCTCGTGGTTCTGCTGTCTGTGAGTTGTGGTTCACCTTAAACTGCTGAATAATTTATGCTATCTGGTAATAACAGTGCTTATTTACCTGTGCAATCAAATCCAAATGAGATTCAATACAGGAGCTGTATAAAAACGGTTGTGGGTCTCTACTCGAACAAAGGGGGGCTGGGGGGGGGCTTTAAATGCCTACTTTTTCTCTCTGCCGCACTTTGTGTTGCCAGTGGTGATTTTCAGTGAATAGCAAGTGCGATGTTACACATATGGCAATTAATGATGTATGACATTTTTGGGGGAAGTGGTTTGAAGTTGTGCACTCACAAGAAAAGCAATGAACCTATTTCAGTAGCCCTATAAAAGGCTGCAGGAGGGGCTGTGGTGCTGGACATGAATCCAACCATGGAATGAGGAAGGAATTGTTGCATCTACTTTGCATTAATGGCTGCTGTTACCAATACAGTACAGTAATGACATGGGGGAGGGTCAGCGTAGCCTCCCTATTTTATCTGTCAACCTTGCTCTCCTCACTCCCAGCTGCTTGTGTCTTATTGAGTGACTGAGATTGCCCTTGGGGGTTTTAGAGAATCGCTATTGGATGCTTTGATGGCATTCTCTCGAGCGGCATACACCCGAGGCAGATCACACCTGAGCCCCCCTTTTCGGAATGTTATCAATTAATTTATTTATTTTTGGTCACTGCCCTGATCCATTCTCACAAAGCCTGATCTTTGAATCTGTTTGGGTAACCCTCTGGGTTCTATACTTGTTGGCCATTTGCGTCCACCTTGCTCCCCCCCCCCCCCCCAACCATTGTAGCCATGTAAATGAGAAAATAATAAACTTCCCAAAGGTAGGGATTGTCTTATTTTGAAATTTGAAATTTTCAGCCTCATTGGTTTAAATTTGTCATTGACATACTATTTACATGAAATTGTAACTTTTTGGCTGAGGTCGTGGCCAGTCCCCACGTGGGGAATTGAAACCCATGAATGCATATTTTCTTTTCTTTTTTAAAAATTCCTTGTACGTAATTGACTGCAGTGAATCATAAGCTTTGTTCAACACTTTGACTCAATTTTTGTTTTTGTTTTGACCCAGATGATATCATTTATTGATGTTTCAGCAATGGAGCAGGTTCTTCGGCAGTTTTGATCTTGAGATGTAGAGATATACTGTGCTCACCATGGAGAAGAATTACATTGTCATTTAAAAAGCGCAAGTTCCCTATAATCAAAAAATTTCACGTGAAGAACATAAATCTTCAGAAATTGCAGAATATATGTGCCTGGTTTATGAAAGGTTTGTGTGTGCAAAAACAGATGGAGACTTGCACACAAATAACGTGGATGTGGAAGCTACTCAACTAACTAGCTGCACCCAGAATTACTTCTGCCAAGCTTGCAGTTCATTTCGGGGAGCAGTACAATCACACGATTCAGCACTCGCAATGTAATTTATCAAACTGAGACAAATTGTGACAGCTGATTTTGCATCTTTAAATACACGCAGTGTTGCCAGCGTTGCAGAGGCAAAATGAGAGGCGGCTAGGCGAACTTTCCCCTCATGAGAACTCTAGATGGACTGATGCCACTTTTTTTCAGACTGAACACAACTTGAGGTACTTAAATTTGAGTACTCACATATAGCAAATCCTAATAGTTGATTCTTACGTTTTACAATTGTGATGATTTTTTTTTTTTTTAAACTTTTCTCAAGTACTGTATTCTTTGAATGACATCGCTCACCTCAGATTGCCGAACAGAAGCATTTTGGTTGTTAAGCGCGTTGCTATGGGTCTCACGATGAACCTGGATCAGTTGCATTGAGAAAACTAATGAAAGAATGCCTAAAATAGTTTTAGCCTTAAGTATAACTCAAAGGATGGTTGGCCAAGTTTACTTCACACTTGACCTTTAAGATTGTTCAGGTTTGTGACACTCACAACTCATGCAGCTTCGTCATTGTGAGAAAATACGAGCTGGAAATATTTTAAAGGAAAGAGCATTTAGTGAAATAACCGTTCAGGTCGTGTTAAACACTGAGACGAAAAAAATTGTTGACCCTCTGGAAAAACGTGTTTAATTTGATATAATTATGTTTTCCAGATGTCCTACACGTTTGCTCGTTAGAAGTGAGTAAGGAAAATGACCCACATGGCGAAGCCTCATTTCAAGGATCAGCCAAAAGGCTGCTTCATGACAAGATGAATCTGATTGTTGAGCGAGGCATACCTCCAACAGATGGTCGGCTGTCGTGGCTGGTCGTCAGCCCGGTCTTGAGTAATGGTTACACCGGGCGGCTCAAGCCAGCTAACTGAGCCTCGCAGGAGGAAAGCCCTACAGATGTTCTCCTTGTACACAGTCATCAGTTAAGACCACAGGCCAGATGAGCTGAGCCTAAATTAAATTTGTTAATGCCGCATTGAACATCCATTAGAGCTGGTGACTGTCCAGGGAGGATGCAGAACCATTCAGCTCACTTAGATTTTGGTTCTCCTCCCAGCTATGCTGTTAGCTTGTGTCCCAAGTATGAAGGTAGTCTTATCTCTTAAATTCCGGATGGTGAAACCGTGCAGTGGCCGACACAGTGATGGATACCGTTGCTGTGACCCAATGTGGCAAGAGCGCAAATTTATTCTGCGGGACCGCACGTTTTTCCTCAGCTCCTACCGCGCACACGCTCTATGACCACCGCAATTTATCCCAGCCTCCTCCTGCCTCGTAAAACGGGTCAAACGGGGTATCAAGAGGATCGGGGGAAAGTTATTTTCAGGGACCCATGCCAGCACATTAAACGCCTGAGGGTTTGGTCTTGTTAGAAGTTGAAAAAAAAGGGTTCTCCTCTTCCAGCCGTATGCAGCAGTTTGTAAAAATTGTATTGTAATGTTTGCCCCACGCAGTCGACGTTCTAAACGTCAGATGTGCTCTTATCTTACGACTTCATAACTACATAGCTACACAACTGTGATATCACCATAATGTCATTCAAATTGGGCTTGGATCTCTTTCACCCCACAACCAAACTGATTTTGAGACCCTGAGGTTCGCAGCCTCACCAAAACAAACCACTACCCAGGGCCGAAGCAAACAAATGTTTAATTAAAACGGTCTGAATGGCTGATAGTGAAGACATCCTACAGTTCAGTTGCCGTTCAGTTACAAATAAGCGTTTAAATGGGACCAAAATATCTGTTCCACTTTTTAGCCTCCTTTTGTTAGTCTCCAATGGGTCATTACCTGAAATGGAGCCTGACACTCTGTCCACTGATTGGCTGACAGAGAGAAACACAGAAAACAGCCACAAATCAATAGAGACAGTTGCGTTGAATTAAATGGATAATGTCAACATGGAGCATTATTCGTTTGGATTTATTATTCACCTATTTCATACGGGTAACGACATCCACCCCGCTCTCAAAAAATACATTTAGCCTCGCCCGACTACCAATTCCTCGCATGTCGCCTCTTGCTGAAATATTAAGCGTTCTCCTTTTGAACTGTCACAGTGTATTGTTTTCTTCCACGTAGTCCCTTTGTCGACTCCATAGCTTGTACTGCCTTCGTCAGCATTTTCCTGGGCTGTCAAGGTCGCTGCCTTGGTCCCCCAGCTTTGCATATGCACTGGGACTATGCGTACCTCAAAACAAAGGAAGGTCACCCACTGGCGCGGCCTCGATAGGAACATTATATCTCGAGTATGATCATTCGCAAGCTTAATAGCCGTCTAAAACAAAGAGCGGTGACACCCATAGGCTATTTACTGGAGATTTCAGCTGCGTTTCGGACGCACGGATGTCTCCCTCATCCTTGCCAGCATGACTGGTGGAGTGTGCTGCGTTCGCCTCATTACGCCCTACTCTTTCTGTTTGTCCACAGTAGCGAGAAGGTTATTTGTAGATGAAGAAGACAAAAAAAAAAGACGTACGAATGTGACGTGGGCTACGTTCAAAAGAGAGGCCCCTGCTTGCAAGTGTCGACAGTTCACTACCCCCTCGTCTAAGTTCATGTTCAGATCTGTCATTGCGGCAACTCAAGGTGGGAGTCTTTGATGGAGAATGTAGGTTAAATACACGGAGGAGCAGATCTTATTAGTGTTTTTCCCACGAGACTAGCAGCTATTTGAGCTGCACTCTTGTTGCATAACTGCAAGGAATGGGAGAATGTGAAAATATTCTGTGTTTGTTTCAGGAATTTCCTCTCAGTTTGATGCTGCTCGAGCTCTGATAAATTGTGATAAAGGGCCAAACCCTGTTTTTTTCTGCAACAACACATGTAAAACTGCTAATGATGATGATAATAATAATAATAATAATAAGAAGAAGAAAAATAATAATACATAGACTACAGTATTCCAGGATGCTGGAAAACTGTCCCCTGGGTCGGTAATTTACTCTACTTGCCGTGTGAACCTGCATTTACGATCATAAAAGATCATAACCGTAATCTTCTTTTACTGTTAAATCCAAATGCGGGCAGCATGGCGGTGGAGTAGTTAGCACCTCTGGGCTTTAGGCTCAAGTTCTCATCTCAGGTTTGTGGAGTTAGCTTGTGCTACCTGTGCCTGACAGGTTGTTTAGCTTCCTCCCACTTTGCTAAATAATGCACGTTGGGTTCATTGAAAACTCTAAATTGTCCACAGGGGTTTTAGCCCAAAGTCATCTGGGATAGGCTCCAGTTCACCCACGATCACAATGAGTACAAGTGATCCAGAAAATGGATGGATGTGAAATACAAACGTTGCTAATCTGATCCCCCACCACCACATGATTGCGTTTTTCAAATATTTTCACACAGTAATGAATTTTACCGTACTTTAAAAAGCACCTTCTTCTTTACATAGGACATATCCAAAATTCATCTCTCCACTTCCCTTTAATTCCATGGAAGGTTATTATTCATGCTGTCATATCCGTGAGGAAACGCTCGGTGAGCTCGGGTGTGACATTCAGAGTAGAATTCTTTTTTTTTTTCTTTTTCAAAAGCCATTTGCACACGACGATGTATTATGAATGCATACAGTCAAACCAATGCCGCGGCTCCCCAGGGTGCTGTGCTGCGTAAGAGCAGCCTGGCTGGCCGGCTGCACTCAGCACAGCCCGTACCATCCTACAATCTGTACATTTGGCAAGACTGGTAACTGCCATCGTCTTCACCCTTATGAGCCACATGCGTAACATACCCCAGCAGGCGTCTTGCTTTCATAAAATATTTTTATTAGTAAAAAATAGAACTACTTGCACAAGCACATTGAGACAACTGTTTCAGAACTTGTGAGCTGCTCATCATCACAATTATGCTCTGGCAAAGTAAGAAGTGCTAAAGCATCCACAAAAATAAGCTGCAGTTTATCAAAAACGATAAATCAATGTATTGGTACAGTTTCTATGCACATTTGTAACTTGAAATTCTTAGGACCAATTTGCACTCAGGCCATTTCTAAGCTAATGAAATTGCGTGCTGATATCAAGCTGCACAGACACACACACACACACAAAAGAGGAACCTCTAGCTCGTAACTCCCTGCTGGAGTGGTCAGACGTCACCCCTTTCAGAGTGCCACTTGAGTTGTGTTTGTACTGGTGCAGGGAGCTTGAAATGCTCAACCATTTGAAACAAACTAGTCCCAAAATAGAAAGACAAAAAAAGGTGCATTGGAGTTCTCTTCTTATAAAGAAGATATGGTATGATCATGGTATTGTATCTTCTATTGGAACAAGTTGAGGGAATTCCAAGTCCCTCAGCATAAACAAACACATAGATACTTGTGTACAGCTGCCACAGACCCTTGAATACTCCTGAATGAATACATTTGTTTAGAAAATACCACACTCGTGTCCTCCCCACACTCATGCTTTAGTGAATCTCACTGTGCTTTGGGAAATCAGGAATAAAGAGGATTTGAAATAACCCTCGAAAGCCGCCCTGGACTGCACACAAGCATCTATTTGACTTCAGACTTTGTCTGGCAGAACAAATCCATAAAACATTCGCTAATGTACAATACATGTACATAAAACACATTAGAAAAATAAAGATAAAGGATTCCGGGTCGTAATAAAATGTCATCATGAGACTACAGTATTTGGCACATTCTTGAAGCGTCAGTATTAGTTTATGACACGGCACATTCTTAGCATTTTTTTTTGTTTATTGCATTGGTTCTGGTGCCAGAGCACTGAGTTATTGTCAGCAGACTAGCTCTGTTGGAGAAGCTGGGACAAGATGGTGGAGAAACCTGGTCCCGGAGGGATGCCAGCGCTGGAGATGATTCCCATAGTGATGCCTTGTGGTGTGCCGGCAGCGGCCTGCAGGTGGCGAGCTGGGCTTAGCCATCTGCTCGCTCCACAGAAAGCTCAGCGTTTTTTGAGAGAGAAGGAAGGAACTGTGCGGTCCAATGCATCACTGCCAAAACCTGTCCACATTATGATAGAAAAGCGTGCACGGACACCGGTACAGCAACGTGTGAAAGCGCAACAGTGCACTTGACATTTGAGTAGGTGAGCGAACGTGTGTGTGTGTGTGTGTGTGTGTGTGTGTGTGTGTGTGGGTGTGGGTGTGGGTGTGTGTGCGCGCGTGTTAGGTCATGCTTTCAACATGTATCAGAGGTTTCCCGTCTGCCATCGCATCCATGTGACGTGGACAGAGACAGAGAATGTGCGTTTGTGTGTGTGGTAGGGACGGCGGCGATGGTGATAGCCGTCAAGCGGCTCCTATTTAAGACTCTTGAGACCTTCTGCAGGTGAAGCCCCCTTGCCGACACGTTTGGAAAACAGGTCGCATATGGAGAATGATTCACATATTTTTTTGGCTGCCAGCCACATAGAGAGCCATTCATCCATGACTTGAGAGGCTTCACGTTTGCCTCTATACCACTCGAGCCTCTGAATGCATCCAGGCAAAAGAAAAAAAGAAAAAGCTCTAAACAATTTAACATGGATGCTGCCTCTTTTCGCTGGCTAATAAAGGGGATTAGACTAAGTCGCGTACACAGAGGCTCTGATTGAAGCTTATGGAACAATGGGACAAAGCTAAAAAAAAAAAAAAAATGCTGTCCTACCACAAACAAATCACTTGGCTGACAAGCACCAGCCCTCAGACAATAATTTGGTTTCCATGGTAGCATGGAGGAGGACGGCAGGGGCGAAAACATGCAAAAAAAAAACAGCATGCGCGTGTGTGTTAATGTTTCTGTAAGGACATACACTAGTATATGGAGGAGTGGGGGATCATGTCTCATGGGGCGCTGGTGTGTGTGTGTGTGTGTGTGTGTGTGTGTGTGTGTGTGTGTGTGTGTGTGTGTGTGTGTGTGTGTGTGTGTGTGTGTGTGTGTGTGTGTGTGTGTGTGTGTGTGTGTCATTAATGGTTACTTTGGCCAGAATTGGCAGCTTAGCGACCGAGTGTTTTCAGGATGGCACTATGATAACAGCTAGCCCACTCCCACATGGTCCCCTCAAGGATTCAATCTCAGCTGCCGTTCGTTTCTCTCCATCCCTACCACATTTCCACCTGCCGAGAGGAGGAGAGCAGGCATCTGTTTGTCTGCATTTGCTCAAATCCTGCCCAGCAGCCCACGTCTCCTCCTCCTTCTCCGCTTTGAACACTTTCCACACGCTAACAGCTTTTTCAGGCACAGGCATATTGTGTGGCTATGTCTCGGTTACTTCTACCGATCATCCCGCTGTATTGAAACACAAGACAGGCTCCACACAGCATGCTTAGCGGCAAGACATCAAAGTCACTGGAACAGAAAACAAGAATATGGCCATATATGAAAGGACATCCACCTACTGCATTTGTTGTCAATCGAGAGAGCTCTGAAAGATTGTGAATAGCAGCTAAGTGATTGCTTATTTTTTTTCTTTTGATTCAAACCTTTGGCAGGGGGCGGGGGGAGAAAAACTTCCTATTTGCTTAATCCACTCCCCCGGGAACCCTCCCAGTGATTTACCGATGCAGGATGTCTTGCATTTGGTTTGCGGCTCCCTTGGATTGTGCAGCACCTCATCGGTGCTTGTGACGCCTTCAGTCTGTTTGTTCCAAGGTGCTGCTCAGAGATTACCCCCCGCTGCTTGTGCTTGCGAAACAGAAGAAAGACAGGAGCAAGACACAAGAGCAGCTCTTATTTCCCCACCTGTGTGGAGCACAGAAAGCATAAGCTGCGATGGTCCACTCCTCCGCCTCTCCTGTAAGCTGGTGCATACGCAACACTGCTTTCCTAGACGTAGTCCTGCAGGCTGTAGCCCGTCTTATTATCCAGCGGGGAGAGAGAGCAATACTGATGCTGGAGCTCCTGTTGTTGGAGCAGCTGTTGCTGCTGTTGCTGCAGGAGCAATTTGTCAGGCGGGGGTAGCAGGACCAGGTCCTGGGGGCCGTGCCTCTTCCCCGAGCAGGACATGCAGAAGATGGAGCCTCCCATTAGGAGGAACCCGGCTGAAACGAAGGCCACGTACACAGCACCCCCGGGCTCAAACTTATTGCTCTCGGGCACGGTGGAGTCCAGGAAGTTGGTGATGACCTCGTTGGTAAACCAGGAAGCAGGCACCAGACACAGAAAGCCGGCGGTAACAAAGCAGCCCCCGCTGGCGATGGCCGCATGCCGCTTGGAGCGCCGTCCCCCTCCCCACCGCGTACACTTGAGTCCCAGGGACGCCAGGCACAGTCCCATGGCCGCCAGCACGCAGCACAACACCATGGTGGTGCGCGCAGTCTGCAAGTACGCAGGAAGCGAAAGCACGGAGTACTTCAGTGTGCAGCTGAACATTCCAGTGCTGTACCACGTGCAGTCCATCCACAGTCCCTGCATCTGGGAGATGGCCGTGATGATGTTGGAGCCCACGTCGGCGCTCACCTTCCAGTTGGGCAGCAGAGTGGCCACCATTGCACCCATGATGCCCAACAGCGCCAGCACAAATCCAAATATCTGCATGCCTGTGGACGCCATGCTCCCTTGTCAAGCCTAAGCCGACGTCTTGGCCAGGTAGCATTCGCCGAAATCCCCCGTGTCTCTCCGCTGTCTTGGACGCCGAGCGGCTGCCAGTCAAACCCTTGCCTCTTCAGCTCCTCGGCTGCAGCTCCACTGGTCTGGAGGAGGGAGACACAAATGAGAAAAGGGACGGAGTGGCTGCCTCGCACTGCCTCCCCTCTCCCCTCATTCAGCTCAACAGTGATGCACATTACTGGCTGGAAACAAAGGAGAAGCAATAAGAGCTGACTGTGCCTGACACTAGGTAAGCAAAAATAAAGGGACGTATTGTGCATGTGTGCGTTTTCCATGTCCTCTCCTGTGACTTCCACAGTGCTGATAGCGGAGAGGGATAAATGACTTTGTGCTATTTGCATTACTCGATGGTTCTGTAGACGGAAAGCTGCAGTGCCTTTACCTTACCTTCCTGAGATTTTAGTGCTTTTCGTGGACAAGTCAGCAAAAAACAAAACAAACAAACAAACAAAAACATAACTGTAAATAAACAAGTGACAGCAAACTTTCTCAGTACACTCATTCCAGAAGAAATATTTGTTAAATTAAATTAGATCAATCATCTTGTCTCTAATGGGGAAGTGATCGCCTTCTCTCGTTTTTTTACGTCCCAGTCAAACGATCGGTCTTACCCCGGCTGCTGCTGCTGCAGAGCTGCCACTGACGCGTCACGTTGTTCACGATGATTCCGGCAAACACACATACACGCGTTGCACGCTGAACGACGGCCGGTTGTTGAGGTGGGGACGATGTGGACAATTCAGCCCGGACCGCAGCTCCGTTCGAGACGTCCATCTCCTTAGCAACAGCGTAAGAGAGCACCCCCGAGCCCGAATGACCACACAGGCTGGACCGGCGCCTGCTGGGGAGGAAGAGCCGCGGTGCTCTGGCGCTCTGTATTCTCGATCGCTCACCCACACCCCACCCTCCCCTCTCCTCTTCTCGCCTTTCTCTCCTCCCCGGTGTGCGCGCGTCTGTCAGTGTCTGTGTGTGTCTGTGTGTGTGTGTGCACTCCCAACTGTGTGCCAGCCTGTCAACAAATGTCACTCAAACGCGCACGTTCACAAGTATAACGTTTTCCCAAATGCATCCAGCCCGCATGTTATTCATTTATTTCAAAAGCTGCTACCGTATATTACAAATAATCGAATGTACATGTCTATTTTTACCTTGTTTGCTAGCCAAGACTTAACATAACATGATCTCTATTCTATACCTACAGTATCTTGAAGATTGGTGTGAACTGACAAAAAAAAAAAACTTCCATTAATATTGGTGGCCACTGTACCTAAATACTACATAACTTTGAGGTCGTATTTTTCAGCCATCTGCACTTAATTTGGGAATTTACTTTTGTACTTTTTATTCTTTAGCAGTAAAGTCAACCGAGGTTGACATCTTGATTGGGTTTTCGGAGACTTACCAGGTAGAAAAATAAAACGGGGACAGCGGCACCATGAAGTACCAGGAACCAGGGAGCACTGATGACAAGGGCATAACACATTTGAGAAGTGTTCCTAAATAATCTGTCTAATCGGATAAAACACTGTACTATGTACCTTTTATGACTCTACTTTTTTTTAACTTATGGAGCTGAATCCGTATTTATACTTTTACCAGAGTCTTCTTTAAGCATCTATCTGTACTTCTACTCACATGTCTGTGAGCACTTTTGCTACTTCTGTTCATTCAGCAGATTTCCTCTCTATGTTTACATGAGCAGGATTTTCTTGCTGATGTTAGGCGTGTTGAGTTTGCCATCACGTAAATTGTAATGCCAAATATATGGCGCATTTCAATGAAAAACCTGAAAAAAAGATACTAATTTGTAAAATTTATAACATGTTCATTTCATCCTGCTGTACAATCACCACCCACATCATTAGGGACACCTGTACAAGCTAATGAGATCAAATACAAGAGCCATACCAAATGATCTGTCCTTGCAAAGATGATAATGCTCAATCGCGACTCTGCCAGTGAGGAATTGTATGGTTGGAGTTACCGGTAGCTGCAACTTTAAACTGCAGTCTACTCAGAACAATACATCGTTTGATTCTTTTTTTTTTGTAAGAGAGGCAAAATATTTGAGGAGGAGAAAATCAACTCCAAATTGCTTCTGTTGTTTCATTAATGTGTTTGTATTTGAAATGATTTTTTTTCCAGAATCTGCCACTACACTGGGGCTTGCAGATGCCTTGCTATTTGCTGCGCTAGCGACTGGTCAGCTGTTTTCTTAATGGGATTTGTTTAGTTTCATTGCACAGCAATGAAACTTCAACACATACAAACAAAGCTCCCCTCGCGAATCATTCTCATCAGGGATCAGTCGGTGGGGGACTTGACCTCCCAACTGCTCGCCGGTCGTGTCTCCTTATCGCTTCTCTTCAGTGGAAGGCATACAAGAGGGGAGGGTGTGACAAACAAGGACGTTCTGGATTTCTGAATGACAAAGAGGACAAATTGAGGGAGCACACTAACATGACTGGTTGACTGATACCGTTTGGCATGCAGATGTTTTGTCATGGCCATATCCGCAAAAGCAATGCTTCAACTCTCATCAAATGCTGCCGGCATTGACCATTGCAATCAGCAACCATTCCTTTCAAATTGGTTGATTTGCGTTTGGTGCTGTTTATTTATTGATCTGTTTTTTTCCCCCCACCCTATTGAGCAATCCTCTCGTTTGTTCCCTGGAAGGGACTCAAAATTCGATTCAAATATGCAGTTGTGCAAATTACATCGCCTTGGATGTGACATTCGTTCTGCGCTGTCACTGCTCTTTAAAAAAATGTCTTTCCACTTTTCCGTAGACGGTTGTGTGTGTGTGTGTGTGTGTGTGTGTGTGTGTGTGTGTATGTGTATGTGTATGTGTGTGTGTGTGTGTGTGTGTGTGTGTGTGTGTGTGTGTGTGTGTGTGTGTGTGTGTGTGTGTGTGTGTGTGTGTGTGTGTGTGTGTGTGTGTGTGTGTGTGTGTGTGTGTGTGTGTGTGTGTGTGTGTGTGTGTGTGTGTGTGTGTGTGTGTGTGTGAGAGAGACCTGTCTCCTTGTAACTGATGAGATCCTAAGTGCTGATACTGGTGTTGCTCCTTGGGGAACATGATAAATAAATAAGTAGGTTAAAGAAGGAAGGCCCAGGAAGGTGCAAGGAGAAAAAGAGCAAAATGCAGTTAACATACAGTGGTTCCCCCCACCCCCCACCCTCTTTTCTTCATCACCTCACCGCAGAGCTCTTCCAGTCTTTCTGCAGCAAAGCGCGACCAGTCACGCTATTGCATGACCCGCATGAGAGTCTTTTATCGTTCAATTAGCATTTTCCTCCTTTTACGTGGCCCCTTGTGTAATTGGTTTCCACGCCGGTCCCGACAAGGCGGTTCGTTCACAGCGAAGGCGCAAAGGTGTGACGTGATAGCTGTTATGTCACTGTCAAGCGCAGCCTTGTAGCATGCCGAGGTGCGAAGTCGTCTCAAACGTGAATGTGACATCTTGTCAGTTAAGGTTACAAAGCTTAACTGGTTTCAACAAGCCATGGAAGGTATCGGGCAACCTTGGGCACTTTGTGATCTTGTGTGAGGAAGCGGCTCGCAGAGGAGCCGATCAGGTCTGTTGTCCTCTTGCATGCCTTGGGCCGTTCCATGGGAAGTCTGCTGGGCTGCCTGGACAGGAAGCCAAAGCCCTTCCTCTCGAAAGCCCGCCAGCAACATCAGACTTGGATATGAGATGACTTTGACTGCTTCTTGCGAGCCTGCCTTTTTGTGCCTATGTGGGGGTTGCCTTCTCAAGGTACCTTCATGATTAATGTAAATCTTCTATTTTTTTTTTTTTTTTTTTGGTCGCAACATCTCTGTGAGCTCGTCTCCCACATATCCTCTCCTGGCTTTCCCAATATAGCTTTCCAGTGTTTCCGGCCCCCTCGGTCTTTCTCAGTGCCAGTCATTATACAAGCACAAGTGTTGGTGGTTGAGGTAGCAAGGTGGCTGATGCCCGCTGGGCCTTCTGCCCTCACATTTCCGTTTGACGGACGGGACAAATTACAGTTGAAACACCACTGGTGGAAATGTTGTCATGATATTGGCGGAAATTGTAAAGGGGAGACTAGAGGAGAATATAGACAGAATAGCAAAGCGGTAATAGAGGTTAGCCCTGAGCTTCGGGAAGGTCAAACGCATAAAATATGGAAGTGTACAATTGTGTCTATGTGGATGTGGCATCTTCTCCTTCAGGGGGCAATCGTCTTACATTTGCCCTTCAGTCGCTCTACTATGGCAAGCCATGCTGTCCGGTCAACTTTTTACTGTAGCCCTTTGCAGCAAATCTTCCGATACACAATATCGCATGAGGAACGTGTGATGGAGCGGCAACTATTTTAAGGCACTTCTAAGGTGTTAATGCTCTTTTTGTGCACTTTTTAAGAACGTTATTCTGTCCACCAAAAACCTCATTGATTTCGACCACGAGCTTACTTTGACACAAAGAGCCGATCATTTCAGCTGACGTGTGAACGCTGTGTGCTCACACATGAGTTGAAGTGAAACAAACTGCACCGGACTTGACTTGTAAACTGACCAAGACCACCTCTTGAAGTGATCTTGGTAAGCCTGTTTGGTGTACACTTGGACTGGAATGGCAGCGTTTACACTTGACCAAACTAATAACACCATCAGACTCGTGATCATGTGTTGAACCAAAGCCGCTCAAGTGTGAACAGAGCTTTAGAATGATTCCGCATTTTTCTACAAGACACACTTTTCCACCTATCTCTTCTGGCTTTCATCATTTTGTCTACTGTAGAATTCTATAAAGTATCTTACAACCAATTTTCATGTGGATGTGACCCCAAAGAACGTTTGTTTAGCTACACTGAAAGACTGAAGAGTTTGTTTTTCGTGCCAGTGACCAATTGAGCTCAATGGTAAAAGTCGTTGCTGTGCGGCATTTCCTGGCACTTTGGTATCGATTTCTATCAAACAAACTCATTTCGAAGAGTCGCTTGTTTTTGCCCCCACACGCAATACTCACACCGTTCCTTATATTGTTTGCCTTCGGGAGAATGGGAGTTGAAGGGTGTTCAACGCATCTAACGTTTCAGGCCAGGTGTCATGGCGGCATGTGATTTACGGTGGGCATTTCATTGCACGCTAAGGTTATCGTGGAGGATTAATGGCAGGATGCGGTTCATATTAGGTGGGGCTACCTCGTCAAGTTGTGTAGCAAGGCCATCCATAAATCATAATAGCAAAGTGACACGGACAAGCTGATGGCTGAAATGCCGCCGCCCATGTAGTCCCGATATTGACTTTTCCCCGTGCTCTTCTCTTAAATCATGGCGTGTGGAATATAAATGGCCTAATTATTTCTGCACAGAGTGGAATTATACGCATGCGTTTTCTATTCCTTCCCCGGAACAGATGGTGGTCTGATCTTTGCATCACCGCAGCACCCGTTTTTCAATTTAGATATTCAGTATACGGTCAAGCCAAATCCTTCCTGTGTGTATGACAGGTGGAAAAAGGGCTTCTGATGAAGCTCTCTGCTCTTCCGACCGAACGTTGCAGCCGCACTCCTGGTCGCTATTATCGACATTCGCCGCTCATCGTTTTGACATGACGATGCACTCTGAGCTAAAGTTGGTCTAGAAATGGGATGTTAACAAACAAAGGCAATATTCTGCACACAGCAAAACCAATTTGGTGCATTCACCACCACACCTGCATCACTTGCCCGGCTGTCGGGCAATCAGGCTCCAAAAGTGTTGTCCCATTACTGCATTTCATGCTGCGGTGAGGCTACCCAGGCCTATCTATAGATGAGATAAGAGAGAGCGCTGCGCTTTACCAGCACAGCTAAATGCAGCCACAATTGTTTGCTTGAAAAATTTTAAACATCTTGTTTGGAATCCATCATGATTCCTTGGACCGCTTTGCTTTTCCTCGCTTGATACCTAGCGGCACTCCAGCACTGTAAAGGACGGCTGAGAATGAGTGAGTCACCAAATCTGAGAATTCAAGCTTCAGGGGAGCACGAGGTACTCAGTTGAAGTCATTTTAATTTCACCTCTATGTGCTTGTTCGCATGGCTCATGGTGGTGGGAGTCAACTTAGCTCTCTGTGCAAGTTCCTGCCAATCCAGAACCACTCAGTTATTGATGTTTCCCTTTCAAATAGATCTTTGATAAGCACCCAGAACCGAAAAGCCCTTAAAGGGAATGAAATGTATTATGATGATGATGATGATGATGATAACGACTAATGCCACTGATGTTGGTGGCGTGTTTGTGGCAGACCGATGAGTGCTAAGCTCCTCTGTGCGCTGCCTTGCCAGGCCATTGGTTCATAGACATGCACACACACACACACACACACACACACACACACACACACACACACACACACACACACACACACACACTGCGGATTGTGTGCTAGTGCCACCAACCCACGCCACCCCCACTAAGCTATAACCTTCATGTCAAACACTGTTTACAAAGGAAGAACAGCAAATGCCCACATGCGGGATTATGAAATTGTCTTCTGATGTTTCGTGTGATTCCATTCTGGTGTTCAGAAGATGAAGTACGATGATCCTTTGGAGCCAAACAAGCGATCAGGGACAGAGAGAGGGAGAGCGGCGAGTGTGCGCTTGTTGGTAAAAGCGAGAGAGCTCCTCAAGCAACTCTGCTGAGTCTGTCACGACTTCTCTCAACAGCGCGTCACGTCAGCTTAGGCCTGACACGGGATGGATCGAGAGGCAAACACCTCCACTAGTTGTCAAGTTCTAACACCGGTGAGGACCACCTGCGTGGCGGTGCGGGGGTTCCACCACGACACCTGTTTGACAATATTCTGTCACACAGTTACTCCTCAAGGCCACACTCAGCAGTCATACCATTCTGAGTTAGATTAAAATTGTCGCCTGAAATTCATTCACCAAAGCAAGGTATCTTTATTTTCACAGCACGTTTCAAACACAAAGCAGCTCAATTGTGCTTCACAAGGTCAAAGTCCCAACAGCTAAAAGCATTTACAAACACAACAGTGAACGATATTTAGATGCAAAGCAGAGAAAACAAAATTAGCTGACCAATATTAATAAAAGAACGTACAATGCCAGCATTTCAACACATGAACAGAACACTTTAGAAACATTTTAAAAGGAAGGTAAAGAAATGAAAGATTACTCAAAGGAAAACAAAGAGCTACTTATTGAATCTGAGTATATAAATCATTTAGACTCGGGGCTGACTTCACTTCTATTGGCAGCTTATTCCATTTGTGTGCAGCATAACAGCTAAATGCAGCTTCACCGTGTTTACTTGGAAATCTGGGCTCCACTAATTGACCCAAGTCTGCAGATCTCGGAGCCCTACTGGGTTTATATTCATTTAATGTATTCAGGACCCATGATATATAGACCAGTAGCAGAATTTTAAAATCTATTCCACAGCTAATTGGGAGCCAGTGTAAAGCCTTTAAGACTGGAGTGATATGTTCTTATCTCTTTGTTCTAGTCAGAAATCGAGCTACGGCGTTTTGAATGAGCTGTGGCTGTTTGATGCTCTTTTGTGGGACTCCAGTCAAAAGACCGTTAGCGTAATCAAGTCTACTGGAGATTAAAAAAACAAAAACATGGATACGTTTCTGATGGTCTGCTTGGAGCATGTAACCCTTCAGTCTGGATGTTTTTCAGATGGAATAAGGCTGTTTTTGGGAGTGATTTTGCCATCTTCATAACTGTGATAGCCATCATTCACTGAAGCGTTTGACCCAAAGGTAACATACACACAGTGAACAGAAGGGGTCCAAGGACCGAGCCTTGAGGGACACCTCATGTCTGAGAATTTGACCGGATTCAAAATGTCCAATGGTAACAAAGTAATTCCTTTCCTCCAAGTCGGACCTGAACCATTTTTAAGATAAGATAAGAAAGATAGGACTGTTCCATTTAATCTCACCCAAGTTTCAAAAAGGTTCAAGATTATGTTATGATCAAATGCTACACTGAGATTCAGTAAGACTCGCACCGTCACTTTCCCTGTGTCAGAGAACAGCTTCATGCTTTGGCGCCTGGGGCCTCAGGGCAAGTGGAGGGAATAATGAATCGTTCCAAATAGCAGTTAGTGTTAACCAAAAACCGTCAGGATTATGCTAAGAAGAAAAAAAGAACAAAGTTAGGAAAAGGCTACGACAATATTAAGTGAGTTGCAGTTACTTAAAGTGTGGTGTTGGTGTGTTGATTTTCTTCGCATGGACTAACGGGCTACTATTTATTTCCCAACCACTCTGCCCGTGACACATTCGTGTGCTGTCCAATTTCAGTTAGTTGGTCCAATAAGTATGATTTAGTTTCTTCATTTGTGTCTTTCTTCATTTCCTGTGAGTAACATAAGCTTTGTCTTCAACTAAATAAGATCTGAATTCGCACAGTAATTACATTTGTCAGTAATTTGAGATGAGATGACCATTATTTCAATGCGTACATCTTTATTACATTTCCGTTCAGTGGTGCGCCGTGAGATTTTTCAAATGTAAATCTAGCTGAATATAACCACCTTTGGCTAGTGTGACTGCTTTAATGCACACTCATGTTTGGTATATAGGACTCCACCTCCGTACTTGATTACAGCCTGAAAGTGTTTTGCATACAAATACATTCACCATCATTATGGAGGACTGCCATAGCAACGAAACTATGTCGCAAACCTACAACTCTGTATACTGAGCTGTGATGAGCCATGATGCCACCGGTACAACTATTTCCGACGATAAATTGAAGTGGAAAATGGCATACAGTGCTGTGAAAAAGTATTTGCCTCCTTTGTGATTTCTGTGTTCTTTCCATATTTATCACACATTTATTCCCTTCATCAAACCAATTTTAATATCATACAGAGACAACCCAAGGAAATAGAAAATGCAGTTTGCAAATGCCAATTTATTTCCACACACACACACACACACACACACACACACACACACACACACACACACACACACACACACACACACACACACACACACACACACAAAAACCACTTACCTGTCCCTGTACGAAAAAAATAATTGTCCCCTGAACCTAATAGGTTGTGCCACCCTTGGCAGCAATAACTGAAACAGAGCATTTGCAGTAATTGGTGAGGGTTTTCTAGCACGAATATTTAATGTCGATGTAATCCATGGACGTCTATAGTGTATGTTGGACTCTCAATGACGTCTACTCACTGTACCGAGAGGTCAAGCCGGCGACGGCCATCTTGTGTTGCCTTTTGCTAAGTGCACCTCAGTTTTGCGGCATTTTCACATAATTTCTGTCTCGGCAGCGAAAATGCCACAGTGTGTGATGTACGGTTATACCAGTAAGTGTGGGAGGACTGCACCATGCACATTTCATCGGTAAGAGTGCAATTATACATTTTATCTTAAAAGGTGTATCTCTAAGTGCTACTCAAAATAATTGTCTGCATCATGTTGTCAGAACCCTCAACAATTAATTGAAAGCAAAGCCCATCAGGACAAACTTCGCTGCGAAATGTAAACCAAACCTCTTTAAATCGCAACACTGAGAGAATATACTCGATGCAGACAGTTACATTAGTTCTTTAACATTCTCTCATTACTCCATACATGGATCCTGGTGGGAAAAAACCACACATTGATAGCAATGCTTTCAATAAAAACAGAAGTTGTCAGTAACAGTGGCAACATAAGATGGTTGCCCTCTGGTTGCAGCTGTGAGAGGACAATCGGGAGTCCATCATTTATACCGTATTTTCTGTACTTCGGATTATAAGGCCCACCTTCAATGAATGGCCTATTTCAAAACTGTTTTCATATATAGGGCGCACAGAATTAAAGCTACAATAAGCTGCGGCTACGCTATGCATCCACTAGATGGAGCTACATTAAAGGAATACAATACAATACAGTTACAAAACAGTAAATGAAAGACAAAATTTATGAAGACAATTGATTCAAGAAAAAGGCACACAAACTGTCTGCGTCCTTTCTTTAGTCAGTAGTTAACTATGCTTTTGTCATTATCTTCGTTTCATAATGTCTGCGCAGAACTCGTAAAGTAGTTGTCTGTTTGCGTGTGTGTTGGCGAATGCACATGTCAATTAGTGTCGGGCAGAACCCTTTTAGGTTACAACTGATCCCTGTTAATAATCACCACAGGGAAACAACTCAATGAGGAATGTGAAAGAGAGTTACAGTCTCATTATATTAGGCACATTGGATTAGGGCGCACTGTCGGCTCTTGGGAAAATTGAATGCTTTTAGTTGCGCCTTATAATGCGGAAAATACAGTACATCCATGGTGGTATCACATCAAAATCCACACAGGTTGTCATGAGGCGGAAGTTCCACCAACATATACTTTCACCCAGTCACAGATGCCCGAAGAAGCCACGTCCACTCGAAGGTGCCTTCTGTAAATGTTCTAGTTAATTTTGGAATCATCCTGAAAAATTCCTAAATGATTGTCAGTAGTCTTATTTTATTTAGAAAAACCAGAGAACTAAAGAAGAGGTGAGTCAGCCTGAGAGTGGGGGAAAAAATGGGTTGATTTTGCCACAGAGAAGACAGCTCAGTGTTTGGTTTTGGAGTGTTACTATGACAACTCAGCAGCCAGGCACGCTGCGTCATGTTTATTCCCCACTTAGCAATTATCACTTTTGTCCGGCAACCTTTCTTTCACTTTTTTGTTTTTCACTCCCCGGCTGCCTGCCACTTTGCTCCTCATTCCCACAAGCGTGCCTTTTTGCAATATCTTTTCAAGGTCAACATTATATCGTCTGCTGTATGTGTGTGCGGGTGTGTCTGCGCCTAGGTGGACGTTGGAGTTGTTCACTTCACCCCTCTGGTTCAGCCGCTCATTCAGCAGCCCTTCAAACTGGTGGAGAAAGTTGTCAGGAATATATTCCAGTTCCGCAGAAAGCATTGCCACAGAGGAATCGGGTGAGCGCCAACGTTATCGTGTTGTGTGGTTGTGATGTTTCGAACCTCATTGGTGAGATTCTCCCGCTGAACTTGACCAACATGGTGAGCTTCAAAAGCAGAAGTTAAATACGACTAAATAGCATATTTTCCGCACTATAAGGCGCACCTTCAATGAATGGCATATTTTAAAACAGTTTTCATATATGGGGCGCAGAGCATTATAAGGCGCATAGAATGGAAACTGCAATTGCGGCTGCACTTGCGCTATGCCTCCACTAGAGGGAGCTACGCTAAAGGTGATCCAATCCAATCCAATGCAGCTTTATTTGTATGTCCAAGAAATCAGCATATTGATCCATATATAAGGCGCATCAGATTTTTAAGGCGCATTGTCGGCTTTTGAGAAAATTGAATTGTTTCAGATGCGCTTTATAGTGCGGAAAATACTTATTGACATGACGATGCACTCTGAGCTAAATATCTTATTGTTATTCAATCATTGCTATTATGGAAACCTGATGTGTGAGAGGAAAAACACAAGGGCAGATTCTGAATCATCACAAGAGAAACCAAGAAAATATTTTTTTTTGCATCGTTGGTTACAACATTCAGTCAACATTTGTTGACCAGTGAATACTCCACTTCCTTCCATTTGAACATGAAACATGTATGATCATTGAAATATCCAAGCATCTCGTCTGTCTTCTCCTCCTGCCAGAATGTTGTTCCCCGAGGTGCGTCGCGACGCATTCACAGAGGAGCTGATGTGCAAGGCGGATGTGGAGCCCACCATGCGCCCCGTTGAACTCACCATCCCCCACATTAAGGCGCTGGCGGACGTCTATGCTGACATGTGCGCCCGGGAGCCGCTTCTGCTGGGCTATGACTTCCGAGAAGAACTCCGGCTGAAACACCTTGACAAGCGCAGAGCAACACTGAAGGTCGTGCCGAGGGGAACGGCGCCAAGCGCCGAGTGACCAAACTGAACAGGACAAAGAGCAGAAAGCCCAGCAGGGCTCAGTTAGTGCAGCTCTTGTAGCCTTGACATTTCCACCTGGCAGTGGCGTGCATTTTTGACACTGTTTTGCGCGTATCCAAGAGTACCGACTGGTTGTTTTTTTGGAAGCTGACGAGCAGATTGCCCAAAATTCAAAATGGTCACATTATCTCACAAAAGTGAGTACGTACACCTCTCACATTTGTTCAAGTATTTTATGTTTTCCTGCGACAACACTGAAGAAATTGATGCTGCAATTTAAAGAAGGGAATGTTGAGCTGGAATAAAATAATGTAAATTTCATGTCCATTCAAAATAACACGACACAAATGTCTAAACCACTGGCAACAAAAGTGACTACACCCCAAAGGGAAAATGTCCAAATTGGACATGAAATGTCAAAATTTAGTGTGACCACCGTGGATTTTTTTAATTGGCTCGAACAGGCTGTTTATTGAAGGAACCGATAAAGAGGAGATTGGTCCAATGATGGCCCTGTTTCACGGCTTGCTCATGTTCACCCTGATGAGGTATAAATTACATGACGGCAGCAGATCCATTTGTTTGGTTTCCAGTGTGATGTTGTCACTTGGGAGGACAAGACACCACAACCATAAATGTGTGCAGTGTTGTGAGAAGCCACTCTGGACTGTTTTAAAGTCAATTCTGATTAAAAAAAAAAACAGCTCATGTGTTTGTACAGTGTCACCTTTACAATAAAATGTTTTTGTGTGAATTCTGTTCTTGTAGATTAAGGTATATTACAGGGTTCCCCCGGGTCCTTAAAGTTAATAAAAATCCATTAAAAAAAGAAGGTGTAAAATTATGTTCTTAATTGTCCTTAGGTTTCAGGGAAAGCTTTTCTGAAAAAAAAAACGACTGTGTACAGTAAGGCGTTTTAGCCGAAAAAAATGACCATGTTTAGTAAGGCGTTTTAGCCGAAAAAAATGACCATGTATATAGTAAGGCGTTTTTAGCCGAAAAAAACGACCATGTATAGTAAGGCATTTTGGGCCCAAAAAAAACGACCATGTATAGTAAGGCGTTTTTAGCCGAAAAAAAATGACCATGTATACTAAGGCGTTTTTAGCCGAAAAAAACAACCATGTATATATAGTAAGGCATTTTTAGCCGAAAAAAACGACCATGTATAGTAAGCCGAAACAAACGACCATGTAAAGTAAGGCGTTTTTAGCTGGAAAAAACGACCATGTTTACTGAGGCGTTTTTAGCCGAAAAAAACGACCATGTATAGTAAGGCGTTTTAGCCGAAAAAAACGACCATGTATAGTAAGGCGTTTTAGCCGAAAAAAACGACCATGTATATAGTAAGGCGTTTTTAGCCGAAAAAAACGACCATGTATAGTGAGGCATTTTGGGCCCCAAAAAAACGACCATGTATAGTAAGGCGTTTTTAGCCGAAAAAAACGACCATGTATAGTAAGCCATTTTAATCCGAAAAAGAAGACCATGTATAGTAAGCCATTTTTATCCGAAAAAAACGACCATGTATAGTAAGGCGTTTTTAGCCGAAAAAAATGACCATGTTTAGTAAGGCATTTTTAGCCGAAAAAAAAGACCATGTATAGTAAGCCATTTTTATCCGAAAAAAACGACCATGTATAGTAAGGCGTTTTTATCCGAAAAAATCGACCATGTAAAGTAAGGCGTTTTATCCGAAAAAGACGACCATGTATAGTAAGGCGTTTTTAGCCGAAAAAAATGAGCATTTATAGTAAGGCGTTTTTAGCCGAAAAAAATGACCATGTTTAGTAAGGCATTTTTAGCCGAAAAAAACGACCATGTATAGTAAGCCATTTTTATCCGAAAAAAACGACCATGTATAGTAAGGCGTTTTTAGCCGAAAAAAACAAACCATGTATAGTAAGCCATTTTTATCCGAAAAAGACGACCATGTATAGTAAGGCATTTTTAGCCGAAAAAAATCGACCATGTATAGTAAGGCGTTTTTAGCCGAAAAAAACGACCATGTATAGTAAGGCGTTTTTAGCGAAAAAATGAGAATGTATAGTAAGGCGTTTTAGCCAAAAAACGACCATGTTTAGTAAGGCATTTTAGCGAAAAAACTGACCATGTATAGTAAGGCGTTTTAGCCAAAAAAAAGCGACCATGGATAGTAAGCCATTTTTATCCGAAAAAGCGACCATGTATAGTAAGGCGTTTTTAGCCGAAAAAAACGACCATGTACAGTAAGACGTTTTAGCCGAAAAAATCGACCATGTATAGTAAGGCGTTTTTAGCAAAAAAACGACCATGTATAGTAAGCCATTTTTATCCGAAAAAAGCGACCATGTATAGTAAGGCGTTTTAGCGAAAAAAATGACCATGTTTAGTAAGGCATTTTAGCGAAAAAAGACCATGTATAGTAAGCCATTTTATCCGAAAAAAGCGACCATGTATAGTAAGGCGTTTTATCCGAAAAAATCGACCATGTAAAGTAAGGCGTTTTATCCGAAAAAGACGACCATGTATAGTAAGGCGTTTTTAGCCGAAAAAAATGAGCATTTATAGTAAGGCGTTTTTAGCCGAAAAAAATGACCATGTTTAGGAAGGCATTTTAGCGAAAAAACGACCATGTATAGTAAGCCATTTTTATCCGAAAAAGCGACCATGTATAGTAAGGCGTTTTAGCGAAAAAACAAACCATGTATAGTAAGCCATTTTTATCCGAAAAAGACGACCATGTATAGTAAGGCATTTTTAGCCGAAAAAAATCGACCATGTATAGTAAGGCGTTTTTAGCCGAAAAAAAACGACCATGTATAGTAAGGCGTTTTTAGCCGAAAAAAATGAGCATTTATAGTAAGGCGTTTTTAGCCGAAAAAAATGACCATGTTTAGTAAGGCATTTTTAGCCGAAAAAAACGACCATGTATAGTAAGGCATTTTTATCCGAAAAAAACGACCATGTATAGTAAGGCGTTTTTAGCCGAAAAAAACAAACCATGTATAGTAAGCCATTTTTATCCGAAAAAGACGACCATGTATAGTAAGGCATTTTTAGCCGAAAAAAATCGACCATGTATAGTAAGGCGTTTTTAGCCGAAAAAAAACGGCCATGTATAGTAAGGCGTTTTTTAGCCGAAAAAAAATGAGAATGTATAGTAAGGCGTTTTTAGCCAAAAAAAACGACCATGTTTAGTAAGGCATTTTTAGCCGAAAAAAACTGACCATGTATAGTAAGGCGTTTTTAGCCAAAAAAAAACGACCATGGATAGTAAGCCATTTTTATCCGAAAAAAACGACCATGTACAGTAAGACGTTTTAGCCGAAAAAATCGACCATGTATAGTAAGGCGTTTTTAGCCGAAAAAAACGACCATGTATAGTAAGCCATTTTTAGCCGAAAAAAACGACCATGTATAGTAAGCCATTTTAATCCGAAAAAGAAGACCATGTATAGTAAGGCATTTTTAGCCGAAAAAAACGACCATATATAGTAAGGCGTTATTAGCCGAAAAAAAACGACCATGTATAGTAAGCCATTTTAATCCGAAAAAAACGACCATGTATAGTAAGGCGTTTTTAGCCGAAAAAAATGAGCATTTATAGTAAGGCGTTTTTAGCCGAAAAAAATGACCATGTTTATTAGTAAGGCATTTTTAGCCGAAAAAAAAACGACCATATATAGTAAGGCGTTTTTATCTGAAAAAACGACCATGTATAGTAAGCCATTTTTATCCGAAAAAAACGACCATGTATAGTAAGGCGTTTTTATCCGAAAAAATCGACCATGTAAAGTAAGGCGTTTTAGCCGAAAAAAACGACCATGTATAGTAAGGTGTTTTTAGCCAAAAAAAACGACCATATATAGTAAGGCGTTATTAGCCGAAAAAAAACGACCATATATAGTAAGGCGTTTTTATCTGAAAAAAAACGACCATGTATAGTAAGCCATTTTTATCCGAAAAAAACGACCATGTATAGTAAGGTGTTTTTATCCGAAAAAATCGACCATGTAAAGTAAGGCGTTTTAGCCGAAAAAAACGACCATGTATATTAAGGTGTTTTTAGCCAAAAAAAACGACCATATATAGTAAGGCGTTATTAGCCGGAAAAAAACGACCATGTATAGTAAGTCATTTTTATCCGAAAAAAACGACCATGTATAGTAAGGCGTTTTTAGCCGAAAAAAATGACCATGTTTAGTAAGGCATTTTTAGCCGAAAAAATGGACCATGTAAAGTAAGGCGTTTTTAGCCGGAAAAAAAATGAGAATGTATAGTAAGGCGTTTTTAGCCGAAAAAAAACGACCATGTTTAGTAGGGCATTTTTAGCCGAAAAAAAATTGACCATGTATAGTAAGGCGTTTTTAGCCGAAAAAACGACCATGTATAGTAAGGCGTTTTTAGCCGAAAAAACGACCATGTATTGCAAGGCATTTTGGGCCGAAAAAGAAGACCATGTATAGTAAGGCGTTTTTAGCGAAAAAATGACCATGTATAGTAAGGCGTTTTTAGCCGAAAAAAAACGACCATGTATAGTAAGCCATTTTTATCCGAAGAAAACGACCATGTATAGTAAGGCGTTTTTAGCCGAAAAAAATGAGCATTTATAGTAAGGCGTTTTTAGCCGAAAAAAATGACCATGTTTAGTAAGGCATTTTTAGCCGAAAAAAACCGACCATGTATAGTAAGCCATTTTTATCCGAAAAAAACGACCATGTATAGTAAGGCGTTTTTAGCCAAAAAAAATGACCATGTTTATTAGTAAGGCATTTTTAGCCGAAAAAAAACGACCATATATAGTAAGGCGTTTTTATCTGAAAAAAAACGACCATGTATAGTAAGCCATTTTTATCCGAAAAAAACGACCATGTATAGTAAGGCGTTTTTATCCGAAAAAATCAACCATGTAAAGTAAGGCGTTTTAGCCGAAAAAAACGACCATGTATAGTAAGGTGTTTTTAGCCAAAAAAAACGACCATATATAGTAAGGCGTTATTAGCCGAAAAAAAACGACCATGTATAGTAAGGCGTTTTTATCTGAAAAAACGACCATGTATAGTAAGCCATTTTTATCCGAAAAAAACGACCATGTATAGTAAGGCGTTTTTATCCGAAAAAATCGACCATGTAAAGTAAGGCGTTTTAGCCGAAAAAAACGACCATGTATAGTAAGGTGTTTCTAGCCAAAAAAAAACGACCATGTTTAGTAAGGCATTTTTAGCCGAAAAAAAACGACCATGTTTAGTAAGGCATTATTAGCTGAAAAAAAACGACCATGTTTGGTAAGCCATTTTTATCCGAAAAAAACGACCATGTATAAAAAGGCGTTTTTAGCCGAAAAAAAAATGAGCATTTATAGTAAGGCGTTTTTAGCCGAAAAAAATGACCATGTTTAGTAAGGCATTTTTAGCCGAAAAAAACGACCATGTATAGTAAGGCGTTTTAGCCGAAAAAAATGACCATGTATAGTAAGGCGTTTTTAGCCGAAAAAACCGACCATGTATAGTAAGGCGTTTTTAGCCGAGAAAAAACGACCATGTTTAGTAAGGCATTTTTAGCCGAAAAAAACGACCATGTATATAGTAAGGCGTTTTTAGCCGAAAAAAACGACCATGTATAGTAAGGCGTTTTTAGCCGAAAAAAACGACCATTTATCCAAAAAAGACGACCATGTATAGTAAGGCATTTTTAGCCGAAAAAAATCGACCATGTATAGTAAGGCGTTTTTAGCTGAAAAAAACGACCATGTATAGTAAGGCGTTTAAGCCGAAAAAAATGACCATGTATAGTAAGGCGTTTTTAGGCGAAAAAAACCGACCATGTTTAGTAAGGCATTTTTAGCCGAAAAAAACCGACCATGTATAGTAAGGCTTTTTTAGCCGAAAAAAAACGACCATGTATAGTAAGCCATTTTTATCCGAAAAAGACGACCATGTATAGTAAGGCGTTTTTAGCGAAAAAACGACCATGTATAGTAAGGCGTTTTAGCGAAAAAACGACCATGTATAGTAAGGCATTTTATCGAAAAAACGACCATGTATAGTAAAGCATTTTTAGCGAAAAAACGACCATGTATAGTAAGCCATTTTATCCGAAAAAAGACCATGTATAGTAAGGCATTTTTAGCGAAAAAACGACCATGTATAGTAAGGCGTTTTAGCGAAAAAACGACCATGTATAGTAAGCCATTTTAATCCGAAAAAACGACCATGTATAGTAAGGCGTTTTAGCGAAAAAATGACCATGTATAGTAAGGCGTTTTTAGCGAAAAAATGACCATGTATAGTAAGGCGTTTTTAGCCGAAAAAAACGACCATGTATAGTAAGGCGTTTTATATGAAAAAAACGACCATGTATAGTAAGGCGTTTTATCCGAAAAAATCGACCATGTATAGTAAGGCGTTTTAGCGAAAAAAACGACCATGTATAGTAAGGCGTTTTTATCCGAAAAAACGACCATGTATAGTAAGGCATTTTTATCCGAAAAAACGACCATGTATAGTAAGGCGTTTTTATCCGAAAAAAACGACCATGTATAGTAAGGCGTTTTAAAGCGAAAAAAGCGACCATGTATAGTAAGGCATTTTTAGCGAAAAAATGACCATGTATAGTAAGGCGTTTTTAGCGAAAAAACGACCATGTATAGTAAGGCATTTTTAGCGAAAAAACGACCATGTATAGTAAGGCGTTATTAGCGAAAAAACGACCATGTATAGTAAGGCATTTTTATCGAAAAAAACGACCATGTATAGTAAGGCGTTTTAGCGAAAAAAATGACCATGTATAGTAAGGCGTTTTTAGCGAAAAAATGACCATGTATAGTAAGGCATTTTTAGCGAAAAAACGACCATGTATAGTAAGGCGTTTTAGCCGAAAAAACGACCATGTATAGTAAGGCGTTTTTAGCGAAAAAACGACCATGTATAGTAAGCCATTTTTATCCGAAAAAAGCGACCATGTATAGTAAGGCGTTTTTAGCGAAAAAATCGACCATGTATAGTAAGGCGTTTTTAGCGAAAAAAGCGACCATGTATAGTAAGGCGTTTTAGCGAAAAAATGACCATGTATAGTAAGGCGTTTTTAGCGAAAAAACGACCATGTATAGTAAGGCGTTTTTAGCGAAAAAACGACCATGTATAGTAAGGCGTTTTAGCGAAAAAACGACCATGTATAGTAAGGCGTTTTTAGCGAAAAAACGACCATGTATAGTAAGACCATGTATAAAGTTTTTAGCAAAAAACGACCATGTATATAGTAAGGCATTTTAGCGAAAAAATCGACCATGTATAGTAAGGCGTTTTTAGCGAAAAAACGACCATGTATAGTAAGGCGTTTTTAGCGAAAAAACGACCATGTATAGTAAGGCGTTTTTAGCGAAAAAACGACCATGTATAGTAAGGCGTTTTTAGCGAAAAAAACGACCATGTATAGTAAGGCGTTTTTAGCGAAAAAACGACCATGTATAGTAAGGCGTTTTTAGCGAAAAAACGACCATGTATAGTAAGGCATTTTTATCGAAAAAACGACCATGTATAGTAAGGCATTTTTAGCGAAAAAATCGACCATGTATAGTAAGGCGTTTTTAGCGAAAAAACGACCATGTATAGTAAGGCGTTTTAGCGAAAAAATGACCATGTATAGTAAGGCGTTTTTAGCGAAAAAACGACCATGTATAGTAAGGCGTTTTTAGCGAAAAAACGACCATGTATAGTAAGGCGTTTTTAGCGAAAAAACGACCATGTATAGTAAGGCGTTTTTAGCGAAAAAACGACCATGTATAGTAAGGCGTTTTTAGCGAAAAAACGACCATGTATAGTAAGGCGTTTTTAGCGAAAAAACGACCATGTATAGTAAGGCATTTTTAGCGAAAAAACGACCATGTATAGTAAGGCGTTTTTAGCGAAAAAATCGACCATGTATAGTAAGGCGTTTTAGCGAAAAAACGACCATGTATAGTAAGGCGTTTTAGCGAAAAAATGACCATGTATAGTAAGGCGTTTTTAGCGAAAAAACGACCATGTATAGTAAGGCGTTTTAGCGAAAAAACGACCATGTATAGTAAGGCGTTTTTAGCTGAAAAAACGACCATGTATAGTAAGGCGTTTTAGCGAAAAAAACGACCATGTATAGTAAGACATTTTTAGCCGAAAAAAACGACCATGTATAGTAAGGCGTTTTATCAAAAAAACGACCATGTATAGTAAGGCGTTTTAGCCCGAAAAAACGACCATGTATAGTAAGGCATTTTTAGCCGAAAAAAACGACCATGTATAGTAAGGCGTTTTAAGCGAAAAAACGACCATGTATAGTAAGGCGTTTTAGCGAAAAAACGACCATGTATAGTAAGGCGTTTTAGCGAAAAAATGACCATGTATAGTAAGGCGTTTTTAGCCGAAAAAACGACCATGTATAGTAAGGCGTTTTTAGCCGAAAAAAACGACCATGTATAGTAAGGCATTTTTAGCCGAAAAAACGACCATGTATAGTAAGGCGTTTTTAGCCAAAAAAACGACCATGTATAGTAAGGCGTTTTAGCGAAAAAACGACCATGTATAGTAAGGCGTTTTAGCGAAAAAACGACCATGTATAGTAAGGCGTTTTTAGCTGAAAAAACGACCATTTTAGCCAAAAAAACGACCATGTATAGTAAGGCGTTTTTAGCGAAAAAATGACCATGTATAGTAAGGCGTTTTAGCGAAAAAAAACGACCATGTATAGTAAGGCGTTTTAGCGAAAAAACGACCATGTATAGTAAGGCGTTTTAGCGAAAAAAACGACCATGTATAGTAAGCGTTTTAAAAAACCAGACCATGTATAGTAAGGCGTTTTTAGCGAAAAAATGACCATGTATAGTAAGGCGTTTTAGCGAAAAAACGACCATGTATAGTAAGGCGTTTTAGCGAAAAAACGACCATGTATAGTAAGGCGTTTTAGCGAAAAAACGACCATGTATAGTAAGGCGTTTTAGCGAAAAAAAACGACCATGTATAGTAAGGCGTTTTAGCGAAAAAATGACCATGTATAGTAAGGCGTTTTAGCTGAAAAAACGACCATGTATAGTAAGGCGTTTTTAGCGAAAAAAACGACCATGTATAGTAAGGCGTTTTAGCTGAAAAAACGACCATGTATAGTAAGGCGTTTTATCCGAAAAAAGCGACCATTTTAGCGAAAAAACCGACCATGTATAGTAAGGCGTTTTTAGCGAAAAAAATGACCATGTATAGTAAGGCGTTTTAGCGAAAAAACGACCATGTATAGTAAGGCGTTTTAGCGAAAAAACGACCATGTATAGTAAGGCTTTTTAGCTGAAAAACGACCATGTATAGTAAGGCGTTTTAGCGAAAAAACGACCATGTATTGTAAGGCATTTTAGCCAAAAAACGACCATGTATAGTAAGGCGTTTTTAGCGAAAAAACGACCATGTATAGTAAGGCGTTTTAGCGAAAAAACGACCATGTATAGTAAGGCATTTTAGCGAAAAAACGACCATGTATAGTAAGGCGTTTTTAGCGAAAAAACGACCATGTATAGTAAGGCGTTTTTAGCGAAAAAACGACCAT
Organism: Hippocampus mohnikei; assembly: GCA_026261675.1. Lineage (NCBI taxonomy): Eukaryota > Metazoa > Chordata > Actinopteri > Syngnathiformes > Syngnathidae > Hippocampus > Hippocampus mohnikei. Next base: position 1,880,966 of record JAKGUB010000336.1, read on the forward strand.
GTATAGTAAGGCATTTTAGCTGAAAAAATGACCATGTATAGTAAGGCGTTTTTAGCTGAAAAAACGACCATGTATAGTAAGGCGTTTTAGCCCAAAAACGACCATGTATAGTAAGGCATTTTAGCGAAAAAACGACCATGTATAGTAAGGCGTTTTTAGCGAAAAAACGACCATGTATAGTAAGGCGTTTTTAGCGAAAAAACGACCATGTATAGTAAGGCATTTTAGCGAAAAAAATGACCATGTATAGTAAGGCGTTTTTAGCTGAAAAAACGACCATGTATAGTAAGGCGTTTTAGCCAAAAAAACGACCATGTATAGTAAGGCATTTTAGCCAAAAAACGACCATGTATAGTAAGGCGTTTTTAGCGAAAAAACGACCATGTATAGTAAGGCGTTTTTAGCCAAAAAAACGACCATGTATAGTAAGGCGTTTTAGCGAAAAAACGACCATGTATAGTAAGGCGTTTTTAGCGAAAAAACGACCATGTATAGTAAGGCGTTTTTAGCGAAAAAACGACCATGTATAGTAAGGCGTTTTTAGCGAAAAAACGACCATGTATAGTAAGGCGTTTTTAGCGAAAAAACGACCATGTATAGTAAGGCGTTTTTAGCGAAAAAACGACCATGTATAGTAAGGCGTTTTTAGCGAAAAAACGACCATGTATAGTAAGGCATTTTTAGCGAAAAAACGACCATGTATAGTAAGGCATTTTAGCGAAAAAACGACCATGTATAGTAAGGCGTTTTAGCCAAAAAAAGACCATGTATAGTAAGGCATTTTTAGCCGAAAAAACGACCATGTATAGTAAGGCGTTTTAGCGAAAAAATGACCATGTATAGTAAGGCATTTTTAGCGAAAAAATGACCATGTATAGTAAGGCATTTTAGCCGAAAAAATGACCATGTATAGTAAGGCATTTTTAGCGAAAAAACGACCATGTATAGTAAGGCATTTTTATCCGAAAATACGACCATGTATAGTAAGGCGTTTTTAGCCGAAAAAACGACCATGTATAGTAAGGCGTTTTAGCGAAAAAACGACCATGTATAGTAAGGCGTTTTTAGCCAAAAAAACGACCATGTATAGTAAGGCGTTTTTAGCCGAAAAAACGACCATGTATAGTAAGGCATTTTTAGCCGAAAAAACGACCATGTATAGTAAGGCGTTTTTAGCGAAAAAAACGACCATGTATAATAAGGCGTTTTTAGCCAAAAAAATGACCATGTATAGTAAGGCATTTTAGCCGAAAAAACGACCATGTATAGTAAGGCGTTTTAGCGAAAAAACGACCATGTATAGTAAGGCGTTTTTAGCGCAAAAAACGACCATGTATAGTAAGGCGTTTTTAGCCGAAAAAACGACCATGTATAGTAAGGCGTTTTTAGCCCAAAAAAACGACCATGTATAGTAAGGCGTTTTTAGCGAAAAAACGACCATGTATAGTAAGGCGTTTTTAGCGAAAAAACGACCATGTATAGTAAGGCGTTTTTAGCTGAAAAAAACGACCATGTATAGTAAGGCGTTTTTAGCTGAAAAAACCGACCATGTATAGTAAGGCGTTTTAGCCCAAAAAACGACCATGTATAGTAAGGCGTTTTTAGCCAAAAAACGACCATGTATAGTAAGGCGTTTTTAGCGAAAAAAACGACCATGTATAGTAAGGCGTTTTTAGCCCAAAAAACGACCATGTATAGTAAGGCATTTTTAGCTGAAAAAAGGACCATGTATAGTAAGGCGTTTTTAGCGAAAAAAACGACCATGTATAGTAAGGCGTTTTTAGCGAAAAAACGACCATGTATAGTAAGGCGTTTTAGCGAAAAAACGACCATGTATAGTAAGGCGTTTTAGCGAAAAAAACGACCATGTATAGTAAGGCGTTTTACGACCAAAAAAACGACCATGTATAGTAAGGCATTTTTATCCGAAAAAACGACCATGTATAGTAAGGCATTTTTAGCGAAAAAACGACCATGTATAGTAAGGCATTTTATAGCCGAAAAAACGACCATGTATAGTAAGGCGTTTTAGCGAAAAAACGACCATGTATAGTAAGGCGTTTTAGCGAAAAAAACGACCATGTATAGTAAGGCGTTTTTAGCGAAAAAACGACCATGTATAGTAAGGCGTTTTTAGCGAAAAAACGACCATGTATAGTAAGGCATTTTAGCGAAAAAACGACCATGTATAGTAAGGCGTTTTTAGCGAAAAAACGACCATGTATAGTAAGGCGTTTTTAGCGAAAAAACGACCATGTATAGTAAGGCATTTTAGCGAAAAAACGACCATGTATAGTAAGGCGTTTTAGCCGAAAAAACGACCATGTATAGTAAGGCATTTTTAGCGAAAAAACGACCATGTATAGTAAGGCATTTTTAGCGAAAAAAAACGACCATGTATAGTAAGGCATTTTTAGCGAAAAAAACGACCATGTATAGTAAGGCGTTTTAGACGAAAAAAACGACCATGTATAGTAAGGCATTTTTATCCGAAAAAAAACGACCATGTATAGTAAGGCATTTTTAGCCGAAAAAACGACCATGTATAGTAAGGCGTTTTAGCCGAAAAAAACGACCATGTATAGTAAGGCGTTTTAGCGAAAAAACGACCATGTATAGTAAGGCGTTTTAGCGAAAAAACGACCATGTATAGTAAGGCGTTTTTAGCGAAAAAAACGACCATGTATAGTAAGGCATTTTTAGCCGAAAAAACGACCATGTATAGTAAGGCGTTTTTAGCCGAAAAAAACGACCATGTATAGTAAGGCGTTTTTAGCCGAAAAAACGACCATGTATAGTAAGGCGTTTTTAGCGAAAAAACGACCATGTATAGTAAGGCGTTTTAGACGAAAAAACGACCATGTATAGTAAGGCGTTTTAGCGAAAAAACGACCATGTATAGTAAGGCGTTTTTAGCAAAAAAACGACCATGTATAGTAAGGCGTTTTAGCGAAAAAAAACGACCATGTATAGTAAGGCGTTTTTAGCGAAAAAACGACCATGTATAGTAAGGCGTTTTTAGCGAAAAAACGACCATGTATAGTAAGGCATTTTTAGCGAAAAAACGACCATGTATAGTAAGGCGTTTTTAGCGAAAAAACGACCATGTATAGTAAGGCGTTTTTAGCGAAAAAACGACCATGTATAGTAAGGCGTTTTTAGCGAAAAAACGACCATGTATAGTAAGGCGTTTTTAGCGAAAAAACGACCATGTATAGTAAGGCGTTTTTAGCGAAAAAACGACCATGTATAGTAAGGCGTTTTTTGCCCAAAAAACGACCATGTATAGTAAGGCGTTTTTAGCCAAAAAAACGACCATGTATAGTAAGGCGTTTTTAGCCCAAAAAACGACAATGTATAGTAAGGCATTTTTTGCCAAAAAAACGACCATGTATAGTAAGGCGTTTTAGCGAAAAAACGACCATGTATAGTAAGGCGTTTTTAGCGAAAAAACGACCATGTATAGTAAGGCGTTTTTAGCGAAAAAACGACCATGTATAGTACGGCGTTTTTAGCCAAAAAAACGACCATGTATAGTAAGGCGTTTTTAGCGAAAAAAACGACCATTTTAGCGTTTTTAGCGAAAAAACGACCATGTATAGTAAGGCGTTTTTAGCGAAAAAACGACCATGTATAGTAAGGCGTTTTTAGCGAAAAAACGACCATGTATAGTAAGGCGTTTTTAGCGAAAAAACGACCATGTATAGTAAGGCGTTTTTAGCGAAAAAACGACCATGTATAGTAAGGCGTTTTTAGCGAAAAAACGACCATGTATAGTAAGGCGTTTTTAGCGAAAAAACGACCATGTATAGTAAGGCGTTTTTAGCGAAAAAACGACCATGTATAGTAAGGCGTTTTTAGCGAAAAAACGACCATGTATAGTAAGGCGTTTTTAGCGAAAAAACGACCATGTATAGTAAGGCATTTTTAGCGAAAAAACGACCATGTATAGTAAGGCGTTTTTAGCGAAAAAACGACCATGTATAGTAAGGCGTTTTTAGCGAAAAAAACGACCATGTATAGTAAGGCGTTTTTAGCGAAAAAACGACCATGTATAGTAAGGCATTTTTAGCGAAAAAACGACCATGTATAGTAAGGCGTTTTAGCGAAAAAACGACCATGTATAGTAAGGCATTTTTAGCGAAAAAACGACCATGTATAGTAAGGCGTTTTTAGCGAAAAAACGACCATGTATAGTAAGGCGTTTTTAGCGAAAAAACGACCATGTATAGTAAGGCGTTTTAGCGAAAAAACGACCATGTATAGTAAGGCATTTTTAGCGAAAAAACGACCATGTATAGTAAGGCGTTTTTAGCGAAAAAAACGACCATGTATAGTAAGGCATTTTTAGCCGAAAAAACGACCATGTATAGTAAGGCGTTTTTAGCGAAAAAAACGACCATGTATAGTAAGGCGTTTTTAGCGAAAAAATGACCATGTATAGTAAGGCATTTTTAGCGAAAAAAACGACCATGTATAGTAAGGCGTTTTTAGCGAAAAAACGACCATGTATAGTAAGGCGTTTTTAGCCGAAAAAACGACCATGTATAGTAAGGCGTTTTTAGCGAAAAAAACGACCATGTATAGTAAGGCAAAAAACGACCATGTATAGTAAGGCGTTTTTAGCGAAAAAACGACCATGTATAGTAAGGCGTTTTTAGCCAAAAAAACGACCATGTATAGTAAGGCGTAAGGCATTTTTAGCAAAAAAAACGACCATGTATAGTAAGGCGTTTTTAGCGAAAAAACGACCATGTATAGTAAGGCATTTTTAGCCGAAAAACGGCCATGTATAGTAAGGCGTTTTTAGCGAAAAAACGACCATGTATAGTAAGGCGTTTTTAGCTGAAAAAACGACCATGTATAGTAAGGCGTTTTTAGCGAAAAAAACGACCATGTATAGTAAGGCATTTTTAGCCGAAAAAACGACCATGTATAGTAAGGCGTTTTTAGACGAAAAAACGACCATGTATAGTAAGGCGTTTTTAGCCGAAAAAATGACCATGTATAGTAAGGCGTTTTTAGCTGAAAAAACGACCATGTATAGTAAGGCGTTTTAGCCGAAAAAACGACCATGTATAGTAAGGCGTTTTTAGCTGAAAAAAAGACCATGTATAGTAAGGCGTTTTTATCCGAAAAAGACGACCATGTATAGTAAGGCATTTTTAGCGAAAAAACGACCATGTATAGTAAGGCGTTTTTAGCGAAAAAACGACCATGTATAGTAAGGCATTTTTAGCCGAAAAAACGACCATGTATAGTAAGGCGTTTTTAGCCGAAAAAACGACCATGTATAGTAAGGCTTTTTTATCCGAAAAAAACGACCATGTATAGTAAGGCGTTTTAGCGAAAAAACGACCATGTATAGTAAGGCATTTTTAGCCGAAAAAACGACCATGTATAGTAAGGCATTTTTAGCGAAAAAACGACCATGTATAGTAAGGCGTTTTTAGCGAAAAAATGACCATGTATAGTAAGGCATTTTTAGCGAAAAAACGACCATGTATAGTAAGGCGTTTTTAGCGAAAAAACGACCATGTATAGTAAGGCGTTTTAGCCGAAAAAAACGACCATGTATAGTAAGGCGTTTTTAGCGAAAAAACGACCATGTATAGTAAGGCGTTTTTAGCGAAAAAAACGACCATGTATAGTAAGGCGTTTTAGCGAAAAAACGACCATGTATAGTAAGGCATTTTTAGCTGAAAAAACGACCATGTATAGTAAGGCGTTTTAGCGAAAAAACGACCATGTATAGTAAGGCGTTTTTAGCTGAAAAAAATCGACCATGTATAGTAAGGCGTTTTAGCCAAAAAAACGACCATTTATTAGCGTTTTTAGCCGAAAAAACGACCATGTATAGTAAGGCGTTTTTAGCGAAAAAACGACCATGTATAGTAAGGCGTTTTTAGCGAAAAAACGACCATGTATAGTAAGGCGTTTTTAGCGAAAAAACGACCATGTATAGTAAGGCATTTTTATCCAAAAAACGACCATGTATAGTAAGGCTTTTTTAGCCGAAAAAATCGACCATGTATAGTAAGGCGTTTTTAGCCGAAAAAACGACCATGTATAGTAAGGCGTTTTTTGCGAAAAAACGACCATGTATAGTAAGGCGTTTTATCTGAAAAAACGACCATGTATAGTAAGGCGTTTTAGCCGAAAAAAACGACCATGTATAGTAAGGCGTTTTTAGCCAAAAAACGACCATGTATAGTAAGGCGTTTTAGCGAAAAAAACGACCATGTATAGTAAGGCGTTTTAGCCCAAAAAACGACCATGTATAGTAAGGCATTTTTAGCGAAAAAAACGACCATGTATAGTAAGGCGTTTTTAGCGAAAAAACGACCATGTATAGTAAGGCGTTTTAGCCGAAAAAACGACCATGTATAGTAAGGCGTTTTAGCCGAAAAAACGACCATGTATAGTAAGGCGTTTTTAGCCCAAAAACGACCATGTATAGTAAGGCGTTTTAGCCGAAAAAAGACCATGTATAGTAAGGTGTTTTTAGCCCAAAAAAACGACCATGTATAGTAAGGCATTTTTAGCGAAAAAACGACCATGTATAGTAAGGCGTTTTTAGCGAAAAAACGACCATGTATAGTAAGGCGTTTTTAGCGAAAAAACGACCATGTATAGTAAGGCGTTTTAGTCGAAAAAAACGACCATGTATAGTAAGGCGTTTTTAGCGAAAAAACGACCATGTATAGTAAGGCGTTTTAGCCGAAAAAACGACCATGTATAGTAAGGCGTTTTTAGCCGAAAAAACGACCATGTATAGTAAGGCGTTTTAGCGAAAAAACGACCATGTATAGTAAGGCATTTTTAGCTGAAAAACGACCATGTATAGTAAGGCGTTTTTTGCCGGAAAAAAACGACCATGTATAGTAAGGCATTTTTAGCGAAAAAAAAAAAAACGACCATGTATAGTAAGGCGTTTTATCCGAAAAAAGACATGTATAGTAAGGCATTTTAGCGAAAAAACAGACCATGTTTAGTCAGGCGTTTTTAGCCGAAAAAAATGACCATGTATAGCAAGGCATTTTAAGCCGAAAAAAAACGACCATGTTTAGGAAGGCGTTTTTAGCCGAAAAAAACGACCATGTATAGTAAGGCTTTTTTATCTGAAAAAGACGACCATGTATAGAAAGGCGTTTTAGCCAAAAAACGACCATGTATAGTAAGGCGTTTTGGGCCAAAAACGACCATGTATAGTAAGGCGTTTTAGCGAAAAAAACGACCATGTATAGTAAGGTGTTTTTAGCCGAAAAAACGACCATGTATAGTAAGGCATTTTTAGCCGAAAAAACGACCATGTATAGTAAGGTGTTTTTAAAAAAACGACCATGTATAGTAAGGCGTTTTAGCCGAAAAAACGACCATGTATAGTAAGGCGTTTTAGCTGAAAAAAGACCATGTATAGTAAGGCGTTTTTATCTGAAAAAACGACCATGTATAGTAAGGCGTTTTTAGCGAAAAAAACGACCATGTATAGTAAGGCATTTTAGCCAAAAAACGACCATGTATAGTAAGGCGTTTTTAGCTGAAAAAAACGACCATGTATAGTAAGGTGTTTTTAGCCAAAAAACGACCATGTATAGCAAGGCATTTTTAGCCGAAAAAACAACCATGTTTAGGAAGGCGTTTTAGCCATTTTTAAAAAACGACCATGTATAGTAAGGCGTTTTTAGCCGAAAAAACGACCATGTATAGTAAGGTGTTTTTAGCGAAAAAACGACCATGTATAGTAAGGCGTTATTAGCCGAAAAAACGACCATGTATAGTAAGGCGTTTTTAGCCGAAAAAACGACCATGTATAGTAAGGCATTTTTAGCCGAAAAAACGACCATGTATAGTAAGGCGTTTTTAGCCGAAAAAACGACCATGTATAGTAAGGCGTTTTTAGCCGAAAAAACGACCATGTATAGTAAGGCATTTTTAGCCGAAAAAACGACCATGTATAGTAAGGCGTTTTAGCCGAAAAAACGACCATGTATAGTAAGGCATTTTTAGCCGAAAAAACGACCATGTATAGTAAGCCATTTTTAGCCGAAAAAAACGACCATGTATAGTAAGGCGTTTTTAGCCAAAAAAATGACCATGTATAGTAAGGCGTTTTAGCCGAAAAAAACGACCATGTATAGTAAGGCATTTTAGCCGAAAAACGACCATGTATAGTAAGGCGTTTTCTCGAAAAAAACGACCATGTATAGTAAGGCGTTTTTAGCCTAAAAAAACGACCATGTATAGTAAGGCGTTTTTAGCCTGAAAAACGACCATGTATAGTAAGCCATTTTTATCCAAAAAACGACCATGTATAGTAAGGCGTTTTTAGCCGAAAAAACGACCATGTATAGTAAGGCGTTTTTTGCCGAAAAAACGACCATGTATAGTAAGGCATTTTTATTTGAAAAAACGACCATGTATAGTAAGGCGTTTTAGCCGAAAAAACGACCATGTATAGTAAGGCGTTTTAGCCGAAAAAACGACCATGTATAGTAAGGCGTTTTTAGCCAAAAAAACGACCATGTATAGTAAGGCATTTTTAGCCAAAAAAACGACCATGTATAGTAAGGCGTTTTTAGCCAAAAAAACGACCATGTATAGTAAGGCGTTTTTAGCCGAAAAAACGACCATGTATAGTAAGGCGTTTTTAGCGAAAAAACGACCATGTATAGTAAGGCGTTTTTAGCCAAAAAAACGACCATGTATAGTAAGGCGTTTTTAGCCGAAAAAACGACCATGTATAGTAAGGCGTTTTTAGCGAAAAAAACGACCATGTATAGTAAGGCATTTTTAGCCAAAAAACGACCATGTATAGTAAGGCATTTTTAGCCGAAAAAACGACCATGTATAGTAAGGCGTTTTTAGCCGAAAAAACGACCATGTATAGTAAGGCGTTTTATCCGAAAAAACGACCATGTATAGTAAGGCGTTTTTAGCCGAAAAAACGACCATGTATAGTAAGGCATTTTTAGCCAAAAACGACCATGTATAGTAAGGCGTTTTTAGCCGAAAAAACGACCATGTATAGTAAGGCGTTTTTAGCCGAAAAAACGACCATGTATAGTAAGGCATTTTTATCCGAAAAAACGACCATGTATAGTAAGGCGTTTTAGCCGAAAAAACGACCATGTATAGTAAGGCGTTTTTAGCCAAAAAACGACCATGTATAGTAAGGCGTTTTTAGCCGAAAAAAACGACCATGTAAAGTAAGGCGTTTTAGCCGAAAAAAACGACCATGTATAGTAAGGCATTTTTATCCGAAAAAAACGACCATGTATAGTAAGGCATTTTTAGCCGAAAAAATGACCATGTATAGTAAGGCGTTTTTAGCCGAAAAAACGACCATGTATAGTAAGGCATTTTAGCCGAAAAAAACGACCATGTATAGTAAGGCGTTTTAGCCGAAAAAAACGACCATGTATAGTAAGGCATTTTTATCCGAAAAAACGACCATGTATAGTAAGGCGTTTTTATCCAAAAAAACGACCATGTATAGTAAGGCGTTTTTAGCCAAAAAAAGACCATGTATAGTAAGGCGTTTTTAGCCCAAAAACGACCATGTATAGCAAGGCGTTTTTAGCCAAAAAAACGACCATGTTTAGTAAGGTGTTTTAAGCGAAAAAAAGACCATGTATAGTAAGGCGTTTTTAGCCAAAAAAACGACCATGTATAGTAAGGCGTTTTTAGCCGAAAAAATGACCATGTATAGTAAGGCGTTTTTAGCCGAAAAAAATGACCATGTATAGTAAGGCGTTTTAGCGAAAAAACGACCATGTATAGTAAGGCGTTTTAGCCCAAAAACGACCATGTATAGTAAGGCATTTGGGGCAAAAAACGACCATGTATAGTAAGGCGTTTTAGCTGAAAAAAACACCATGTATAGTAAGGCGATTTTTTAGCCGACAAAAACGACCATGTATAGTAAGGCGTTTTTAGCCGAAAAAAACGACCATGTATAGTAAGGCGTTTTACCTGAAAAAGACGACCATTTTTAGCCGAAAAAAACGACCATGTATAGTAAGGCGTTTTTAGCCGAAAAAAACGACCATGTATAGTAAGGCGTTTTAGCCGAAAAAAACGACCATGTATAGTAAGGCGTTTTTAGCCGAAAAAAACGACCATGTATAGTAAGGCGTTTTTAGCCGAAAAAAACGACCATGTATAGTAAGGCGTTTTATCCGAAAAAGACGACCATTTTTAGCCGAAAAAACCAGACCATGTTTAGTAAGGCGTTTTTAGCCGAAAAAAATGACCATGTATAGCAAGGCATTTTTAGCCGAAAAAAACGACCATGTATAGTAAGGCGTTTTTAGCCGAAAAAAACGACCATGTATAGTAAGGCATTTTTAGCCAAAAAAAACGACCATGTATAGTAAGCCATTTTTAGCCGAAAAAAACGACCATGTATAGTAAGGCATTTTTAGCCGAAAAAAACGACCATATATAGTAAGGCGTTATTAGCCAAAAAAAAAGACCATGTATAGTAAGCCATTTTTATCCGAAAAAAACGACCATGTATAGTAAAGCGTTTTAGCCGAAAAAAAATGAGCATTTATAGTAAGGCATTTTTAGCCGAAAAAAATGACCATGTTTAGTAAGGCATTTTTAGCCGAAAAAAAATGACCATGTATAGTAAGGCATTTTTAGCCGAAAAAACGACCATGTATAGTAAGGCGTTTTTATCCGAAAAAAACGACCATGTATAGTAAGGCGTTTTTATCCAAAAAATCGACCATGTATAGTAAGGCGTTTTAGCCGAAAAAACGACCATGTATAGTAAGGCGTTTTTAGCCGAAAAAAACGACCATGTATAGTAAGGCGTTATTAGCCGAAAAAACGACCATGTATAGTAAGCCATTTTTATCCGAAAAAAACGACCATGTATAGTAAGGCGTTTTAGCCGAAAAAAAATGAGCATTTATAGTAAGGCATTTTTAGCCGAAAAAAATGACCATGTTTAGTAAGGCATTTTAGCCGAAAAAAAACGACCATGTATAGTAAGCCATTTTTATCCGAAAAAAACGACCATGTATAGTAAGGCGTTTTTAGCCGAAAAAAAATGAGCATTTATAGTAAGGCGTTTTTAGCCGAAAAAAATGACCATGTTTAGTAAGGCATTTTAGCCGAAAAAAAACGACTGTGTACAGTAAGGCGTTTTTATCCGAAAAAAAACGACCATGTATAGTAAGCCATTTTTATCCGAAAAAAACGACCATGTATAGTAAGGCGTTTTTATCCGAAAAAATCGACCATGTAAAATAAGGCGTTTTTAGCCGAAAAAAAAAGAGCATGTATAGTAAGGTGTTTTTAGCCCAAAAAAAACGACCATGAATAGCAAGGCATTTTTAGCCGAAAGAAAACGACCATGTTTAGGAAGGTGTTTTAAGCCGAAAAAAATGACCATGTATAGTAAGGCATTTTTAGCCGAAAAAACCGACCATGTATAGTAAGGCGTTATTAGCCGAAAAAAATGACCATGTATAGTAAGGCGTTTTTAGCCGAAAAAGACGACCATGTATAGTAAGGCGTTTTTAGCCCAAAAACGACCGTGTATTGCAAGACATTTGGGGCAAAAAAAACCGACCATATATAGTAAGGCGTTTTTAGCCAAAAAAAAACAGCATGCATAGTAAGGTGTTTTAGCCCAAAAACGACCATGTATAGTAAGGCGTTTTTAGCCGAAAAAAACGACCATGTATAGTAAGGCGTTTTACCTGAAAAAGACGACCATTTTTAGCCAAAAAAAACGACCATGTATAGTAAGGCGTTTTAGCTAAAAACGACCATGTATAGTAAGGCGTTTTTAGCGTAAAAAAAAACGACCATGTATAGTAAGGCGATTTTTAGCTGAAAAAACGACCATGTATAGTAAGGCGTTTTAAAAAAAACGACCATGTATAGTAAGGCGTTTTATCCAAAAAGACGACCATTATAGTAAGCGAAAAAACCAGACCATGTATAGTAAGGCGTTTTAGCGAAAAAACGACCATGTATAGTAAGGCATTTTGGGCCGAAAAAAACGACCATGTATAGTAAGGCGTTTTTAGCCGGAAAAAAACGACGATGTATAGTAAGGCATTTTTAGCCGAAAAAAACGACCATGTATAGTAAGCCATTTTTAGCCGAAAAAAACGACCATGTATAGTAAGGCATTTTTAGCCGAAAAAAACGACCATATATAGTAAGGCGTTATTAGCCAAAAAAAAACGACCATGTATAGTAAGCCATTTTTATCCGAAAAAAACGACCATGTATAGTAAGGCATTTTTAGCCGAAAAAAAATGAGCATTTATAGTAAGGCATTTTTAGCCGAAAAAAATGACCATGTTTAGTAAGGCATTTTTAGCCAAAAAAAATGACCATGTTTAGTAAGGCATTTTTAGCCGAAAAAAACCGACCATATATAGTAAGCCATTTTTATCCGAAAAAAACGACCATGTATAGTAAGGCGTTTTTATCCGAAAAAATCGACCATGTAAAGTAAGGCGTTTTAGCCGAAAAAAACGACCATGTATAGTAAGGCGTTTTTAGCCAAAAAAAACACCATATATAGTAAGGCGTTATTACCCGAAAAAAAACGACCATGTATAGTAAGCCATTTTCATCCGAAAAAAACGACCATGTATAGTAAGGCGTTTTTAGCCGAAAAAAAATGAGCATTTATAGTAAGGCGTTTTTAGCCGAAAAAAATGACCATGTTTAGTAAGGCATTTTAGCCGAAAAAAACCGACTGTGTACAGTAAGGCGTTTTTATCCGAAAAAAAATGACCATGTATAGTAAGCCATTTTTATCCGAAAAAAACGACCATGTATAGTAAGGCGTTTTTATCCGAAAAAATCGACCATGTAAAATAAGGCGTTTTAGCCGAAAAAAACGACCATATATAGTAAGGCGTTATTAGCCGAAAAAAACCGACCATGTATAGTAAGCCATTTTTATCCGAAAAAAACGACCATGTAGAGTAAGGCGTTTTTAGCCGAAAAAAAATGAGCATTTATAGTAAGGCGTTTTCAGCCGAAAAAAATGACCATGTTTAGTAAGGCATTTTTAGCCGAAAAAATGGACCATGTAAAGTAAGGCGTTTTAGCCGAAAAAAACGACCATGTATAGTAAGGCGTTTTTAGCCGAAAAAGACGACCATGTATAGTAAGCCATTTTTATCCAAAAAAGACGACCATGTATAGTAAGGCATTTTTAGCCGAAAAAAATCGACCATGTATACTAAGGCGTTTTTAGCCAAAAAAAAATGAGAATGTATAGCAAAGCGTTTTTAGCCGAAAAAAAACGACCATGTTTAGTAAGGCATTTTTAGCCGAAAAAAAACGACCATGTATAGTAAGGCGTTTTTATCCGAAAAAAACGACCATCTATATATAGTAAGGCGTTTTTAGCCGAAAAAAAAGACCATGTATAGTAAGGCGTTTTTAGCTGAAAAAACGACCATGTATAGTAAGGCGTTTTTAGCTGAAAAACGACCATGTATAGTAAGCCATTTTTATCCAAAAAAGACGACCATGTATAGTAAGGCATTTTTAGCCGAAAAAAATCGACCATGTATAGTAAGGCGTTTTTAGCCGAAAAAAACGACCATGTATAGTAAGGCGTTTTAGCCGAAAAAAATGACCATGTATAGTAAGGCGTTTTTATCTGAAAAAGACGACCATGTATAGTAAGGCGTTTTTAGCCCAAAAAAAACGACCGTGTATTGCAAGACATTTGGGGCCAAAAAAAACGACCATATATAGTAAGGCGTTTTTAGCCGAAAAAAAAAGAGCATGTATAGTAAGGTGTTTTTAGCCCAAAAAAAACGACCATGTATAGCAAGGCATTTTTAGCCGAAAAAAAACGACCATGTTTAGTAAGGTGTTTTTAGCCGAAAAAAACGACCATGTATAGTAAGGCGTTATTAGCCGAAAAAAATAACCATGTAAAGTGCAATTTTGATTTTGGCTTCCCATGATCATAAAAACATTCATTTTCTGAACCACTTGATCCTCACCGGTTGCCAGCCAATCGCAGTACACACAGAAACAAACAACCATTCACGCCCACACTTACACCTGGGGACCATTCTGAGTGTTCAATCAGCCTGCCATGCATGTTTTTGGAATGTGGGAGGAAATCGGAGGACCCGGAGAAAACCCACGCAAGCACGGGGAGAACATGTAAACTCCACGCAGGAAGGCCGGAGCTGGAATTCTGAAGTCAACGTGCTAACCACTCGACTACTGGGCCGCCCTCATAAAAACATAATTGAAGAAAATGATTAACATTACAAGTAGTGCGACGGGTGTCTGGAAAGTGAAAGAACACCGAATTCCCGGGTTGCTTCCAGCAAGCGTTGAATGTTTTGTTATTCTGCCCTCCCTGGGTGTGCCTTATTGTTTTGACACCCCAGTTCAAAGTTTACTCTAAGTAAACAGAACATAAAGGACTACAACCTCTGTCTTCAATTGACCAGCTCGTGTTGCAGTTTCTGATCAGTCTGCACTCGAGAAAAGAAACGGTGACAAATGTGTGTCAATATCAAACCACGCACCGTGAGAATGGTTTGTGCATTCATCTTCATATAATGAGTCTCTTTAAATTCCAAAGCAGGTGTTGTAACAAAAGCAAACTCCTGCAAAATTGTGCAGGTGTTACTTTTTTCCCTCCAAAGGATAACAGACAAGGTACTGCAGAGGGAGAATTGTGCATGTTATGACGTCCACTGATGTTCTCATGAAAGGACTGTTGCCACAGGGACAAAAGCAATACGAAAAGATTTTCTCAGAACTGCTTCACCTGTCTAGGCAGTTAATGTACAATGCACACGCACGCGCACACACACTCACTTGCAGTCCAAGATAGCAATGTTCTCCAGGCACCATTCACAGATAAAAGTTTTATTTCAAAAACAATTCCATCAGGAGGAGGAATTCACATTCATTGGTATGCTAGCATCGAAGGCTTGGTAAGAATGGACTGTCTTTAGTGGATTGCCTCAGAATAGTACCTCAATTCCATCCATGTTGCTTAAAAAAAAATCCCAAACAAAACCCCACAAAAATCCCAAATCTTTTTATTTGCTGCAAATTAATTCCTGCCTCATTTCTGAACTGTACAGTATCAAGTAGAAAAAGAATAAACAAGATAGAAAAGAGTATGTACACAAGACCCATAAAAAAACATACCAATAGTTGGAAAAAAACAATATTGCTTTTACGAATCATTCAAGCAGCCTTATTTCAAACAATTCCTCTGCACACAAATCAGATGATCCCAAAGGCTACGCACAACAAAACGATCAACCTGCCTTTTTAAAAAGTTTTTCTGGTGTTTGCAAAATAATTCCAACTTAAAATGCCTGAAAGCCTTCCACCCAAAAACGCTTCCCACAAAATCAATCGACACTCCGGTAATAAATAAAAATGTCATTAATAACATTAAAACCTGTACAGAAAAAATAGTTAAAGCATGTCGGGCAAACAGTGTACTTTAGTGCACAAAAGACAGAAGGAAAATATTTTATTTGTGACTGCAGCAGGTCTTTGGATCGTTTGCTTTGAGTGAACATGTGGCCATGAGTGCTCGGCGCCTTGTGTGTCCCAAAGTATATCAAAGCTCCATCATTTTCCTTCTTTGAAATCTTCAATCATTTTTCATCGTTCGGTCTAATTTCAACTGCGGCCCTGTCAGCTATTTTTAAAAGTGACAGGAAAAAAGATGACAGAATAGAAAGTGAAAGCAACGTGCCCCAAACTCCTGATTTCTTTCAAACCGCCTAGTTTCATTAAAAATAAACTCAGTCAGCCATTATTAATTGGGGGGAGATTCATACACAGTTTGACCTATTTTTTCTTTGCATATGCGGCTACTGACATGTGGTGGGGTCGTGTTATTGATGATCATGGAAGCGTATCGTGGCCACATGTTCACTGCTCTTGCCAGCATTTTCTTCTGAACTGTCGATGCATAGTATTAACCTCTGTGGGGAAACAAACAAAAAGAACCCCTTCTGAGTCATTCTCCAATAATTTTATTTTTTATTTTTTGCTGTCCCTCTGGCTCTACCTCGGTGGGCTACCCTAAGCTGTTAGGACTGATGGACTTTCTCGAGAGAAAGACTCCACAGTTTGGTGTAAAACAACAAAAAAACAAATGCCAATCAGCCAGGAGATGAAGGGAGGATGGTTGGAATGCGCGGCTGAGATGCTTTTGTTGTGGCCCCAGTGGGCGACATATCCTGAGGAAGGGCACGGTGGGGAAGCCAAGCATGCAAGTCCTCACTCAATTTTGGTGCAGGACATGGTCCCGCCATCATCAAAAGGAAATCGGACATTTTGCAAAAATTTATGTACTTTCACGGTTTTCCAGGTACTAGTCCCCAAAAATCTGTTCAGTAGCACCACGCTGCTCAAAGACTTGAAAACAATGCTGTAAAACTCAAGGCTGGGGGGCCACATATGGGGCCGCATTTGGCCACCCCATTAGTTAGCAAACAAAATGTAGCGACTTCACTGTTTTGGTGAAATGGACCCGATCTTCACTCTTTAACATCAAACCATACTAACATTCTAATATTAGTTAACCTGTTTTATAAGCATTTGTTTTCTCAAAATCTTTTTTTTTTGGGCCACAAAATTGGACGACAGTTGTACGATGACCTCGCCGCCATTAATCTCTTACTTTTTGGGAAACTAGCCTGCACTATTCACTGGAAAAACTCACCCGTTTTTGTAGAGTATAAAAATATTGCTTTGGTGCCATTTTGTGGCATCTTGGCACCAAGGAACTAGGCTGAAGTGAGGTGAGGAACTTCACTTAAGTCAGGCCATTGACTTTGTCTAATGGAAAGATGGTGCTTAGTCATCATCTTGTGATCCCCGCTGGCAATTGCAATTATTCACAGATCTGTACAACAGCTCGTTCCTGACCCCCTTGTGAAAACTGGGTCGCAGTGTGGAGTCAAAAATTTGCTTGCCACTATTTCTGATTTGAAATTTGTTGTTTGAGGAAAAATCAACAACTTTGCCTTTAGATGCCAGATGATAGTAGCAAAGACCCTACTGAGACTCCTCAACTAGCGTCAACACACTTCCCTGAAACCGTGATGTCACGGACGGCGCAAATCAATCTTGGTATTGTACTCCACAAAACTGAACAAAATCAGCGACGACGCAAAGTCGCAAATGCCAAACTACAAATATTGGGGTGGGGGTATGCTGTACTAGTTGTCAAATGTGACAGCAGACTGAATCAAATGCACTTGTGGTTGCTAAGCGGCCCCTCTTCGAAATCTGTCAAACCAATCAGCTCGCCTGGTGGTTCTCGCCTGAGTGGGCGTGTGCTTTGGCTGAGCGCTAACTGGGCTTGTGGTCTTGTGCTCTCTGCGGTCTCTCCAAGGCCGTGTCATAGAAACAGTCCTCATTGACAACCGAGGTCAAACTTTGGACACTAAACTCTCTCTCCAGGAGTGCGTTGAGGTCCAACACGCCCGCCGGCGGCGAGGACGACGCATCGTTGCGGGCGTCCAATGAGCCGCTTTGCTCCTTCATGCGCGCCAGCGCCCCCTCGCTCCTCCACAGACTGTTGCTTTTTTTCTTTGCCGCGCTGGGTCGGTCTCTTGCCGGCCTGGTGGGGGGCTCGCCTTCAGGCGGGACGCGGGACGCGGCCGCGTACGTCAGCATGGGCTCCTCTGAGATTTTCAACTGGAAGAACTGAGCGTCGAGAGTGTCCCTCTTGGCGCTCGGGGTCTCGCTGAAGCCGTCGTCGTCCTCGTCGCTGAGAATGTCGGACTCCTTGACCGAGACGGGAGCGGGTTGGGCGTCAGTTCCTGATAACGACCCGGATGGGCCCTCCTGGACAGGAAGCAGGTGCGGGGGAGCGCAGGTGCCACTACTCAGGCTGCCTTGATCCGAGTCCGTTCCCGATTTGAGATTCCTGGACTGAGCGGGGGGTTCTCCGATCGGCTGCCGACACAAGCGGGAAGCCCTGGAGGAGCCTGCGATCAAGATGGACATGTGAGTCATACATGGGCCTCTTATCTGAGCAAAACACTCACAGCTCACTGCCCTGAAGTCTTTTCTGCCCTAAAAAGTGAAGATATGATCTGGTAAAGGTGCGTTTCACACTTCACACATTAAGCCACCTGAAGGGCTGAAAAGAGGGCAAAAAAGGAGATGCTCTTCTTCCTGCAAGTTCTTCTGTGGAATAGCTCCCAGGAAAATACAACATTCTTGTAAAACATCTTTGATTGTTCATGAATACACATCACATTGCTACATACAGAACGTATTGTGTTGCACATCACGATTTGTTGTTGACACATTGGCTGCTGCTCTTATTCTGCTGACGAATGTACATGATTGTTTTCTTCACCGTTGTTTTTTTTTAGATGATTCTTCTTGGATGCTGCTCTTGTGCACTTCGCTACTGTAAAACAAACATCCTGTTGCCAACTAATCAATGCTGTTTGTACTTTTACTCTATTTTTAGGGAGATTCAATCGAAGAGCTGTCACGAATATGAACATTTTTTGAATGGTGCCATCTTGATTCTGGATATAATTTTACCTCTGAAGACATTCAATCCCAGATACACATTTTTAACTGTGTGTATACTAAATATTCAATTTTTTTGCTGTTGTTTTTTTTTTTTTTTTAAGAATTGAGGTTGAGGATTAGTCAAGGGGTCAATCAGGGTGCCGCATGCTGCCCACGGGCTGCCAGTTGCCCATCCCTGCTCTACTTACTTCCCCTATTCATTGTTTTCTTTGGGAATTTGTTTTTTCGGTGGCGCTTTGCATCACTCACCCATCCTGGCGGCAAAGGGCGCCGCGGTGCGCATGGCTGCCAGCCGTTCCTTACAGCCACGCTCCAAGCTGGCCTCGCCTTTCGTGTTCCTCCTGGCGTTCTCTCTGAGGACTGAGCGGATCACCTTGATGATGTATAGCTTGCTCTCTGGCTCACTGGGGAAAGGGGGGGTGGGGGGGCACAGACGAGGAGGCTTGAGCACATAGCGTGATCGACACATGATTTTCAGAGTCGAAATGGAGATTAAGAGGATTGCTGCCAGAGTTCCAGTGTGTCCCCAGAGAGAAGTATAGCACCGACATTCATTCAGTCTGATCCCAATTTCTCAGTGCATTATGGGACTTTCCATCATGATGGCAAGCTTCATTCCCGCCGTCGTGCAAACTGAGAGAAATGTCACAATGTAAAGCCTTGACGAGGGAAAGGGGGGGGGGTTTGGTTTGTTACAAAAACCGTATCTTCTCTTTTATTTCTGAGTTCAACTCATTCTGTGGCCACATTTCAGATATTGATCCTCAAGTCGGACTTTCAGCACTTAAGTTGTCAAAATATGTGAGATTTTAATTGGGGAGATTTCCAAATATGAGAATCGTGTTTGTTTGGGAAAACTTGATAAGGTCTGCGTAACACTGGTCTCTGATCATAAGGTTCATGTCTGACCTGCTACACAGCTGAAAGACCGTCTGTGGTCGCCCTTCCACTTCAGACCTGCAGTGAATCAGCTCCCAGATGCAGCCGCTTTCTGTGCCTGGTCCTGAGAGAAAGCAAGAGTAAAAAGCCAGTTTTAATCCTTAAGTCTTAAAAGGGTTTATCGTTTTAGAGGAAGCCGAATAGAAAATTCTAAAGTAGCGTGCGTGCGTGTGGCCAAGGGGAATGAGCTGAGGGGTGTGTTTTGGGAGAAAATGGGAAAGGAGAAGATTGGGTGGCCAATCCAGGCATGACTAGTTGAACTAGATTTCTCAGTAGCGTGGTCTCGACGTTGTCGTTTTAAACCGCAAAACTCCTTCGGGAGTGAAACTACTTTACTTCATATACATTCTAGGCCAGTCATCACAACTCGGTCAGTTAACAAACACAGCACTGCGCAGCAGGGTTGTCACCATCAAATATTTTTCAAGTCGATTATGCCATTGACTAACCTGATAAAAATGTATTTTCTATTCAGATGTATGGCAAATACCCCCACCCCCTTACTGTTTATGAACAGACGATTGTTGTTGAGGTGCGTGCGTGTGCACATGGGGAATTTGGAGGGGAAGCCAAATGAGGCCGCAAAGTGGAACTTTGAGTTATGTTACTCAAAATTTTTTTTTCCCAAGACATGATTAAATTGGTTTGAGCTTTAAAAAAAATATTTGATGCTGCTTGGATAGTTTTGTCATTTCATCATATCTTAGCTTGCTGTCTTTCGCTGATCCGTAGTTTCACTTTAGTCAAGCATCATTTCAAATAGAATAACTTGCAGCTTAACTCGCTCGATTTCCCAAGTAGCTCATCCAACAGGGCTAATTCCAAAGTGTACCTTAACAGTCTTACCTGCTGTGTTTCCCAGCCTGACCTGGAGTGCAGACAGAGGGATGAGCCAACGGAACTTGAATGGGTCCGGATCACCATGGGAAAGCGCTGAACGGGAGTTATTCTGATCACACACGCGCATGCACACACAAAAAAACAAACAAACAAACAAAAAAAGAATGTCAACATCATGTTTTTGATACCATTTATGCCAAGTGGAAGCACATGAGCGCAGCCTCTCACCATCTTCTTCTTCATCTTGTTGTTCTCCCTGTAGACCAATATGACTGCTTTCTTGAAGACTGGCATGGAAAAAAAAAATCACACTCAGCATCTTTGCTTCTGCCGAATGCCTCATTGGGGGAAGTGGAATGAAGGGGGAGACCCCACAGAGGCATTTTAGATGCAAACTTGAAGTCGAAAAGAGGCTGTTTCAGTATAACACTGCGATAGTCATGTTGTTTAAATGGATTAAACCCTAACAAATACATTTTTAAAATGTGTCTATCCATCTATCCTCACTATATGGTTGCAGCTATGCTGGAGTTGTCTTTGGGCGACAAGGCGGGTTACGCCCTGAAGTGGTCACGAGCCAATTTCCTGGTTCATTCATAGGAAAGTTGACCATTGAGGGAACATTGCAGGTCAGGATAGCGGTCATTTTACATTTTTGTCATGTGCTCCATCATTTTCTGTTATGCCCCTGAAAAGAAGAACTACACATTTTTGCACTCCCCTCCATTCTCTGCCGTGACTATAAGTAGTTGAAATTTGTGGCAAAAATAAATTTGTCTATTACAGAATTGTTACAAGTACACCTCTGCATGACATATACTTATTAACAAACAAAAAAAAGATATCGATCAACTTATAACAACGACTAGCTTTTTCATGTTTTTTTTTCAATCTGTAATGTTGGCATTAGTGTTTTAATATGTGTCGTTTGGGGAATCTATATGTCACCATTTGGTCTATTTCATCAAGCTTGCTCTAACAGATTATAACGTATTGGTGGATATCCTCCAAAAATCTGGCTTTTTCACATTTGAAAGAGGCCTGACGATATCCAATTTCCTGATTATTTTTGTTTGTGTCACTTCAGATGAAAAAAAAAAAACATTACTGTAATTAGAAGTGCGCCGCATGAATTTCGAAGTGTAAATAAATGTAGCCTCAGTCACTGGTCACATCATTAGGCACACCGCTGATCTTATGCGATCCAATGAAAAAGAGCAGTATAAGCACAAAAAAACCAACAACAAAACTCATTAACTCTGTGACAGTGTCCTTCAAAACTCAGCATCATTCAGATAGCCGACCGACTGTGACTGGTGGGTACAATTTACAAACAACAAAAAAATTAGATGGAAAACGACAGCGGAGGAGGCAGACTTACCAAACACAGTCATTTCGGGGTCTTTCCTCATGCGGCCCAATGACGGATGTGGATTGAGCCAGACTGCAGTGGAATGCAGAAGAAACTCCCCCATAGAGATTTCGGTGACCTGTGACACGCATGAACAATGGAGTCAGATTTACAGATGGCTCACAGACACATTTTTAGGGCTGGGCAAAAAACTCAAGCATGCTTATTAATTAATTTATTTTTTTACACAGACATCCGAGAGACCCAATATTTGTATATAATCATTAGAAAAATCAGTTTTCTATCATATATGCCCATTATCCCTTTGATGCACCCTTAACCCGATAACATGATAAGCTGTCCACTGTAGTCACCGCTGTCCCTGAAAGGGTTAAACAACAGACGACAAGTAGCGAGTGACTATGTTTACGCACACGTTTTCCTACATCATGGACCAACATTATTGCACATTCACTTTGAATATTTATACTGCAAAGCCTACCAACTAAATATTCTATCAATCTGTAAATGTATTCAGTACCCAAAAGGCAAAAGAACAGAAGACGGCATAAACAGCACCAAGTGGCAAAGCAGATTTGTGATGTGTGTGTGTGTGTGTGTGTGTTTTTGGGAATATGCAATTTGACGTTTCATTTTTATAAAGAAGACTAATCATTCCTATTGGGCAGCTTATAAGATTGGACTTGTAAAGTATGTGCGTACCTCTCTATCGTGGCTGGCCTGCTCGGTAACAAGTTGATCAAAGACTGTGCCGTAATCCTCGTAGATTTTCTGCATCTCATTGATGTGACTGGCCACCTTCTCCATGGCCCTGAGCGCCTCTGCACGGGCACACCAACAAAACAAAGTCTTAGCAGTGATCAACTCTTTGGAAAAAAAAAAACCCGGGCAGCAGAGGGAATCTCAGCACTGAATGGCAAGTGCCAAAAGAGCATCCCGTATTTATTTATATACCGGGTGCGAATATAGCTTTAAATCTGCACGCCTACCTGTGAGGTGGTAATGCTCGTCGCTATTGGCGTCAGTAAGGGAGACCAGCTCCCTGAGCAGCAGGGGGTACTTGAGAACTCTTTGCACTGGTTTAATCAGATAAGACTCCAGGGTGGAGGAGTGCTGCTTTGTGGGGTTCCTTGCATCCAAAAATTCCTTGAAGGCCCGATCTGTCTTGGCTTCAAAACAAACAGAGACCAAATTGCTAGTAATTTGGGGTAGAATCACTCATAAACAAAAAAATGTGTGTTATATATTCATACAAATGTATGCACATATATTAGGGGTGCAACAATACACAACATTCACAGTGTGGTCTGATTCGATACTTTACAGTTCAATACTTTTTCTAAACAAATGTTTTGTTTTTTTAATTGGAAAATGTTGCTCAGAGTGCTAAAATGCTGATTCCAAATCACTCCAAATTTTACATCCATGCCCATTTTCAGACAGTAGCAGAAGCTCACTGATGATCAGAAAACAAAGTAAAAAGGTGAAAAAGATGCCCAGAGAGAGAAGCCAATCCATAGAAATCCACTTTTAGAATAATATTTTTAACATTATGTGAAGAACATCAGGGCGGGAAAGTTATTATAGTATATTATGTAATGGGAAAAATTACTACTGCACACTTATTTGTGCTATTCAATTATATTAAGCTATATTACGTTATATGCTTGTATTTGTTATTTTCTAAAAACGATTTCATATAGATGATATAGTGGAGAGTGCCACAATTGTACATAGTGGATTGGCTGCGTTTGCCCTCAGCCTTGATGAATCGTTACGGCCCTGGGCTAAGCCAGCGATGATGTCACCAGCAACCTGACAGGCAGCCAAAGTTTGATTAGCGGCTCGTGCGCTGAGGTAGAAGGCAGCTGGTGATGAATTCACCATCGACGCGTCATATGTACATCATGGTAATAGTGGATCCTTCAATATGCAGCCAAGTGGGGCTGCATGCGTAGCGGATCATCCCGATTTACCACTCAATTCAGAATCTTACATTTTGTAACCACGAGCTAAAAGGGGGAAACAACCCAGCGTCTGCATCTGGGGTGCTGTCAAACACAAAGTAGCCTACGTAACTATCCAGCAACTATTTTTTGCTCGTTTTGAACCTGTTTGGAGCAGTTCATAGCTGATTGCTTTCCACTTAAATGTGGTTGCAGCCAGACTTCTGTGAAAAGTGGACTATACACCAAAAGCACTTTTTCTCATGTTTGGCAACACAACATTAGCTTCGCAATTAGCACTGACATCTTCTGTTCTCTCTTGCTCCGCTTGCGCTTCACCCGCCTTTAGAAGTGTAGTTTATTTGCCGCCACGGAGGCGAGGATTCGTTGCTCAGGCGGGGATCTGCACCTCACTAGTGCAGTGCTTTCCTGTATTGTTGCATCATGCAGTCAGTCTGGTGACTCTAGTGCAGAGTCATAGTGCAATAACCCAACTCCAGCGGGAGGTAGTGTAACTTCAGCTTCATTTGCCATGGCCGCTACATTTGTTTTTGATGCTAGGCAACTAATCTAGTCTCTTAATTAACCCTGCTGTAAAAAAAAAAAAAAAAATGTTTCGCCACAGCCATCAGAATAGAGAGGGCATATAAGTGATAATAGAGGACACATCTTTTCCTTGAGCAACACGCTTGCATTGTAGGGGGGCATTAATTTATTCATTACAGCACTGCCAGCTGCAGACAGGCGGCTCAGTTGACATCTCCCGGACTAATTGGCAGGCAATTAACGAGTCGACAAATAAACAAGGAATCGAGCCTGTGGTATAATGTCAGGAGGAGGGAGGTGACGAAGACGGCAGAGATAGCCATCCATTTCTTTGGACTGGCTTGACAGACTTCCTGGGTGTCCTTGAATCAACTGGATGTGATCAGGCAGTGGCGTGAGTCACGACTCCGCTTTGCACTCACATTATATGTAGAGTTAGCCAGTGCTGCATTGTGCAATTATTTGCGTGTTATTCTCAGATTGGATCATTTGGACCTAACACAACATAGAGACAAGCATTTAAGGCTGTGATAACAGAAATAGGCTACACGGACCCTGTGGCTACTGTTCTGATTAACTCATTCAGTACCAGCCAATTCTAGACCGAGTCTGAAAAGACGTCTTTGGGAGTGAATGAGTTAAAGGTGGTGCCATAAACCTTCCACTCATGTTTTTGCGCACCAGTGATTATTTTCACAAATACATGTGTCACTCTGTCATCATTCATACACAGCCTTTGTTGAGTATTTTTTGGTATGACTTTTCTATGAAAAATGACAATAATCATCTCAAGTATATATATATATATATATATATATATATATATATATATATATATATATATATATATATATATATATATATATATATATATAGTTAATAACTAATTAATTGGTGATTTAGGCTTGGGGGAAAAAAGGTCATCAATCCCCAACGTGGTGCACCTTTTTTATTAAACACTGACGGATTGACAGTCCAATCCTTTCACTAGCTACCTTGTACATTTTAGAGTTGTTTTTTAAAGTTGTTTTTGAATCTTTAAATGGTCTTGTCCGACCTTTTCCTGTCTGAGCTCTTCCACCCCCTGTGGACCTGCTCGGTGCGGAGCAGACACTACTGGAGGACTAATCGGAGGCTCTGAGGGGATCAAGCTTTTCCATTGCCGGTCTCTCTCTTTGGAATGACCTCCGCTAAACATGAGGCAAGTCCCCCTCTCTCCGCACATCTTTAAAACTGGTCTTAAAACACATTTTCATTCCTTGGCGTTTGACAGCTTGAGACTCTGCCTTGTTTTAGGGTGTTGTGGTGTTATACTCTTTTTATGTTATTCATTTATTGTTTTAACTGTCTCCTTTGTGGTATGACAATTTTTTTGCTCCATGTACAGCACTTTGTAGGCAACTGTGTTTGTTTGAAAGTGTTCTGCAACATAAAGTTGAGTTAATTTAAAATGTTCGCGACCATTTCAACATTTCTTTCAGCACATTATGTATCGCTCCCATTACCGGCACGGCATAAACAGCACGTGATTGTCCTCTCCGTAATGCTGAGCTATCAGAGACTTTGTCTGGGTGTTTAATCCGATTAGATGCCCCGCGGTTCACACTGAGAAATGTGCCATGTAATTCTGATCGTGGGGCAAAATGACCCCCCAACCTCCTCTAACCTTGGTGGCAAAGAAGCAACCGCTCTTAAGAGTTCTTTACAGCGCTGCCAAATAGCATTGGAAAGGCCAGCGTGATCACCAGTATAAATCATTTCGAAATGTCTACTCCCTCACATTCCGAGGAAGATGCAGAGAGATCTCTCTTGCGTTGTCCGGGGCATGCTGCGTATTCTTTGGTATTTAGAAGGTTAATTTAAAGTTTATCCAAATGTTA
Organism: Hippocampus mohnikei; assembly: GCA_026261675.1. Lineage (NCBI taxonomy): Eukaryota > Metazoa > Chordata > Actinopteri > Syngnathiformes > Syngnathidae > Hippocampus > Hippocampus mohnikei. Next base: position 1,907,038 of record JAKGUB010000336.1, read on the forward strand.
AGCCCTCATCTGTTTGCAATAGAGTGATTATCTTTTTAGTTGTGTAACCGTGGATCATGAAATGACAGTGGTACGCAGAGTCTCCCTTCTTGCAACCGAAAGAGGCCCCCGTCCCTCCACCTTAGATTGTGGGGTGCTGTCAGGTGTGACTGACGCAACACAGTTGCAACGATGCCGAGATAGCAGATGGAGAACCAGGATTTTTCAGGTTGCATTTTGTGATCCAAAAAGGTCATCAAAATATTAAGGAACACCTTCTGGGCATTTCTATAAGCTTGAAACCACAATCGCGGTATTATAACCTTGATATTGTTTTAAGTGATTCTTCTCTGATGTCATTTAAGTTCTACCGATTTAAAATGCACCTGCTAAGATTGTGCTTGTGTACGTAATGTTGTAGCCGGTGTGTGTGTGTGTGTGTGTGTGTGTAGATTTCCAATAGCCAATTAGGGCTGTCAAGATTAGTAGACTAGTCACGACTATGCCGGCGGCTAATTTAATAGTTGATGTCATCATTAGTCCTCTTCACGCTGCAGTTTTGTTTTTCTTCCTTTACTGCTGGCCGTTTGCCTGTCTGTGACGCACTTGCGCAGCTAATCCGCGTCATCGGTGATGTATATAGAAGCGCTGTAGCTCACCTGTGTTCGCAACAGAGTCCAAAAGTTAAGAGCAAATTCCATCCCCCAAAAATAGTTAATGCCATGCAAACCTGCCGTCATGGCAGCACGGTGGAGAAAGGAAAGCATGTTGGGGCTGTTGACTGATTCAATTTCTGACATAGGGAAAAGTCCTGTATCAAATCGAGCCTGAGCGCGCACAAATCATGGTGTGTGTTTAATGTAACACTATAACAATGTCATGTTTGGTTAATGTACTATATAGCTTTATGGAGGCACAAGTCAGTGAATTTGCGCTTATTAACAACCGAAGCACAGCTAGTGAATGGCGGAAGCGACGCCGGAACACGAACATCACACGCACTCGCTCGCTCGCCGTCTCTCTCGCTCCCACTGGCGAACAGGAGCACTCAAAGTAAAAGAACTTGACAGGTTGGCCGCAACCTCTCAACGCCAACACGTAACAATAAAACAGGCATAACCCGCTTCATTATGATATACGACGTTAGAGTGCCAAAAATACACTCCCCCTGCTCATTTTAAAATGCACTAAACATTTGCAGCAGCATGTTAACGCCACAGTATCGCCTTCAATTTAATCTGGACCATCATTTCTAAGCTTGTCAGGAATGCTGCTGCAAGCTTCGATCTTTAAGTGGAATGTACCATCATCTTAATTGTTTTATTTTTAATTTGCACAAACCTTAAAAGAATTCAAGCTGGAAGCCAATGATGGATATGTAAGCTGCTTGCTGATTCCATCTGCTATGATTCCTCGACTAATCACGTCTACTGTTGTTGATAAGTCGACGAGCAAAAATCATCATTTTATGGCAGTCCTATTATCACTATGTAGTACCTCTCTCCAGGACCTTCTGGACCTTGATGTGGTTGGCGCAGAAGCCACTGTAGAGCTTGAAGTGGTCAGCGTAGTACAGGAAGGAACCCCCGAGAGAAAACAGAAGCTTCTGTGAACAGACAAATATACGAGGTGAAGCACAACGAAGACAAGGAAAGTGTGAACACGGAAAAGTTGTGAGCAGAATGCTCACAACCTCCCTCTCTTGGGAGACAGACGGAGCGTTCTGTCCTCCTGTCCTCTCCCTCTCACCTCACCTCTCGAGTATAGCGGGGCTTTCAGCACCTCACAATCTGACCAGTGAACCATCGAACGCGATCAATAGACCCCCGTGCCATGTCGTGTCAAGCCTATAAATCAGCCGGCAAACCTCGTGCCTCGTCGTCTCCATTATTTATCAACCTCAAGCACTCAGCGTTGACACTTTTTGTCTTGCGGAGATGGCTCAATGGAAGTCCAACTGAGTGATATCTCCCGGAAATCTTTTGCCATTTCGACGAGAACAAAATCTAACCTTGAACTGGGAGGGCGTCTCAAGCGTGCTGAAATCAGGGGAGGAAGCGATCCTCTCTTCAAGCGTCTGCAGGAAGACCCTCTGGAAGTCCAGCATCTCTGGCAGACTGCCGAACAGACTCTCCATCTGGGAGGAAACACGGAAAGGCGAAAAATTGGGGGTGAAGTGAAGTGTGAGACAGACGAGAGGGGCACAGTGAGGGAAATGCAAGGTAGGGAGGAGGCCAAGAGAGCTTGTAATTCATAACAGTAGGTCAGACAGGCACCCTGGAGTGCAGTAAAACCTCCACTCTGATGCAGACATCACTTACATAGGCACTTAAGGAACAAGCAATGACTCTGCTCTAAATGTAAGACACGCACCCATACACGCATACCTACACATTTTTTTTCTCTCTCTGACCCATACATCCAGGGTCAGGTCACCTTCATTAAAAGCCATTCGGGGGATACCGCAACCTTGTCCATTTTGTGTCTGGGCACTTCTGACAGTCTCTTAATGGTCTTTTAATTTGCCTAGTGCTGAGTGGCCTATCGACCGGTGTTTCTTGGAAGAAACCTTCAGGATTTTAGGTCACAACCGACGCAAGCCAGTAGATGTGCGTAAGTAGCAAAAATACCGATGTCATAAGAATAGTCAGCATGTGAAACACTTTGGGAAGTAACAGACACAGAAAGCACAAGTGCACAAGAAATGCGTTGAATGTTCACACTCGCCAGTTCATGTTCATTCTAGATAACATGTGAACATTGAATGGCAGACCAGCAGCTGAGAATCCTCAACAAATGAATGGAGCAATGTTATGGAGATAGATTGATAAACTCTGTCACCGTAGGCAAACCTTGCTCCATTTATTTTGCACCAGTCTATTGTAGAGAAAGCAGTAAAACTGTATTCAATGCTCATTGCTACCAAGTCTTGAAATCCGTTATTTCACCACGCATAGCAAGTGGACAAATAACTCAAACGTCCACGTGATTGAAAGCTGACTGTAAATCCCATTTGTCCTTAGGGGATCAATTAAGTTTTTTTCCCCCTTTTTCTTATGCTGCAGTATAGGAGGTTAGTTGAAAAAGGTGGCCTCGCAGGCACGTCCCTTTGTGAAGGTCATCATCTTATGGGGGAATGCTAATTTGTCAGGTAAGCATCCACAGTGGTAATGAGAAAGATATGGCCTGTCTGGATTCTTCCCCATCACCACAGGGTAATAAACACCTCGATGCATTTCACGTTGTATTTGGCCTCAACTAAAGCTACCCAATTCAAACACTTTCTGTCCACCTACCTCATCCAATGTGAGGAAAGTTTCATTTTGTAGAGGTTTAAGGTAGATCTCAAACAAGCAAGCCAGGTCCTGCAAAGAGAAGCCAAAAAGAAGGTTAGCGGAAAGAATACATTTTTCTCCTGGACGTGCCTGTCATTTAAAGGCTCTTTCATCCTCACATCAATTCTCATCTTTCCGTTTCGTGACCTCCAAGTCTCCCAACACCCCTCACCTCAACCCTCCATCTACCCATCTCTTGCAACCCCACACTCCCACATGCTCCCACGCAGCCAACCTCGCAACGGATTTAAAAGTGGCAGCTTGTCTCGTTATCAGTGGAGGTATTCTCGTTATGTAAAGTTTTATGAGTGCCCTCTTCGTAAAGCGACAGTACATGAGATTGTTGCACACAGCACTGACCTGGGCTAACAGGCTTGTGCCAACGCACGTTAAAAATGCAATCGACTCAGCTACAAAATCGGGATGAGGAGGAGCGATGCACGAGGGACGGGAGTTAATGAAAAACGAGAAGATGAAGAAGGCGGGGGGGAGAAATACTGTCAGCCATGATTACCATTGTGAGACAAGAAGATTCTGAATGTGGTTGTTCAATGGGTGTCAGGGAAGAAAAGGTCAGACTGACAAATAACAAAATGATTCGGTGGGAAGAAGATGACTAAGGCTCGACATGAGGATGTGTAGGAGGTGCTCTATGGAGAGGCACGCTTGTTATGTGCAACATCTTGCGTGCACAATATATCAATTTAGAGGCCTAAAAATTCCAAAACCTAAATCAGCTTCTTAATAAAAGCAATAATGTGTTTATTTCAGCTACGGTAATTGTTTCCCTTGTGGTTGTCTTTCTCACTTAATTAGCTGTTGATGGTTAAATCAGGGGGAAAAAAAAAATGTGACTCAATTTTCACCTTCACGTAGGACTTCTCTGTGTCTACCAGCTCCTGGATGACCTTGCGTAACCGCTCAGTGCCACTCATGTGTTTGGGGCAGGGCCGGAGAATGGTGCCGTCTCCTTTGGAGCCTGAACCTAAATCGCCAGCCTGCTTCACTGGCGGCTCCTTGGGGTCCTCCATCGGGCTGCCAGTTGCTGAAGCGTCTCCCTCCTGGAAGGACTGGTAGAGGTTGCACACGGTGTCCACGCTCTGTAGAGGGAACCAACACGTTGAGTTCAATTTATGGATGACAACAGGCCTATCAGATGGATAAAACATAAAATTATATATTTGTATGGTGGTATGTGTGCACACAAATTCACTCACCAAACAACATTAGCTATAGCTGTACAGTCTCATAAAATTCAATACAAGTGCTGTATCAAAAATTCAGTGAATAACTCATTCCCCGCATGGTAACGCCACAGTTATGAAATAAAGATGCCTACAATGTACATGCAAAGTAAATCCCCATGGGTCTACTAGCAGCATAACGGGGAGTTGGTTTTCTTATTAGATTTGCATCAAAGACATTACAGTGCAAAATTACGTGATGAAAGACATGACTGGATATCGCCGCCGTGATGCCTTTAAAACCGCCATGGTTAGTTATGCAGGGCTGTGCCACATCAATTGATGAGATACGGTGTCCGTGCTGATCGTTTGAAAAGTAGATTACATTCCAAGCGACATTCTATTCAAACGTGTCTTGATGTCGTCATGAAAAGCTTCCAGAAGGTGTTGTAGAATTATTGCAGAGGTCACCTAAGTGTTCTAATGTGCAGCACGGTGACATGGTGGGCTGGAGGACCACCGTGGTCAGCACTCTGCTTTTCCTGTGTGGGTGGGTAGATATTTCAAAATATTGCCCATGTAAGCGTTCAATGTGGAATTCTCAGCTGAAGGCGGTACAGTCATGCGCGCCGATCAATGTGTCCCATACTGCAGGCGTCACTTTTGAAGGGTGTGCGTGAACGCACAGTCATTCAGCACTTGAAAAGGACATAGAGCAGTGTCAGCTTTTAACGCAACACCCCCTTTCCCTTCCACTTCCTTGCAATGAGTCCACACACACATTGTAGCGTGGCCTCCCCAGAGGTGCTCCGAAATGTGGCTGCGACCGTTTGAGAGACACTACAAGGAGGTGCTACGTCTGGATGTGTTCTTTTATGGCCCATTTCATTTGGGCTCATTATTCTTAGTGCAGATATGTATCAGTCTTCTGATAGGAGCCCCCCACAAAAAAACACATATGGACATGCTCGCTCACAATTTTGACATATCACCATACCAGGGGGATCTTTAAGGACTCTCTCAGAGCGAAAGCTTCAGACCTACAAATGTTAGGATTTGCTTGGATGACACATGCTGAATCAAAATGGCAAATTTCCTTTTCACAACATTCATTTGTGTTTTGTTTTACATTTGGCTGTACCATAAAGGCTATTTTATATGGCTGAGAGACTCCCTGGATTCTAAAATAAAAATAGTGATGTGCACCGGGGGGCCTGTGTGGGTGGCTCTGGGTTAGTGTAGCAGCTTTACACCCAGTATCATGGCAGAGATCTTATATGACATCCGTATCCTGCCGCACATGTGCCCAGAGATTCGTATCCATTAGCAGAAACATTTGACTACCAAGAACACAAGTAATGCACGTCAAAGACGACCGCATGGCATCTCGGCAGACATGTACTCATGTGCTCCGATACGCAAGTGGATGAGAGCGTGATTCCTCTGCCTCGTGGAGAAGTCAGCATAGTTTTATTTTCAAAGTGGAAGTATAAATCATTTATACTGCATTCACACACATCTCAACTGCTGGGAAACTTTACTTTACAATCCTCCCATTGAGGATCCATAGTGCCGTTTCATGTGCTCATTCCTCCTTTTGTCATGAACTCAAAAAAACAATGTTGGACCACAGAGCCTGACGCACAGCATTTCCGATACGACGTTGCAGCCGCCGCCCACAGCGCCACACACTAACACAATATTCAATCAGGCAGGAGGCCGGGGGAGATTGCCTGAAGTGAAAAACAGGAGGTTGAAGGATATCCGAGCGGGATATTCATCAAGATGCCCAGTAGCCTTAAACGACAGAGCATTTGTGGAGACGGAACGCAGTCACAGCGACCATTTGTTTGAATCGCTGGGGAAATGGAGGCCCACAATCAAGAACGCGTGTATGTCCGCTGGCACGCTGTCACTAAAGTGTGGACTTAATTCTCACAAACAAACAAACAAATTCAAGTCCACACATGAATTTGTTTGGTTGGCATGCGAGGTTGGGAGGAATGATTAATAAGCTTGACGGGAAGGTGCCCGGCTTCTGCCAGGCCTCTCCCTTGGAGCATAATAGAGAAAGAGTGAGGACCCCCTGAACACCACAACTGAAAAAAAAAATGTGATTGCCCCACAACATTTCTACCGGCGCAGCCTGACAGCTCGCCCAAATAACCCATTAAGTGCAGCGGACGGGAGCGGGAGAAAAGACTGGCGGCACCGCAGTGAATTCCTTTCCAGGTTTTTCTCGCCGACAGCTGACCGCGCCGTCATGTTTCTGCCTCTTTTTGCTCCTCATTTCTAAAGTTCATTCCGAAAGCACAACATCATCCCTGTCACGGGTCACAAATGGGACGGGCGACTAACTAATCCTGGTTCACAGGTTTCCTTTTCAATTGGGCACATGCACTCACCTGCTGAAACAACACATGTTGATCAAGTACATAAACAATAAAATTGTTCATGTGAAAAAATGCCTCTTTTAAAAACAGAAAGAAATTGAAGCTTGATTCTGTGTAGTTCCCCTTGGCTGCAAACAACAACCACAAGTATAAATGTAGTACTGAATTAATATTTAACAACCCTGACATTTATTGTCATTGTAAGGTCTCTCTTGATTTTGCAAATGTGCCGAATGTAGCGGCCTCGGAGTGCAACGCATCATGACGACTTAAGACGAGTCAATTGGTTAACAATGTGGTGGTGGTGGTGACTGCTCTGCACAAATTTGCCTTCCTCTTTGCTCACCATGAAAAGCAACCTGTAGAGGAGCCTCCATGCCGCTGTGGCCTGCCGCTGCGTTCTTCTGGCCAGGGAACATCCTTTCCGACGCAACCTGCCTGCCCTGGATGTCGGCATGGTGCCTCCACATAAAGCGTGTGCGGCCCAAAAGTCACCCGCGCCAAACAGTGAAATATCAATTTCTTTTCCCTTTCCACTTTTCACGTTGATTTTGCTCCCACACTCACGGTTAGGCCAGGGCAAACAGAAATCTCCACTTGAGTCCTTTGGGGCGAAAACTTGCAAGTTATCCGACACGCTCCTGTGCCGGTAACAGTCAGTGATGCACTGGCTGTGAGACTGTCATGCTTATCAATGATTGGGTTGTGTGCCGTCTTCCAGCAACTCACGCGTCCATCCCTCTGCCTCTCCGTTTCTCAGGTATACTCACTCCTTTTCCTCTCAGATTCTTCCTCTCATTTCGACGTGACCTGTCTGTATAATTTCCAGAGAGGTGAAAAACTAAGCGGTGTGTGGCATCAGTACTCCGCTTCAAAAGCGGCAGTACAATGTAGACTGTTCTGGCTTGTGCCGCCAAACACAGAGGAATGGCTGACTCAAAAATGGGAGGCTGCAAGCACGCCGAGGAAACGGGGCGGGAATGCAAATAATCGCCATTGCACCCAAAAAGTCCTTTTATCCGTTTACATTTTTTTTTTAATGCTGTTGATGTTTGGAAAACAGTCCTTAATACAGTGAAGTGCCTATTCTACATGATCAACAAGTTGTTTGAAGTATTGTGCAAAGCTGAGGAGTTTCTTCCTCTGTCCCGGACTGTGAAGTCAATTAGGGTTGCATATCTATTCAATAAGAACAACGATGGTCTCGGAATCGCTTCTTTCGTTAATCCAAAGGTGTTGTGGCTCTGTGTGGAAAAGTCCAATTCTTTTTACATCAAAATCATCGACTCCATCAACCCCCAGACATAAGTAGGATGTTAATAAATTCCGTATGGTAATTCTGTTTTGTCGCAGAGCTGTGAGTTAAAAAAAAATAAAACTGAAAAAAAAAACATGGTTTGTGTTTGCCGTGTGCTTGAGTCAAATGGGCTGTGACAAAGTTGTCTAACAAAGCAGGAATAGACTTAAATAATAGCAAGACCAAGGAAAGTGTGCCACATGCAAATACACAAGATTTGCCCTCTTCATCAAACACGATACAAAAATGCTGCAGTCTTATCGGTTTGAAGTCACTTCGATGTCCTGAGGGTTTGTGTTCAACAAAAGCGAACAAAACTAACTCAAAGCTGTCAAAGACGTCTCGAGTGCCGCCGACACTTCAATGAAGGCGTGATATACACAGCACCATTTGTTTTACAGATGAAACACTTCCATCATCTAATGAGCAGTTGAGTTGGCCACATCTTAGCCGAAGTAAACAAGCAAACATTTGGGGGGGGGGTTTAAAATGGAAGACAAACAACAGACGGTTGAGCTTCGTGATTGCTTTACGAGTCAAAAGAGCAAGAAAACTGGGACCTCGTGGCCAGCTGTTGGGCCGTGATTCATCTGTCAAATAGTGGACAACGATGGTGCAATGGTGGCGAATTTTCATAGCAGACCTGCACTCATAAATCTAATAAGAGTGGAGGGGAGGCGAGCGAGAAGAGATGAGAACGAGGATTGGTGCCGTTCCGCTACAATCCCCGCCCATTTGCCCTTCTATTATTCAGTCTAAACAAATATTATTCCACAAAGTCTCAAGGGGCCTTTGGGAGAAAGAGCGTGTTTTCATAATGATGCCAGCTTCAGATTAAAGCACCCATTTCCCTAAGTCCCCAAGGCACTTCACATCCACTGCAACACACAACAAAAGATGCTACATTGGTGAAAATGATGCTGGTCCCATACTGGAGCACTATTCTTTAATTGCTGAATGAATGCTTATGGGCAGATGCTTGTTGACAACAATGACCAGAGCATGAAGAATAACTCCAAGCAGGAAGTTGAGGTACAGTGGAAGGTGTGTCTAATGGGTACTAAGAATGCAAAAAAAATAAAAATCATTTGTGAAGAATGTCACACAGACTGCTCAAAAGACAATCCCACCAAGTCCGACAGCCCATAGTTACCGGTCGCTGGTTCCTTTTTACGTCACTCTGGCAGGACAAGCAGTTTTCCACATTCAGTGCCAAGCAATCCAGCTTGACTTTCAGGAAGCGTCCAAGGCTGAGCAGCACAGAAGCCAGGAAGAGATCCTTCTCCTCAGCTTCACAGCTGGGAGGCCAGAACCAGCACATGGCCAGCAGGGAGCACAGGGCCTGAGCCGGGGACTGGTCCTGCATGAAGAGCTCAACCAAAGTGGTGAGGTACAGACTTCGGCCGGGATCCTCAGTGTTCGCCGCTGGAGTCAAAACGGCTACACCAACAGCCATGGTGGCGTTGGACACCTCTGGTGTGGTCATTCCAAACAGGTCTGCGTCATGGTTCTTGTTTCCTGTGGCTCGCTCCGTTTCTTGTGTTTTTGTTTTCAGTCTTAAATGCAGCGTGGACGGACGGGAGCAGACAGGCATTAACTGCACCGCCAACAGTAAACCCAGATTATTAGCCCGCTCGCAGCCAGATGGCTGCCGGCTGATGGGGCTTAGTCATAATACACACCTCCCCGAGTTGCAGCTCCACCAAAAACAGACCCACATAAAGCATTTCAAGCAGATTCTCCAAAGTTAAGAGAGGGGACGACTGTAGCTGCGAGCAAGAGGTGATCATGTTTGGGGGGGGGGGGGGGGGGATTAGACTGCCTCATATCTGAAGGCCCTCGACTAAGATACTTTTTTTAAAACTTAAAAGACTGACGAGGAAAACTGAAACAGAATATTTCCACTTTTTCTTTGCCACATATTGAATAGTTTAGAAGCATGTCTTCAAGAGCAATTACTCAAAAAGACAAGACTAAGACAAAATTAAGGAAAGGCTATCCAACCTGACCAAGAGGCAAAGCCCGGCAACATCATTGCCTCCACTGAACAGCTTTAATGACAGAGAGCCCAGCCGTACGCTTCCTCATCAGTTCATTTTAAATGCTCTTACGGAAATGCCTGTCTGGACAAAGAGGCTTAATACGTCTGACTGCGGTTTCATCTTTTGTTTAATACAAGACATGACAGGCGACTATGTTCGGTGTCAAACAACAGAATTCAATGGAGCCCCTTACAATTTAATAGCCCCTAACGGCGAGGACGCACAGTGACAGTCCACCAGAAGACCATGACCTCCTCGCATCCAATACACAAGAGGATTGTTATGTTTTATTGGATTGTGCAATCCATCCGTTATCTATAATGCTTATGTGTGAGGTCATGGCAATCTGGAGCCTTTTGCAGATGATTTTAGATGAGTGGGGTGGGGAGAGATATGCACATACACACAGCAGTCAATTGCTAGGCAATGGATTTTACGACTCTTGGGCAAAATATCAATACTTTCATGATTGATATATTGTTCCATCTTGAAACAACACACCGTATAAAACGCTTAGCAAGTTGTATTGTTTCAGAATTTTCTATCAGTGTATCCACTCACAGACACTAGGTGGCGTGTGGCAACGCACCATCCTTTTCCTCTGCTAGAAACTTGAGTCTGCCTGTGTTCGTTCAGTCATGTGATGTGTGCTGTCGACTTGTCGGCTAACAAACTAGCGGTAGACTCTTTTCACTTCCTTAACCATTGAAGTCCAAGTGGCATTGAAGTCCATTGAAGTCCAAGTGCCGAGCCACGTTCTGGTGGCTGCATTCTCACTTTTTAAAACAACATGCAGTGCATGTCCGTTACAAGTTGCGATGCCTTATGGCAGTTGTTCAATCGAATCCTCCAATTAACTGGTCATATTGGTACCCTGAGAACATTTGCAATAATAAAGTGATTAAAGGGGTCTTCTAGTGCTGAAGATTTCACTGCATTAACTCACAGGCACAGGAATTACAATCAGTCCCAATCGTGAACAACACTTTTGACTCTGCCTAGTAAGCACTTCACCTCAAACGTACACAGAGATTTCTCTTGTGTAATTAAGAGTAAATTGAAATGCGGTCGACCAATTAATCAAAAGGCAGCCAGACTAGCAAGGCGGCCGATTACAAGTTGTGGTGAGAGGCTTGAAATTGGTCCTTCCCTTTCCATCCATCTTTACAGTATTGACTTGCACAATGACATGCAGACGCATCTCTTAGCTCACACGTGGTAGATTTCTAAAACATTTTCCTTCTCCCTGGGAAAATAGATTTCTCACTTTGCAGCACCTAATTCCCATTTGCAATATTGCCGTGTTTTTTTTGGGGGGGGATGGGGGGGGTAAAATCTTCATAGCGACATCGTGTGTGATATAGGCAACAATCTTTTTACTGTGCATTGAGTGACAAAAGAATTCACATTCAGAGACCAGGCACGCACGCACACTTCCTTCACTCATTTCTCTGAGACAAATGCTGAGCCTGAGCAGCAGTGGTGCAGTGCAGAGGGACTGACTCATGTCGCCACTCGGAAGAAATCAAATGATGATAACAGGAGAGCAAAGTGAAGCAGATGAGGCTGTCCTCTGCCTTTGCTATATGACCGCAGGTCAGCTTTTGTCACGTCACGGCAGCCCCTACAATTACAAGTGGCTTCCAGCCATTGGCCTGGCGGGATGGACAGAACAATCAGGGGAAATGAGCAAAAACCCCACAGACCATTCTCTTGATGCCGACAACTGGTCAGTAGTGTCATTCCTAGTGTGGCGGTACAGAACGTGAAATTGCATCGCATGAATTGAACGCGCATTGATGCAAAGACAATGAGTGAATATGCATGAATCAACACATACGTTGGGGCTTGGATGCTTCCAGTCATGTCTACATCACTAACAGATGGCTTTTCATGACGAGCATACACACTCACATTACCACTCCCAATAAACATCAGCATACTCATTCCTCCCGATTACATGGCAGCATTGAGGCAGAGCTCCCACAAGGCCCGGCCTCACACGCATTTTAATGACTTCATTAAAGTTAGTTTAGATATAGAAAAAAAACCCCGAACCAGATAGTTAAGAACCACCAAGACTGAAATAGAAGCGCAATCTGCCGTAATAATTCACCTGGGACATCCATTTGGCATGTTTATAGAGGAGGTATTTTAAACGAGCTTGGGAAGAGATGCAATCGGGATTGTCTTGCGTTCCAAAGAGGCGGCGAACACTAACACTGTAAAGATGATGCCTGCCACTGCAGCTGATAAGATGATGTTTGAGTGAATGTCAGGGTAACAGGGTGGGTAGCTGACAACTGTTTATTTGGCCCTAAGCAGCACTTCTCACTGTGTGCACACGCAGCAAGTAGCTTAGTGTGTGCGCCGTTAGCTGCGGGGTTACGTTGGTTAAGGGGCTACTAAATGCATGGCAGGGATCCTCCCGGCTAGAGAAAGACAGACAGGCGTATGGGTGTTATTTCTTCCCTCACTGATCATCCTGCATGACAGTAATAAGCAGTTTTTATAGCAGTGGCTACGATGGAGCGTTCTAATTATGGTAATCTGAGGAATCGGTGCCAGTCTGGTTTCAGACGACCACACAGTCACTGCTGTGACAGCGCACGTGCATGTGCACGCACACACCGCCGCATAGGTTCTGGAATAATAGGGACACATAATGTACGGGACGTGGGTGTCTGCATGACAATGGAAACATTCTCTTTAGCTCCTCCCACCTTACTGAGCTGAACAGGCCGGTGTGCGCAGTGGGAGTGACTCTCCGGCGCGGCACACATGGACTCACTCGCATCGGCTGCAGTGCACAAATCTGAAGGGAGACAGAGAAAGGCGGGTTAAGTTGTAGCTATTGTGTGTTCCTCACGAGTGACCACTAAACACAAACAATACCGTCTGAAAGCCGTCAGAGGCGTCTACCGGGTCTATAAACGACAAAGGCTTTCCCTCCCTCCCAAAAATAAGGCAAAACAATCGGAAAGCCGCAATCGTGAGATCTGCTGTTTATCTTGTGTATGAAAAAAAGAAGCGACACATTGGCTGTGTTTTCTTGAATGCCTTTGTCATGCAAAATTGAACGAACAGTCACCAGATATTTTTAGATGATTTCTGATATGGCCTCCAGCTCATTAAATTCAAGGTGCTCGCTCCAAACTGTGTAGCAGTTGGCACAAGAACAGATTTTTATCCTTGATTGTAGACTGGGAGGTAAGCCAATCTGACAGCAGGAAACAAAAGAAAACTTCTGCACTACCTACGCAGCTAAATGTGTCCTTTCCAAAACGACAATCATTGTCAACTAAATTGCAGAGTGGTACAGAAGATATTCACTCTAAATTTGATGAGTCTGTCTTAAACATGAGTGAAGACAGAAGACAGACAGCTTTCTCAAAGCAATTTGTGTTTGACAACTACTAATTCCTCTCCATCAGCGCTTATTTCCCCGCCTCCTGATCAGACAGCCAGGGATCATCTGCCCTCTAGAGACCGAGAAGAAAACTGCACACATTTTTGATCTCACCGTTTACTGTAATGAGGCTTTCAAGTCATTAATCCCTCTCTCTCTCTCTGAGTTTAATTAAAGATACGCCAAGGAAAGGCTATGCTAATGAATTACTACCATCAAGATAACATAAAATGTTCAGACTGTTTTGGGAAATAAAAGCAATAAAGAAGCATGACAATGTGTGTGCGTGCTGAGGGAAACTGATCTACACAGCGTGGATCATTTCATTTTTAATCACCTCTTATTAATGTGTCATTGTGCTTATTTTTGAAAGTGCATTTCTCTTACACAAAAATCACAGGTTCTGCTCTGCTTTTGTGAACATTCTGCACAACAACACCTTCTAATTTCAGAGATAAATTCGTCACAGGGAGTAATGGTGAATGAAATACATATTAGTAGCAGCCGCTCATAGAAAATGGCCACATTTGTCACCAAGACGAGGCGAGAAAATTGGGGGAAGAAGCATCGTGTGTGTGTGTGTGTGTGTGTGTGTGTGTGTGTGTGTGTGTGTGTGTGTGTGTGTGTGTGTGTGTGTGTGTGTGCGCGTCTTTTCAGTGACAAAATATCCTCTTATTTACCAATACTTCTGATGAGAAGTGCAGACCATACAACTTTAAAACACACAGCCAATAGAAAAGAAGACTTCACACGGCACACCTTTATAAGCGCAATGCGATTCAACCCAACAGCGATCTAAAGTGTAGTGGAGATGACATTTATTATTTATTTAGGGCACCTGAGGAGGACTTGGCTTTGAGCTTGAATGCCGGAGGAGGGACTGGGTGGTCAAAGGCACCGTTTTGAGGCGGTGGTCCATCCCGCCTCAGGCACAGGTTTAGGGTTTGCTCAGCAAACAACGTCTGGATCAGCGTCAGGTCCAGACCTGACACATAGCGGCCATTCAGCATCAGAACCTCGTCGCCTGGACGTAAACCTGGAATACAAACACAAAACTCGTTGGGAGGTAAAGACCAGAGGCATGGAACACGGCTGATGTTCTTCATGAAGTTTTGGGGCTTGTCTGTCATTGCTGTTGGTACCTTCGGTGAATCCTTGTCCATCAGGGAGCACCTCACTGACAAAGATCCGACTGTTCTTCTGACTATCTATATGTCCCGTTACGGCAAACCCTGGATGGAGGAAGAGGAAAGCCAATTGACGGGATGAAGATAGAAGTCACGTGCAATGGGTTTCCAACAGCGACTTACCAAAATCTCCATTGCCGCTTATCCTGCTCATTTGCAGTGTAAACATACTAACTGGGACCACCTCCAATTGGCCGTTAACCTGCAAGGTCACAGAGCAGACAAATCAAATCGGCTATTCAAACAAGTGCATAATGAAGAGCATGCCGCGTCTTGCTTGCTCTGCTCACCAATTCGCAGACGAGCTCGCCAGGCGCCACAGATCGAAGCTCAGTGTCCTGTCCCGCCTGTCTGTGCAGACGCAGTCGGTGCAGCTCTGGGTCCAGCTGTTTCGCCTGTTTACACAAGAGAGTCTAATGCTCAGCAGCTTGTGTGCGCCGACTTATAGGACATGTTTCATGCACCGACGCTTGGTTCGACAGCTGCGGTATGGTAGAGGCGTGAATTATTCACAGAATTTACACTTGGGCGATGAAAGCTTTGCGGCAAACGACAGCGTCGCTCAAGTGATTACGGCCTATCTGTCAGTCTTATGGGACGGTGTGAAATTAACACCGGATGAATAGGTGTGTTGCTTTAAGGCCCCCGAGGGAGTGTCAACCAACAGCATCTGTTGTTTCAACGTTCACATTGACCATTGCGGCATTAACAGACAAGCGCATGAAGACATTTTGGGGGGAATTGGGTTTTCTCCGATTTCAAAACGATATGCAAGCCATAAAAAATTAAAAAATGATCATGAGCAGAGACAATTTTACGGGGTAACAATTCCTACAAGCATCGGGCGCATTGTTCTTTTGTTGCGCTTATAAATCACTAACCTTGCAGGCCTCGAGGAGGAGGTCAGCGGCTCTCTGTTCGCTTCTAATGGGAATTTGGGCTGTCAGGCCACCTGGCATGTAGACGCAGGTCAGCACGCCTGTAGTGCAACCGATGCTATCCCAGACACCAACCTCAGGGGGCGACATAGAGTGGATACTGGGGAGCCCATCCATCCTCTGCAGAACGACAGCAAGGTGATCAAGAAGCAAAGAGGAAGGGCGGAGTCAGATTTCAAGAGTGTCATACAGAAAAGGAAACCAAGGTGAGAGAAAGCAACAGGCTTTGAGTAACCGCATCCATCCATCCATCCATCCATTTTCCGAACCGCTTAATCCTCACTAGGGTCGCGGGGGGTGCTGGAGCCTATCCCAGCTGTCCTCGGGCAGTAGGCGGGGGACACCCTGAATTGGTTGCCAGCCAATCGCTGAGCACACAGAGATGAACAACCATCCAACGCCCACACTCATACCTAGGGACAATTTAGAGTGCTCAATCAGCCTGCCATGCATGTTTTTGGAATGCGGGAGGAAACCGAGTACCCGGAGAAAACCCACGCAGGTCCGGGGAGAACATGCAAACTTCACACAGGGAGGCCGGAGCTGGAATTGAACCCGGTACCTCCGCACTGTGAAGCCGACGTGCTAACCACTGGACTACCGGGCCGCCCACCGCACATACATCTATTTTTAATTTGTGTATTATAAAATGTAGCTCTGTTACTCAAAATGGTTTGCCATAGTGCAAGTAGACTGTATGATTCCCATTACATTTTTGTCTGACACTGTGAAAATTAGTCATTTAGTGTAACAGTCATTGTAATGATCACATGCAGAAAGGGATCAAGCGGAAAGTTTGGGTGTCACTTTGACAGGCAATTATTTAATTCCTAAAAATAAAATATAGCACCACAAGAAAATTACTGGAAATAATATGGATGAATGAATGTGTTAAAAAAAAAACAGTCAATTACAACTTGAAACGTTTTTTTTCTGGCAACATTAGGAGTGACGTTTGAGATGCATATTAAGGGAGCAGGTTTGCGCCAACATCTTTGGGCAGCTGGGGGTTATGCTACAGACTTTATGTCTCTGGAGGGAAACGCACACTTGTGGTATTGTGGGCCTGCGGGAGACACCGAATTATAGCCTAGGACCACAATTGTTAAGGTTCTGGACCTTGAGGAAACCGTCACATTTAATGAACCAAACCTCAGTGAATGAAGTACTTTAGTGATTCAGCACTTCTGCAAAGGATGACATGACTGTGGTTTAAACTGGAGAGGAATAAATGCCTGTGCGAATGGAATGATCTGGGCACGCGCCAAAGTTTTAAACACACCGATAAATACCCTGAATGTAGAGTGATGTGAGATCGAGGGTGATAAGGGCTTTTGAATCTGATGTTTCTGGTGTTTCTTTTTTTTTGGGCGTTTCAGAAGCAGTTTGCTCATCACCCTGAAAGACCTACGCCCCACAAAACACCACTAAAAGCTCTAGCTCAGATAAGCACAGACACATAACATTACTTTATTTTCCATGCCTGCTCTTGATTAGCCCTCAAAAATGAAAAGCCAACGCCCTTCTTCCCAAAATGTTTCCCTACCATGAAGAGATGGATGAACACAAAGGTGCTGCTTCAACACCCAACGTTACCTATCCATTTAGGGATATGAGGTCAATGCCTACTCACTGAGGATGAAGTAACAAGCAACATGGCAACCGGTTACATAACCAGCCCATTTGTGTCCCGGCATAATGGCGTGACTGGAAAATTGGATTTTGTTGCCTCCGCTGACCTTAGCAGCAGTTGATTTAACACTGCACACCCATTCATGGTCACAGAGGGTTAGAACAAGCAGGCGGTTGCCCGGTCAACCTTCCACCACCAAGTGCCAACAAGGGCTGTGGAGACGGCACGTGCCTTGCCATCGGTGTGGTCGGTCTCTGTGGGCACTATTTATGTTTGCATTCGCTCAGAAATACACTCAAACCGATAGTTCAGTCCTTCCTCTCTAAAGCGGAAACTACTCCCAAACCAGGCGCCAAACACCTCTAGAGTTTCTAAAAAAAAAAAAAAAAAAAAAAGGATGTGAGGACATTTGGTGACAGCTGCATAAATACTACACCCATTCTGCAGAATGCACCCTTTCCCTTTCTGCTCCACTTAGCAACCGAGGAACACAAATACATCAGTTTGGACTAAAATAGAGAGAATAGCCTTCAAGAAGACATTGAAGACAATTTCAGCCAATTAATTCTATTAAAGTAGCATTACTGTGAGTTTCCTTTAAGCTCCACCCAAGGCTTTTGACACTCTGGGACAAGGATGACAGCCGCTGAGAGCTGGCCACAGTGCCTCTATTAGGCAGACATGTGGAGAACTAATCATCAAAGGCAACTGAATAGAGATTTCAACCATCAGAATAAACAGATGTTTTCATTTAATTCAACGACTTACTACTACTATATATTGTAAAAAAGACGGACATTAGATACACACGTCATCGTCAGTCAGATGCCGGCTGCAAGACTCTAACGGGGTCCTTCTGCGCGCCTTCCAAAGACATCTCGCTATCAAAGCAGGAATGATTTGTGGCTTTGGGAATCAGATTATGTTTAATGGTTAATCAGAGGGAAAACATGGACACATTTTCATTCAAAAATTATTTCATATAAAATAATGTGCCGATCACATCTGGCACCAACAACGGACAGGAAATGTTGGGCATTATCAGAAGTGACATGGGGGGGCTGCCGGGCCAATGTGGCAGTGATGTGTCATCGACATCAACAAGCATCTGGAGGCCACCGAAGGACCCCAATACAATCTGGTCCAGACACCAGACACCGCAAAACGGAGGCTGTAAAGCAAGGAAGCAGTTGGACCCAGTGCCCCAGGTAGATGTAAAGAACTGATGATCAAACACAACTGAATGGAGCATTTAACATTCCGGCTTAACTTTTTTTTTTTTTTACACTACAACTACCTGAGACTAGATGCATGTACAAAAATAGAAACACACAAATTATCAGTCAGATTACTTTCATTCAGGGAGCACGAATCAACTGGACAGGAGGACACGTGTGACAAAAACGACCGTTGCCCTCTTACTATCCTGCCACCATGAAATCTTACTCCCTACATCAAAATAACCTGACTAAAGGAAAGAGTGAAACACTCAACCCCAGGGAAACACCCACGTTTGAATCAACATTGAAGCATTTGTCCAATGAAAGACTGCATTGTTTCCGGATACCCCTTCCGCTCTAATTCTAAACGTTTGATGGGAGGCAGCGTTTGATACTCGCCACACTCACCACAGACTATGAATCACTGCATCCTGTGGAACTTACTAACACTCATTCAGTCTAAAAGTGTTCGTTGTACTCATTTGTCAACACCAAATTATTACCTACAAATCTTTTGGGGACGTCTTTTTGGAGAGGAAAATCCAAACATTTTGCCATATTAAAACTTTAACTGTCTCATTGATTGACAACAGTGGAAAATGTAACAAAAATTAATGATTTGTGGAATCCTCCCTATTAAAATAAAACTGTCAACCCAAGTGGGAGAATCCTGCAGTCCAACAGTGACGCACATTAAAGCAAAAACCTGATTATGTTCCTCATGACCTCAGGACTTATGGCTTGTGCGTTATATGTTATACTGCGTCCGTTTCATCCGGAGTGGAGGTGGGCGGTAAAACTTTGGGACAAATCTTGTTCCCAAACGGGCATGTTAGAATTTAATTTTCCCGTGTGCTGAAGCCTCAACATCTGGCTGCCCACATGGCCAAAATTCACGCTCCTCTATTGGTTGATAATTTTACCACACATGCATAAACTTTCTTTCAGTCACCGCTTCTGGTCGACACAAACTCAAATAAAGCTGAGAACGGGGCTTCATAGAAATCCACAAAATATGCTGCGTGTTGATCTAACACGAGCAGACTGACATGAATGTGGTGTCTTTATTATTAGGAGGGACACGTTAACAAATCTAACCCGCAAACATCTTCCAAACAACCGCAATCAAAGGTCGTGTTCCGACCACGACTTCTTCACACTCGTCAGTGAGCGTGCGGAATGATGCATTGCACGGAAGACTGAGCGACAAGAGGTTTGAAATCACAAATCAAAGATCACAAACCATGCCGGATAAAGCGGGGGAAGGCAATGACTCACCTCCGTGTTCTTGGGAGGTGGCACGAGCGCTTGACCTCCAGCGTCGCTCTCAAAGATCTGAGATCAAGAGACAGGCATTTAAGAACTGGAGACCGTGGGCAACCACTGACTCACGAGCGGTCATGTGGCCGGCCACTTGAGTGTCACAGCATTAGACCCAAACGGCGCTATTCTGTCATTAATTAAGAACTCCACGTGGCGGGCGCAGAGCTTTGATCGTGCTAAAACGTGCGTGATCAAAAGACGTTGTGAATGGGCACCGGTGCTGCAAAGAGATCAAGCAGACGAGACGTCATTCTCCGTATTAAATGTCGAAAATAGCGTCGCTTCTTGATGCTTCATGCTTTCTCGAGCTGACTCGTTTGATGATTTGTTGTGCGAGCCTGAGGCTGCAGGTGACAAATACCACACACGCAGGAGCCACCGCTCGGGTGATAACTGCTCACTCGGCACCCTGCAGAGATGGCTTGGCTTATTTGATTTGTGGGAAAGATGACACATTGTCATATGATGTGTCAACCTTAAACATACTCCCAATAGTCTCTTGTATTGACTCATAGCATCATACGAGGGTCATTCAATAAAATAAGGTACATTTTTCGGTACAAGGACTTCTAATACAGATAGAAGCTACTGCAAACTGCTGAGGCAGGTCAAGAAAGACATCAAGAACAAGCGCAGGGGTCCATCAGTCAGAAAGAGTCATCTTGCATCATGACAACGCAAGGTCTCACATAGCAGCCCAAACGGGGCAGACCATCAACGAGCTGGGCTGGGAACTGCTCCCGCACCCCCCTTCCAGCCCAGACCTTGCCCCTTCTGACTTTCACCTGTTTGGTCCCTGAAAAGCGTTCGAAAGTGACGAAGTAAAAAAAAAAATGTGAGCGATTATTGGCTGAGACATCAGTCCAAAGATTTTTATGCTGAGGGAATATGGAAGCTTGTGCACAGATGGGAAAATTGTGTGACAGTTCTGGGCGACCACGTTGAAATACAAAAATAAAAAAAGTACCAGTAAGCTTCTATCTGTATTAGAAGTCCTTATACCAAAAAATCCACCTCATTTATTGAATGACCCTTGTCTGTTTTAAATAAGAAAACTATATATGCAGCAGATGTTTCTGGGCAACTGAATATTCCCCTCTCAGGTACCATTGACGCTTGATTTTCTATAGCTTGATTGTACCTTTTTAGCTCTGGAAAATATAGTCCCCGTGAGGTCCAATTATCAGTTCCACCGGAATATACCTTAGCGTAGAATGTACATCGAGTGTCAGAAATGGACTCCGACTGTGCCTACCGTTTCTGATATTGTAGCTGCCTGCCCGGGTTGCAGATAGCATTAAGCGCCCCCCACCCCTGATCGTGCGTTCGTAACTTTCCCACCCCTTACAGGAGTACAAAGTGGCTGTAAACAGCGCCCCTCTCCTGTAAACTGACTAATTTTAGAATGCATTACCGACGCTCTCACAGATCCTCAGACCGCTTTGGCCTACTTCCCACAGCCCAGTGCAGGCCAGCTTCTTACGGTATACATATAGCTCCGCTCAAGGGGATGATAGGACTCAAACAAGTGGGAGGAGAAGACGGGGCGAGCATGACTCTGGGACAAGATTGTCAAGTGCGAGGTGAAATGAGCTTAAGTCAACACGGATGACTCAGTGTGGAAACTGTGGCAGAAGGGCTGCCAACATACCATTCTGACATTTTTGCTCCAAGGAGAAAGAGGGTTTGATGAAGAAGTCGCCGAAGGAAGACAAATCATGAGTGAAATTGGGAAAGCTAGTGATAAGCAAAAGTAGGAAAATGGATTAGACTGAAATTTGAAAGCCGAAATAAGATAGCTAAAGTGGGTATGGCAATGGCTAGTTTGGCTCTTTGATAGCCCGACTCACCAAATCCTTCAAGAAATGCGGAGAACAGTCATGGGAAATGAAGATGTCATTGAAGGTAAATAAGGAGTTGGATTCTCCACAGTCAGGGCAGATAGAGAACTGCTACATTACTCATTTATAAAGCAGCAGATGTCCAGGAACATCCTGCCCCCTTACAACTCCTGGCATTTACTCTGCCCAATTAGCTTTCACGCGAAGAGAGAATAGCACTAAATGTACTAAGAAAATGAAAACATTAGGAGGGGGAACAAAACTTAAGGAAGGACATCTAATATTTAGCATTTTTACAGCGCCCATCTGCTTGTGTCTGCGGGGCTGAGGGAAGAATGGGGAATGCCATCGACCACATATGGCTATTCATAATTGATATTTGTGCTGCAGCGCCACTTCGGCCTCCTGCACCGCGTAATCCTAATTGTGTCTCATTAGAGTGGCCGGCTTGAGATTCTCTCGAGGAAAAAAAAAAAATCATAGCGCGCACACACACGCACCTCATTACTGACAGACTGTCGTTACTGGTCAAACACTGATATTACGGAGGAGGCAGAGGGATAGCAGCAAAATGAAATGGGACCCGAGAACATTTTGTAACAATCAGGAGTCAATGGTGCACCTTGTGAAGGTTTACAGTGACCCCGTAACTCAAGAAAGTGGGATGAACTTAATGATGGTAAGTTCACTTACTTAACTCTGGCTAATGAGCAAAGTTCCAGAAAAGCTCATCTAAAAGTAACCAATTCTTTCCTGGAGTGTTTCCCAAAATGGGCAAACTTGGCGCGGGCACGCACACAGACGCACACACGCAAGGCATTCTTATATCAATAAGTAAAAGTAACAGCAAGCCTGGAAGGACTTAAACCTACCCCCCTGGGACATGGATTAATATTGCTCCCTTGTGTTGTTGTTCATAGAAAGCTGGCATGTGAACATAAAAAGAAAGGAAATGAGGGACTGAGGCCATGAAAAAAGTATTTGCCCTCTTCTTAAATTGTGTTTTTGTTGTGTGTGGGTGTGGGTGTGGGGGAGGGGGCACAGTTTCCCCACTTTAACGTTTAAGACCGTCAAAGGTGTAAATATCAGACAAAGATAACACAAGAGGAAAAAATATATAGATATTCAATGCTACCTGGTATAGTTTTATCAAGTAATGTTGCCCCTGTAATGGACAACTTTGTCTGTGTGTGTGTGTGTGTGTGTGTGTGTGTGTGTGTGTGTGTGTGTGTGTGTGTGTGTGTGTGTGTGTGTGTGGACATAAATGAAAGAATTCTACACGGTTGCATTATGTGAATATCTGGTCTTTATATGAGTAAACTGCATTATTATCCTGCACGATGTATACCAGACTTTCATTAGTCTATGTTTTAAGGGAGATTTTTTGGGGGAGAAATTTCCAGGTAGGATTAATGCTGTTGGACCCTCAGCACACAGCATATATAAAATAAATGCCATCGGTGAATTGTACACAAAACTAAATTTGCATGAAAATAAAAAAAGCTGTGATTGGAGACTGCAGACCCTCTAACACATAGGTGTGAAACTCAGGTCCTGGAGGGCCAATGCCCTTCATGTTTTCCAAGTCTCCCTGTTGCAACACACCTGATTCAAATGATCAGATCATCAGCAAGCTCTGCGGAAGCCTGACATTGAACCTGTTCATTTGAATCAGGTGTGTTGCAACAGGGAGAGTTAGAAAACATGCAGGGCATTGGCCCTCCAGGACCTGAGTTTGACACCTATGCTCTAACAACTTTCGGTGATGCAGATCATGCACCGCATTAGGTTCAAGGTGACCTGCTTTTTATTTTCATTTTTCAAATACTTTTTGGGTGAAATTGTAACCGATAGGATGCTTAGGGTGCCGTGTGCAGTAGCACAAAATATGAAAAACACACACAGACAGACAAACTTTTTCCCCCCTCATTTCACCCTACCCCCCTCGTGATCGACTTGGGACCAGTGCGGAGGCTACCAGTCAATTGCGATCGACTTATTGGGCATTCGTGGTTTAAATGTTTGATCATATGCACATCATGTCCAAAGAATGGATTAACCCGAGATCTTAGCAAACAGTGTCAATACTTTGTGTGGCCGTACCTGTGATGCAGAGACCCTTTTGCCCTTCTTTGTCAAGGTGTCAAGGCCTTTGAGGGAAGAAAAAAGGCCTCGCTTGTGCTTTCGGAAAGTCCGTGACAATGAGCGCCTGCGCAGCGTAGCCTCATCTCTGGAACAAATCTGAACAAAACACCAATATGAGGACTGTAATCATCCGGCTCAACTGAAAGTCCCTCTAATCACATCATCTTAATTAGATTTAAGCTTCCGTAACATCAGCAGATTTGCAAGAGTTTTTCCAATGATAAAATGATGCTCAAGGTTGCTGCTGGACATGAGGTCAATTTAAAATCAAAGAAATGTTAAAAGAATCTAAACATTAGTCGTTCACTACACCGCGCCTTGGCCCCGCCCTTTGCTTTCCTCACCAGTGCATGAAAGGATGAAACCGAGAAGATCCCGAGACGGCCCAGGGTGGTTTTGGTAGGACGGCTAGCGATTGCTAGCAGGCTCTTTGGGTTGGGTAGCTCACCACCCTGCAGACTGGCCAGGTAACAGCGCATCCGAAAAAGATCGAGGTTGAACCTCTCCAGATTTTGCTCCCACTGCTGGATCTAAAGGGCGAGAGTGGGGAACACTTTTTAGTTTTCAGGGTTCCGTGGTTGGTGGCGAGGAATGGCGATTATGTAGAAGTGAGGACAGAAGTAAAAGAGGGAGGAGGAAAAGGGATAGTCAGACAGGGAGTAAGGGTCAGAAAAGTGCTCCCACATCAAGCTGCAATTGCTTCCAGAGGTTGACGGAGGCAAAGCGCATACGTTGGAGGCTCGATATCAAGCATAGAAATGGGCATTTATAGCACGCATCCACATTTGAATGCTAAATCTGCAGGAACGGTGATGCTGCACAGACCAGCCTTTAACCCCCATTATTTACAGTTACCCTCCCCCATTCTGCTTTGCCCCATATAAGAGCGGCTAAGTGCTCGTTTTGTGGGCTTGAGACTCATTTTAACGAGAACACTTGGGCAAAACAACCCTCGACAGCAACTGACTTTTAATAGGTCTCGCCTGCACTGTGAGTTCATTTACAATAATGGACCCCTTGGCATTGTCCCAATGGGGCACGTTCGCTCCCATGGCCTTCTGCAGGATTAGGGCAAGTAGTGAAGTGGGACGCACGTGTGGTGCTTTATGAACCTCAGACTTTGCAACATGAACCTCTGGAAAAAATCATCACAATCAAATTTGATGAAGAAAAAGACTACGTATGATGGCCACATACGAAGCCTCAGATTTGTGATATTGTTTCCATGATTCCCATGAGATTTGTTCGTTGAAGAAGTTATCAAAAAGACCATGCATTCAAGCACAGCATTTACACGCATAAGTTTACTGACATTTACTGACACGAGACTGATATAGAAAAACGAATGAAAGACGAAATAATTGGATGCTGGTAACTGCGGCGTCACAAAAGAGCCTTTGTCCTTTTCTTAAATGCTTACTTTTCATGGTTTCCCCATTTTTATGTTTCAAAGCATCAAACAAAATAAACAACCAAGACAACCCTCATCAACGTGAAATAGAGTGTCTTTAAATTGTTACTTTATTTATTAAGGAAAAAAGAACTATTTAAAGCTACCTAGCACTTATTTGGAAAGCTGTGGCCATTTTCCCTGACCACACTTTAGCCTAATTACCCCCAGACCTGTTCAATAAAGAAATTACTTCAATAGAAACTGACAAAATGATCTAAAAAACCAATGCAAGCAAGGAAAAAAAACGGCCTTCTTTTAAGAGACTCTAGTCTTGCCTATTGACATTTCACACTAATCCAAGAAAATTGTTCAATGCACTGCGATCAGAAAGTCCATAGGCAAACTTCAAAAGCAATCTATTGGCAGTGGTTCCTGTCAACGTGGATGGAGGTGGACGGGTACATCAAAGATGTGCCCCGTTAGTTCTGGATGACCCCAACAGAACGTTAAATCCATCATCAGCCTCTGGGCACCGACATCAAATGACATACACCTCTGACCCTATCATTGACTCAAACCCACATCTGTCTCTGAATTTACTCTGAGGTGGCACCGGGGCTAATTGGAAACATATGAGCACACCAACACTATGGCATCTTCTGCACTTAGGACTCCGGTGACATGCATGGATACAAAATACACACAAAAGAAAAAAAAAGAAGATATTTCTATATATACAATACATTACTTTATTTGTTTTGAGGGCATTAATGTGTATCTTCTTTGAAGAGGCACAAATGGAAAAAAATGTGACTCCAAGGGTGGACATACAAGATGATGCTTCTGTCTTTCATCGTCCACATGGGGAATGATGAATAAAAGTCCGATCTGGCACCAATATTCAAACAACAAATTGTCATCCTGGGAAAGTTTTTTTTTAAAACGTTAATATTATTTTTAGGTTAATGACACAAACATGTCAATTTTTGTCATTAAAAAATATGTATATGTATATATATATAAAATAATAATAATAATAATAATAATTATATATGACAAAAATGGTAATCTGTGTTCCAGCCCCTTCAGAACTAATATCAAGATGTGCTCAAGTCATTCTAAACTTTTCTGTCCAACAGTTGTTTGGTTTGGCATTTATTATTCTATATTGTATACGCCACAGCACAGTCCCGGGTCGGCTTGGGATTCTCCCATTAACTATACATAGTAGTAGTAGTATAAGAAAGAATGTGAAGAACCCATTACCAGGAAACATCTGGAATTCTAATCGGATGCCGCGGGAGAGATGTTCCCCTGGGCCTCCAGTGAATCATTTGGGGATTGGTGCAGTTGGACCATTTAGCCCAAAAAAATAAAAGCACGAGACTGTAGTCACTGTCATAAAAATCAATATAATAAAACACAGCAGAGAATGTGGTTGTCTAGCCCCAACACCCCCCCCAAAAAAAAGGCCACATACATACTTTCACACAGGGTCTAAAATGATGGCATGTTCGCTTCCAGGAAAGGGGACACGTAAAATTCACTTGAGGCCTTCCAGTTTGGTTCTTCGACGATTACTTTTTTTGCCCTCAATCTACCAATACCACAACACCATTAACACCACCGGCTCACCTGGTTTTCAATGGCCTTGCGGTTTTTGGGGTCACTGACAACAGTCAGCTGAAGCTCAGCCATCTTCTTCATTTTCCCATCCATGTCAATCTTCTGCAAGAGGCCGCGGACCTGGCTCCGCAGCAGACGCACTGTATCCTCCTTTCCTTGGCGCTTGGCCAGCAGCGAGGCGCTAGCTGAGTGGATGGCTGTCACCCAGTTCTCGAGGTCGGTCTGGTTACTGGCCTGCAGGGGGCCGGGGGGCAGAATACGATCAAGTTGATGAACTGACGAGGCAAACATTCCCGTTGAATACAGCATTCATCCTGATAAGCCTTCAAGACAATTGCCCTTCTATTAGTCTATCATCGGTCACAACAAGAACAGCCGATGACAAGCCATGCTTTGCTGGATCGATACATGCAGACTTGCATGTGAGCTCCTCACTCCATTAAATGCACCGGAAGTCTGAGAACCATAATGCAGTCTGGCAAGCTTTTTATGTTAAGTGGTGAGGCTGGTAAGACCGATATGTAGGTCAGTAAGCACAACTGGGAAGTGTGCTCTGGGAACTCTTCCCTGCCATGTTTGGACACCTTGAGTGCATTAACGTTAACATCGAACTGGCCCTATTCATGCCATACAAAATAGCCACATCCGTCATAGGCTTTACCTGAAAGAGATAGATATCTCCGTATGAATTGCTGAGGCAGAAGACGTTCTCCTTTTTGGGGTGCTCTGGAACAGCCTGGACAATGCTGTCCTCGGCCAGGAGAGAGTAGCGAGGTGAGAGCTCTTGCTCTAGTGACCCTTTACTGTACGTCTCATAGAATAGCAAAGTACATCCTAAGAGAGGAGATGAAAGTGAAAGAGACGTGTGAGTGATGACGACACATATGCTTCTGTTTGGCCTTTTTTGTTTTTTCTCACTCATCAAATAAAGTACAAGAAATAAAATGAGGGAAAGAAAAATGGTCAATGCCGATGGGGTAACTCTAATAAATGAACCACAGTATTCGGACAGCTGGCCATTACACGAGAACTAAAAATGGCCCAAAGCAGGATTTTGTAGGGAGTCTAGGAATCTGTGATTTGTAAGGTTTGAGGTCACAAGCGTTGGACGAGAGAGTGTGTTCATTTTGAAGGTGTATGATTGGAATTGAAGTGAGGGTTTGAAGTTTTCCCAAGGACAACTCACACAGCCATACATCAATGAACATTCATCTGCATCACAATGGAACAGAAAGGGCCTTGAGATAAATCGACAACATGTAAAAAGCACACCTTTCAAGGTGACCCAGTACTGTTTCCACTTGCGACGTGTCACCAGCTCCAGCTTCCTGTCCTTCTGCAGCGTCACTAAAGGTTTGAAAGAAAGCCACCCCGCCCGTCGGACCACCCCTTGCTCCTTTTCAAAGAGCAGGTCCAGCTGCTCCAGAGAGCCTTCAGCTGACTCACTGCTGCTCTCCCCGTCATCCTCACCCGTGGAAGGGTCTCTTCTCTCGCTTACGCCTTGTCCACTACCAGTTTCCAGCTCCCTCATGAAATTCTCATAAATGTTCTGGCGGAGGGCATCACTGGTTGATTGGTGAATCGCCCCTGATGATTGGGTCCTTGGGGCCCCTGGGAACCACAAGAGGCTTGACGCCTGAGACGGTGAGCTGGTGTCTGCAGTCATGCCATCAACACCGCTGTCAAAGACGTCACTCATGTCCTTGGGCCGGGTCTCCTGGGTGGAAAAATAACAGAAAGGTGAGAGGTGCGAACTACACAATAAAGGGGTGTATGAGACAGTGACCCCCGACACGAGCAATGGTTTCTGTTAATATGATGCCACTCGAGAAACAAGTTCACAAGTTCATTTTTCCTTCAGAGTAATTTTACTCAAACGGCACCGTGTTAGCCCCGAGCATTACAAGCCTCTGCATATGTATGTCAAGCTTTGTGAGTCTAAATTGGAACACAACTCAAACGGTGCACTTTTCATTAGCCAGGAGGCACTGCAAAGTTGAAGAGGCGCTTTTAAAAACATCGAGTCAAATCACTCCAACCTACTTCAAAGTCTACATTACAGTGACTTGATCTTTCGGTAGGCAGCGAAAGTGGGGCAAATTTCCTGTGACGGCACCTGGGGAGGTTTGAACCCTCTGGGGGCAGACAATTTTTCATCATTTATGGCCTGGAGTGGCTTCCCAATTCCACAAATGAACACTTGATGGAATTGCACATCCTCCGATTCTAATGAAGCCTGCCTGTACTTGGAATAGATTGCTGCATCGATTGTGGCACAGGCAACCGTTTGGAGTGAGCCGTGCATCTTTCAATGTGCAGACACACACTATATGTGCCTCCGTGCTAATCCTCTGCCTTTATTGGTTCTCGTGTATCACCCAGTTTTAATGGAGGGGAAAATGGCAATGAGATCGTGTGTTGATTCCAACAGATTTCGCGTTTTACTCTTCCCTAATCTGGCACCACAAAGGTCAGAAAGCAGATTTAGTGGCATATTTGGACACTACTTGGTAATATAAGAGTCAGTACCACATCTGTTTCTCATTTGAAGCAGGTTCTTTGGTAACAATGTGACCTTTAAACTCTCAACACAACACTGGTTGCCGATAAGCTGGAAATGAATTTCTCCAATGTACCACAGCTGTTTTTTTTTGAGTACCTGAACACAGAACTAATTTAAAAGCAAATAGAACTCAAGATATAAACTTGACAGGAACGTGAGGCTGAAGTAAATTCACTGAGTGATAGCCAACTCCCATGAAGAGTTGAGTACAACCACATGGCAACAGAAATAGAGGGGGACATCATTAATATAGAGTGAAAGCTGCTTATTAGCCACTAGAGAGTCCAGCAAAAAGGCCATGACAAAATATCCAGTGAATGAAAGGGGGATCTACAACCTAGCAAAAAAGGTACGCAAAATACAATCACAGCCCCCTTTTGCTGTAGTTTGCTCTCAAAACTAAATGACCGAACATCAATCCCTATTAGTGGATTTTCTCTCTGAGGGATGCAAAGGAAGACCAAAGAATCTGCCCCACATAACACGCAGAACAACCATAAGTCATTCATTAACATTAGAAGGATGAGGCTTAGTCTTGAGCGAGGATTAAGTTTCACTCCAGTCGAGCCTCTCAAAGGCTTACAGCTATTCTCTTGGAACTTCCCGAAAAGCACGTTCCAGCCTTTACAAGGCAAGGCCAACCGAAGTAAATGGAGAAACAATTGGTGTCAAAGTCAGTCAAACAGAATGTTTTCAAGAAATATATTTTGGGTTTTGAACAAAAATTACATTGGTCGTCAAAACTTTCAGGAGCCAGCCAGAAAAGAGTTGCTCTAATTTCCACCATCTTCTCTGACCTGACAGGTATCGTTTTACAACAGCTATGAATTACGCTCTGGATGCTTCTTGCGGGGGATAAGGACCGCAACCACCATTAAAAAAAAAGAAAAAAAGAAAAAACACTTCAGCAAAAACATAAAAACAAATCAAACTAACATCCAACATCATAGGCTACATAATCTGAAGTTCCAAATGTCGACATACATTTGCATCGACTTTTGTAACGACTCAAATTCTCAAGTAATCCTGTTTTAGTTAAGCTAACCCAGATGCCGTCACATTAACGC
This sequence comes from Hippocampus mohnikei, assembly GCA_026261675.1. NCBI lineage: Eukaryota > Metazoa > Chordata > Actinopteri > Syngnathiformes > Syngnathidae > Hippocampus > Hippocampus mohnikei. Next base: position 1,937,613 of record JAKGUB010000336.1, read on the forward strand.
ATCTTTCCATCATTTGATCAGACATTCATTTTCATGTAGTTCCATAATCACAACAAAATGCTGTGATAAACAGAAATAGTACTGGCTGTATGTCTTGTCTGACCACAAAATGATGCGAATGACAGAGGAATATGTCAAACTACCTGCTACTATTGCCAAACACAAGGTTGCATCGCGGTTATTTACGGCTCCTCTGCTTGATAAGAAATCACCCCAATGATCGACGCAAAGACAAACACAACACGTAAATATGAAACAATTCAAGCCGTAATTACCTGGGTCTTCCTCTTTTTACGACTGAGGCTTCCTGTCCAGTCACTGAAACGTCGAATGTGTTTTTTAATGGAAGCTTTCTTGTGGAAGCCAAACTCTGATCCCGCCCGCTCCCGATGCTGCTCCTGGTTGGGGTGCTGATCCAGACCCTCACTCATGGTGTGAGCTTTGGGTCTTCGGCAGGGTAGGGTGTATGATGAATACTGGCGGGCCTCAAAGCATTCCTCTTCCAAGGGGCCATCCAAGACTGAAGCAAGGGAGGCTCTGTGTGGCTGTTGGTCAACAGGAGCTGCCTCTAAATGGGAGGATAGGTCTTTGGTTGTGGGGAAGGTAGCAGCCATTGTAGAATCTTTATAGAGGCCGACAATGGACACGGCGGAAGACTGCTCAGTGAAAGAGACAAGCTGGTGGACAGGGGAGTGCACTTGTGTTCTGTTCGAAGAACAGGATTGGTCCTGCTCACAAAGTTCTGTGCTGGCCCCCCAAGGAGAATCATACCAGGAACCATCTGAGCTCAGAGAGCTTCCTTTACTGGTTCTGGCAGTGGAGGAGGTAGAGGCTGGTGGAGGACCGCTGTGGAGGCCATCAGGTTCGCTGCTGCCGGAACCAGGCAAACTAGGGGTGGAGGGGGACTCCAAATTTGCAGAGAACTTGAGGAGCTGTACAGGACCAGAGACCTCATCCAGGAGGAAATCACTGCCTGAGGTGTTGGTGAACTCGACTCGTAGACTACCGTCCTTCTTGATCACTACTCTCGGGCTACTCTGTTTCTCTAAAACCTGCTGTTTGTCTCTCTGGCCAGTCAAAGTATGGCCATTGAGCTCTGCACCGTATGGATTATCTTCATAGTCATCTGACACATGTCGCTTGCGTATACCACAACCAGTCGGCCTATGCCAGCGGTGCTCATTCGGGCTACCCCTTGCTCCTCTGCAGACGTAGTCATTGTGACGAGAAGAGTACGGCTGTCGGCTCTTCGGAGGGGAGAGACAACCTCTGCTGACACATTTGGCCTTATACCCGGAGCTCACCGGTGCACTTTTCCACCATTCGTGGGGTGACAGAGGGTCATCTGTGGCTGAGCCCAGCTTTAGTGAGTATGGCTTCTGAGTCGCAGAGAAGCCAAAACTGGACGCTTTAAGGCCCTGGATGCTGTACTGGCTCTCAGAATTTCCCATTGCTGGTTGCCTGGAAAACAAGTCACTGAGAGTATGTAAGGCGTAGAAAAAAAGGTAGTGTGTTTCCAGGTAACATGAAATTTCAACATAGGGTCGGTAGGTCGGACAAAGTTTTTCATTTTATTTTTCTCTCCCCCACCCATCAAAAATCTAAACAAATTAACCATAAAACAAGGAGACATTGAAACCCCCGCTCGCCGCGGCGGCGAGAGAGTTGGGTTCCCCGGCGGCTGGGTGTTACAGCTACCTCTGCGTCCCGCGTCCTAGACGGCCCGTGGTGTTCGTCAAATAGTTCGCTGAATCTTTTCGATACAGTACATCAATGGATCAGAGATGAAAGTAGACTTTTCTGAAAATCCGCGCGCGCACACACACACACCTGGCCGATCACGCATGAATTAGTTTACACAAAACGCTATTCAAATACTCGACATTCAATGATTAATCTTCCTTTTGTGTGCACACTTGCACCCTTTGCGCTTCCGTTCTAAATTTAAATCTCAGAGATATGGCGAGGCCATGAGAATGCGAGGCGAAGCTTATTACTGTTGTGGCGACGCCACTCAAGCTAAGCGAGCCTCAGCAATAGATAGTCCGCTTCGCTGCTAGTGCTCTCTCTGCTGTGCGTGCTTCAGCGAACATGTACGCAAGCGTCTTTTGATTTCAACCAATCAGCGCCGACACAACGACGTCACACACCCGACGTCACACACTGGCGTCACACACAACAACAACAGCTAAACTAAGCTAAGCTAGCCGAGACGGCACTCGAAGTCGGACGGACACGTTTTTCTGCCAATCTGTGTGTTTCCCTTTTTGTCCAAATATACTTTTTACAAAAACGGTCTAATCCACGGTGTCTTTTATTCGTTCCCATGGGGTTTAGCAAGTGTGTTTATAAAGAGATGAACATCTCTTTACTGTTACCAGTGTTAGTGTCTCAACATGACTACGCTCGTGAAAGCAAAACAACAATCTCAAACGCGTCTTCGTTCAATGTTGTCAACTAATATCCGGATTAATTTTAGGCAAATTTCCTCAATTCTCCGGAGAGATTTTCATAAAAATTTGGAAAACGGTTTAAACTGTTGTCGGAGATTGTGGCCGCCGCCACGATTCAATGTTGTGGACAGACGACAGGGCAAATGGCACGCACGCTCAACGTGAATATCGCGAGAGCATCCCTCCCTTGTGGTTTCTTTCTGACTTCCGGGTTGAGTGAACGCTGGCGCATTTGGCTGCCGCTGCTCAACCCGTATTGTTTTGTGTTTTTTGTTATTGTAAAGTGTCCTTGGGTGTCTTGAAAGGCGCTTATAAATAAACTGTATTATTATTATTATTATTATTATTATTATTATTACACAAAAAAATGCCGACCGTAAAGTTTTTTTTCGAGGTAGAAATTCTCGGTCGGTCGGGTTACCGGAAACACACTACTTTTTTTTCTACGCCTAATTGGGAAGAATAAGAATGATCTCTACAGAAGGTGACAGAACGGCAGCTCATTTGCTATACACAATTAATTTACTCACAACAACAACAAAAAAGTAAATAAATAAGGATATTCCCTGTGTGTGAAATATGTTTAGTGACCCCTGCTTTAGATACTTCTCACTTTGTGTCTTTAGCTGATATAAATGAAAAAGACATTGGAGAGAAGTGAAAGATGCTTTCCCAACCCATGCCCTCAGACTCACCTGCCTCAGTGTCTCAAAGTGGTGCTCCTTTGTGCGAGATCTCTCCACCTCATGACTCAAAGTACACTATTTCCGACGTAGCCTTGATCATCTGAAAGAGAGAAAGATATTGCCTTCAATAACACTACCCGACACTGTAATTTAACATGTTATAAAAACCTCTGTACCAATTAAATAGAAGAGCTAACCATCATTTATCAGAGGACTTGGGAAGTGTGTTTCTATCCATGTTGAATAACGGTATTAAAATGGGAAAAAAGGCTACTCTAGAATTAAAAAGTGTCTCACTTTTGGTGAATGTTTTATAGTATTTGAAGGGGAAAGCTTGCTGGTCGCCGGTTCGCAAAAAGTAAAAGCATCGGAGTTGCAGAGCTGGAAAAGTTTCTCTCATAAAAAACATATGCAGCTAATTCAGGGGGAACGAGGACTCACATGAAATCCTAAAAGATTCACTTGAACCAAGTTTTTTTTCAGTAGAGTAACATAATGCCACCGTGTGTCTCTGCGTGTGTGTGTGCCAAAGCACAGCAAGTTGAACGTCGTCTCCACCCAACTGCTTCTGAATCGCCCAATCAAACTAAATACTGGAAACATGTCTCCACCTCCCAAGTACAATGTTTCAAAGTACAAAATGACCTAATCTTTGCTCAATGTTGGAAATGTTTTTGAATGCTGGCTTCAGTTTACCCATATGTTTATTTTTAAACCTTGGAATCCTGGCTTTTTTCCCCCCTTGCCACTGCCAAATTTGCTCAGGAGCAAGAACTAAAACCAGACATGTCCCCGGGAGTGCTCTTAAAGGAGGAATGGGGCATCTTTGATCATCTTTTGTACAACATGCTGTACATACATGTAGCTCATGTTGCTCGCTCATGTTTGTAGCAGTGTTTCAAATCGTGCTAACTATGCTAAGCTTTCATAGCACCATACAGCATGTATAGGGTTACCAAGCAAACAGTCCACTGCCAAAAGCCTTAACCTTTAGGGGTTATGTGATGGTATTAAAGAGTACTTTAACACATGAATTTGCAAAAACTACCAGGGGACATTAACAATATCAGCAAAGTGGCTTTACAGTATTTAATTTTGCAATGCTCAGGGGGAAAATAACACTTGCATGTACAGGAGAATGGAACCTGAACAAAGAACGTGGTGGAAATGTACCAAAGTATTTATCAACCGCCAAAAGAAAGTTGAAGAAATGGAGGAAGTAGTAGCAGTCACGGCAAAAAAATGTGTGACGTGTCACTCGTTTAGCATGCGGCTTCCTTACGCCGCAACAAGGATTTACAGCACCAAAAGGAGATGCTGGATTGTAGTTAAGGTAAGCCATTTTAAATCAAAGAGGGAAATATTTCTGTATTTAAGAGCTCAAGTTCATCACTGGGTGCGTTCGGAAATTCACTGACGCCTTACCAACCGCTCTGAGAGTGAGTGTGTTTGGAAAAGATGGAAAAGCACATTTCTCTCCCATTCATTTCCGAACACAGCCTAGGTTATGAACCAATCAGCAGCTCACACCTGAAATGTTTCCTTCTGTACTGTAAAGCCTGATACACTGGGCTCTGGTACTCATTTTTTGGGACACTGAATAGCCGAATGGCACATTGGAACAATGCTTTGAGTTTCCAAAGGGTCGGAGTGAAGTAGTGCATGCTCGGCGCATTTTCCAAATGTACCCACAATTTGGGAATTAGGATTTTGGGGTCGAGTCTGAGTTCTACTGTTTACGGTGCTCAATATTCACAATAAAAAATAAATCTATGTCATCAATGCTAAGGTCACCCCAGCTACAGACTCTGTTACAAGAAATGGAGAGACAGCTGATCAGGGAGCGAACTGAAGCTCACACTAATTGTCAGAGGTTCATGTACAAATCCCGATAGAGCTTGACGCCACACATCCCAAAATGCACTGCACCAAATGTAACGCCACCATTTTGGCAGGGTAGAAAATTTGTCGCTAATTTGAGGAAGAAACGCCACATTTTGACAATAGTGGTGTGCACCAGGGTGCCACAATGAGATGAGACAAAAGAAGGCACGAGCATTCTACTGGCTACCAATAGAAGAACCGAGGCGTAGCGCCGATGTTGGGCTCCTGCGGCCCTCAAGTCGTTCTCCAGCACCGGCAAGTTCACAAGCGAGCGCGCCAGCGCCATCCGCTTCCCCAGCCGATATGTCTGCTTGACAGGGAGGCAGAGACGCCCTCTTATCCACCCGTCCTGCACACCGGCTCGTTGGCATCCCCCCCCTCGCCCGCTGGCGACAGAGGTGGGATGTCCTGCGAGCCTGTATGGCGGGCCTTCCAGGGAGTGCCGCTTTTCTCACACCCTCCGAGCGAGGCTGCGGGGAGGCCAGCCCGCTCCGGAAGCAACCACTGTGGCAGTGGCCACAGGCAAGAGTGTGCGCTTGAGTTTGCTTGACCTGCCGCGGAGCCCCCCGCCACCACTGCTGCCCTCCCGCCAGCCCAGACCTGGCTCCAAGGCAACCTGATTGATCCTGCCAGTAACATATGCTTGTCTGAAAGATTAAGCCATGCAAGTCTAAGTACACACGCACTTAAAGTAAACTTGTAACCTTCCGAGCCATGGTACGGACGCAAGGACACAATGTTACGGAAGATAGTCATTAAAGTATGTGTCATCAGTGAATTAGATTAAAACGTTATAGGCTGGTCCGTCATTCGATATCTATACATAATTGCTCTGGTAAGGGAGTGACGAACTTTCCCAAAATGTGTCTCATGTTCCTATGACAGGTGACGAAAAATAATAAAATAAGTACAGACATGTTACTGTCTCTATATTCCATTATTTATTTTTTGGGCAGCAATGCATGTCGTGTCACTATTTTACAAAAGACTTACTTTGTTTAATAAATTAAATGTGACACACATTCAACTACTAGCAAGAGACACAATCACATAAGGATTAATGTCCTTGTAACTTTATTAATTGAATGTATTCATCTCGCAACGCAATCTGGGAACCAAGTGACTGGATCATATGACACGCCTGTGCAATGTTGCTGCATTCTGCTCATTTGCGTCACAAAAAAGGCAAAACATTTTTAAAAATGTCACATTTTCTCCCAGTTTGCTGCCGCGGTTGTTGTAAAACAACTTGCACATGTATCACATTATGTCATCAAAGTGAATGATGAATGAGTTCACTTCGACGGTATGTTGATTGATGAACGCTACTGGTGTTTACAATATAGATAATAGGCCCATTTAATAACGTGGACACCTGCGGGAAATTAAAAAAAAATTGGACTGCAAGAGTTTATTGTTGCATGTATGATATTTGCTCCAGGTACAGCGGTGGTTGTTTTAAAGTGCTCTATAAATACAGCTGAGTTGAGAAACTCAAACGACACCCAATCCTAGTCATGGGTTGCTTGAGCAACCATAGCCAATCAAATAACACGGGAATAGTTAATCTAGACAAGTGCGGTTTAACATCATCCATCCGACCATTCTTTTCATGTCAACTAATTTGGAACAAAGTGATTGTTGGGAGGATAGACGCTGAAAGCAGCTGCCAACAACAAGGGGTTTCTTTCTTTTGCCACGGACACTTTCCTTGCAGAGTTAGGTCAGGCAGAACAGAGACAAGTGAAAGGCAAAAGGCGAAAGGCTTCAAGGCGCGCCAAACCTAAAGGCACACACGTTCGCCTTCTGCTGTGACTTGAACTGGACTATTGTGCGACTTTTGGGGCATACAAAACAAGTCTGCCTTTTTGCTGCAGCTACGGCGTTGAGTCTGAACACTCCCTCCTTCCTTCCTTCTTCCCCTTCAACCTCCTGCTTTTCTCAATGGATTTCCTACAGGCCATCTGCTCAGGGGCCAGGGGACCCCGACGCTCCTCGCGACACCCTGTGACCTGACATTCTTCTCCCGCTGCACTTGAATAACTCCCACGCAAGCTTCATGTTTAGTCTGGCACTGTGTGTTGGTCTGGCGGTGGGGAAAATAGTGAGGAGTGGGCCACACTTGAACTTGATACAGTTAGTTTAGGAAGTGAATTTAACTTAAACAAAGTTTAAGTTAAATGTGCAACTCGAAAAGCAACACACACACACACACACACACACACACACACACACACACACACACACACACACACACACACACACACACACAAATCAGACCGCTTTTGTCATTGAATCTAACCTTGAAGAAAATTGGGAGCAGCGAGCTTGTGACACAGCAGCTTGGAAAGCAAGGCGCTCCCCCCGCCGCAGAACACCACATAGCAATATCATGCAGTTTTCAAAATTGACAATACTGCAGTGATTTGGGGGGAAAAAGAAGCTTGCTATACCTTATTGGGCTCCAAGAAAGACAAACAAAGCAGAAAATATATGTATAATGTGTTGGCCTGAAACGAGTCCTTGATTAATTTGGGTACCTTGGTTCCAAAAAATGCTCAATGCTTTTTTTTCTGCCGTGGAAACGCTTATTTACGTGTACACGGTTAAAAAGAAATCAAAAGCTAACCACAGCAACAATTCTTCATGCTATACAAGACAGTCACATGCCAATGTGGTGAGATGACCAATTTCAAAATAAACCTTACCTTGGCATATAATTATGCTGACACTGCATTGTACGGCGCCTGTTGCCAGCGTTAGCAGCTAGCAGCGCTCAAGTGCTCCATATAGGCTGGCGATTCTATTCAAAGGCATTTTCATAGACATAAATGAGCGCACACTTTGATGCTGAGAGCCTGAAATAATTGCCGTTCTTTTTTTTTTTTTAATGGTGGTGTGATTGGGATTTTCTGTTGAATATCAGAATATTAATAATATGAGAACGTTTATGAATGAGGCAACTGACAACCAAAGTACATACTCAAAAGGGTCAACAGCGACCAGTTCAGTCCTTTCGCCTTTTAAGTTAAAGATGCTGTGAACTCGAAACGATGAGGTCATTTGTTATTACTGCTGAATGTTTACACAGTCGCACAGCTTTCTTCCTGTCAAATCGCAAACTGCAAGATCCGCCTCTAAGTACAGTACTTTCTCTCAAGTGAGCTCAGGAAGGAGCAGAGTACTTTACAGCTTTGGGACACGGCCTGAAATTAAACTTGTGCAAAACCAGAACATTCATTCCTTTTGCAGAAAAACAACCAGATGGGAATACAAATGGTGGCCATCCGTGCTTGTTTTTTTGTAATTTGAACCGCATCACGGTGACAACTGCCATTGAATGAATCACTCACGGAAAAGTCGACATGACTGTGTGGTGGAAACGGTTGGACCAAACAAAAGCCCATCAATGTGCTTGTTCGGGGCCTTTCGGTATAAATCTGGCTTCGCGGTACAAGTGATATTCCAAATTATGTAAGGCCATTGATCGTCTTTGCTTGACAGAAAACTCATTGAAGGCCTCATAATCCGTTCAACACAACACACTGGAAATGTAAACTAAAGCACAAGTAGCCGATCACTTTTGGACTCGGTGCAGTATTTGGCACATCCAAACACCTGTGCATATCAACAAGAGGCTCCACAAAAGCAACCGGACCACCCCTGCCACCTCTTAATCCAGGACAAACAAAAGGGAGAGGGAGATAAAACAAGAGACCAGAAAATGCCTTACCTCTGCTGCACCGGCCTTTAATCTAAAAGCTCTTTGAAGAGATTGCAAAGACAAAATCTTGCTGCTGTTCTGTCATCTTAAAGTGGATTCTCCCCTTGAAGGGTTGTTGAGTCTTAAAGCAACAGACACCCGCTGCATTTGACTCACACACACACACACACACACACACACACACACACACACACACACACACACACACGCACAACCACACGCGCACAACCACACACGCACACTGGAAGACACGTGGAAACTCCCTCCCTGCTCTGAGGCAGAGGCGAATCACAGTGCTCCTGGGGTAACCCTGGGTAACGGAGTGCAGGCAAGGAAAGCAGGAGAACAGAGTGAGAAAACTTCTCAACAGAAGCGGTTTATCAGAAAAAAAGAAGGAAGAGTGTTTTATAGCTTCCATCAATTAAGATCCGCCCCTCCTGCCAGTTGTTTTTCCTATATGATGTAGAAAAGCCTTGCTTTTCCGTTGGCTTGGATTGGAGGAGGATGCATGACTGGCTGCAGCCAAGGCAATTTTCCACAGCCGTCTGAGACGACTGGGCGAGACAAGCAGGCGTGGAGTGGCTGCAGCGTTGCCTTACAGGCACTGGGGAGGGCGCGATGACTGGAGCCCTTGTCTGATCCGAAATCGCACAATAACCCCAGTAGGAGGCCAAGGTGGCCAGCGACTTGGCAGACAGAGTCTGTGTGTGGTTAGTCCACAGTGACAGGAAACAAAGTCTACAACACAGCTAAACTACGTGATTCTTGGGGCCAAAACAGCAAATTGTCCCCCCCCCCAAAAAAAAGGACTCTAAACATTCCCTCCAAGCGGAATTCGGGAGATGCTTTTGAAATGTTGTGACGAAGCCGTCCCCTGGCGGAGATGCGCTCGAGACCGCCAGTGGTTTAAAATCTCCACGCATGCCTCCATTTGTCTATGGCTCACATAACTGTGGTCACATAATTGAGTTGGGCCGATTTAGATGGCCACAGCAGAGCACCGGCGGTGGGTGATGGTTTCTTCCCAGCGCCAGACTGTTTGCTATAGCGGCGATCAACACTCTTGCAAGAGTCGGCTGGGTTAATCCACAGTTCATACGGTTCAGCTCATTGTCATGTCACGCACTTCATTTTATTTTGTCTGCATTGACTGGTCTTTACCAAGTACCATAGTACAGAATTAGCTTGCGAGTGGAGGGGTGGCTTAATACACACTGCTATTTGTTGAGTGGTAAACAGAATAAGGAATACAAAAGGTGACCGTGTACAAATACAGAACCTGAAAGACTCTTTGTTTCTTGATTTTTCCCTTAGCTTCTCTTTAATTTATTGGCAGGTAAGACCATATGGCCTTGGTATAATGTCAGACCAAGTCATGCGAGAAATACAGTCATACCTCGGTTTTCAACCATAATCCGTTCCAGAAGGCTATTCGAAAACCGATTAGTTCGAAAACTGAAACCATGCTCTTTTAAAAAAAAAAAAATCTGTATTGAACATGTCTGCTTACATTGGAATGCTACATGAGGAAGCGTCACTTCCTCGTCTACCCGGGGAAGCGTCACTTCCTCGTGTAAGGAAGGCGAGAGGAGTCAAGTGGCGCATTCAAGTGCGCTCAGTTTGGTCGAGAACCGATTTTCAGTCGTAATCTGAGGCATCAAAAAAATTGAAATTTTTGATCGAAAACCGATTTCATATTCATCTTTACCGTTCCAAATCATGGCCAGATTAATAGTACATTGTGGCATTGTTTGAGCAAAGTCTGAGGGTAACCCTGAGCTGAAAGGATATATTATCCTGCGTTTAAATTAATCTTTTCGCGACACCTTTTTAAAATCCTACACGAACCACGCTACATGAGCAGCTGGGCAATAGGCATCCGTTAGCCTGCTGCTTGACATGACAACATCAGGCCAAGCAGGACTCATCAGAACTCAACATTGTTTGCCACACAATAGACGATGCGGAGGAGTCTGGGTTGCTTTCAAAGCTCTTTGTCTGCTCAAAGGTTAGAGAACAACACACTTGGTGGCAGTAGGATGCATGAAAAGAGAAAGAAGGCAAAGAGCACCACTGCGATGCATATTCATTCAGAGCAGATGCTTGAGCCGTTCTGCTCAGATAAAGGTTGAGATCCTTGATGAGGATCAATTACAAAATTCTAAAACAACTAGAAACAAATTTCCCAGTAGCCAAACACAAAAGCGATGACCAATTCCAAATGAAGAGCAATTGGCTTGCTCCAGACTATGAATGACTGTGAATAATTTTCTTTTTTCAACTGATGAAGACCTCTTGCTGATAAGCAGACAGGCATGTTTTGCAAACATCTTCAAGACACCCACAATATGTCTTAGTATATAATTTTTATTGTGACATGAAACCGAGAATTTGAAATCATTATTCTGCCAAGAACAAAGAAAAACGCCGTCCTATAGCCTGAGAATGCTAATTAGTTCATTTAAATTCAAAACAAGACATGCCTGCTCTTGTTCTTGATAGATTAGCGTGTTGCACTGTTCGAGCTCGTAAAAACCCATGTAAATTTGAAATTATGCCACATTTAGCCACAGATTACTTTCAATAATCCCTGTTTAATGAAAACAAAATCCCACTGGGGTGGGTGGGGGGTGATGCTCGTGGGACCTGGCCTGACAAATGGGAGGAGAGCTTGGCGAAGAAATATGGGAATTCATTCAGCATGCTAATACTTATCAGCTCCCCTTCAGACAATTTAGCTTGGGGCTGTACATGATCCGCCAAGTGGGACTGCCGTCAGAAATACTTTGGGGGGGGAGATCCACTTGGGTATGGAGGCCATAAATTGAGCCTGATCGGTCTTGTTATCAAACATAAGTACTATGATGGACCCGCAAACAAGGACTCTAATCTCTGGAGTCTCCAGATGCTTCAGTGAATGATCGAGAATCAGAGGGGATGGAGGGGTAAGAACTGATGGAATTCACTGAAGAACAGGGTGCTGTGAATCAGGGTCAGAGGTCAAGTCTTTTGGTGGTAGGGTGAAACTCACTTAGCATTTTTTTTCTTTTTACCAATTGACCTTGATGATACATCACAATAGTTATGCTTCTCAAAATAAATCATGACAGCAACGTGCATTGATTGGTAAGTGTGTGCATTGTATTCGGAGGGTTTGCTCCAAGCTGACGTCAAGAGGAGAAAACTGCTGAAAAGTGGGCTGGTGCTTTGTTGAGAAGAGACTAAGTGCCTTCTGGGGTGGTGTGCATCCATCCAGCTACTGACTCGTGCATGTGGTCTATAGCTCCTCATTGATAAAGCCGTCGAAAAAAAATGCCTTCAGACAGAGTGAAGTGAATAGAATATTCGCTGTTATCCTCCCGGAGATGAATAATAAAGTAACAAAACCATTTCATTCCCGACTCAATTTTGTGACTTTATTCCATTCATGTGGCACAGGAAAGTGCGCCGCTACTGGCATTGGGCTGAGGCTGCACTTTGTGAGGATCATCTATTACACTGCAGTGTGGGCTAGAGCGATTAATAACATGCACTTACTCATTAGCAAAGCCACTATCGCGTTCTACCCTGAGACTGACTCCTAGTTCCCCAAGGATGATCCATCAAAGATCGGCGACCGGTGCAGCATAATGAGATTCACATGTTCCAACATCATCACCGCAGGTTTCATAGCAACAATGGAATCATGGGGATTCGGGAGAGCGGAGCATGCATGAATGGTAATCCACGTTCACAGGCAATGAAAAAGTCACACTTTAACACTCAAAATACATTGAGGGATTGATCAACTGTCTTAGCAAAACATAAAGCTTGATTCAGTTCAGTATGCTGCAACATAAAACTGTAGTCCACTGGTAAGGCCAACATACTGCAAGACAATGGAAACATTGAAAGGTGAAATTTACTGCTCGGTGGAAACGTGGCAAAACACAGGCTTTAATAAAAAGCGTGGAGAAATAAAGGAAGAATACACATGCAAGTGCGCATGAATTCATGGACTCAAATCGACCATTTCAAGTGTCCAAGAGAGGAACTAACAAGCTATAAACTGTTTTTTTTACAGCCAAAATGACACGTGGCTGTTGAATATCACAGTATCTGTGCTAGTCCGCCAAAAACGTTTTGTGACTTGTCCTCAAACAAACGCGCGCACACGCATAACCATTAGCATTAATAACGCTAGAAGATATCAGGAGGGTGACGGCGTTTGTGTGGGATTATAGTTGATACAACAGATACTGATTCATTCAAGCACTACTACTACTACCAAAAAGGAAGCTTTTGTCAATCACGTGAACGACAAAAACCATAACTCTTTCAGCCGTAGTTCAGGAGATGGCGGATCACCGACACGTGACGTGAAAATGAAACACTATACAGACTGCAGGCAACGGATATGGTCAAGGCGAGTCATGCATTCATGTTAATCAAGCAATAGCGCTCCAGTTATGGAACTATTAAGGGCCAACGTGCTGATCAAAGTCGGGCCAAACACAGACTGGAAGAATCTACTGAGGGTCTGACTATGGCCATAAGCAAATGACCTGGAAAAACAAAGCCATGAAAACTAGAAGCTGAGTAACATCAGCATAGGAAACTGGCAGGTCAGAGTGATTGTGGCTAGCTCAGCGCTTTCATCAGTCACATGTGCCAAAGACTTAAACAGCGACAGTGAAAGCCAAGATGACGTTGTGAGGCTATTACGGGGGGGATGTTCAACAGTCTGGAACTGCCTGCTTGCTTTGCTCACCATGGTCAAGGTCACAATAGCAAAGAGGTTGCTGCTCGTTGGCCTTTAGGGACCATTACCACACTGGTGGATTGAAATAAGTGTACAGTAACTGTCAAGTGGCTTCACTGACCTCAACAAAGATTTTGAAATGAACAATAACGTCAAAACATGTAAAAATTCAGATTAATCGAAAACGAATTGACTGATGATCAAACAAATCAACAACTACTTTTAGAATCGAGTAAATGGTAAGAGCCATTGCTTAAGTTGTCCAAGCGCTCCGATTTCAGTCTCACAACAGTCATTTTCTGATTTCTGTAGTTCTTCACAAAGGAGACTGATTAACGTTCACCAAGTATTTAAGAAATTTAAAATATATGTATTAATAAAAATAAGAAAATGCAAATTTCCCCAGTGTGGAACAATTAAATGGTTATCTTAAGAAAAAACATTTTGTACAGGGGTGAAAATTTAAGGGGTTGGTCAACTACAGCTGATTTATTTCCGCACCCACGTCCACCTTCATGAAATTAATGCAGAGAGTAGTATACACAATTTCATGTTTTCTTCTGTTCAATGGACCAGCCATTACACGCAAATTGCCACTCGTGCAGCAATTGGTGTCCTTTTAACATGTGAGCCAGAATGCAGAGGTTTAGGACATTCCTGCAACGTGGTGCGCATCCAACTCCGAACCTTATCAAAGACAGGAGATGCCAAATGGCTTTTACATGGATTTTTACATTCTGAGTGTAAAGATTCATCTTCTGAGGGCCTGCCACTCTCGTGAGACAACTCGACGTGGAGCAACAGGACGATGTTAGCACTGGTACAGCCAGACAGGTGGTTGGCTGGCTGGCTAAACCTAAACCAGAACTTTATACAAATAGCAACACGGCCTGGACTGTTACATAAAAATTCATCAGGTGAGACAACATCTTGGCCGACATGGGATCAAGCATGTGTGTTTCCCACAGCAATTAAATGTAACGCACTTACTGCAGCCTCTAATAAGGAAGTGCCCTATTTAAAGAGTATAACTCATAGCCATGATCGGAAAATCCTCACATGAAGTAGCCATCCTCTGACTGCTCAACAGCTTCCTACTGGAGGAGAGGAACTAATAATCCTGAGCGTAATGGAGATCAAAGATTGGTGAATGCCCAAATCACTCAACGCTTTGCTCAAATAGTCACTTCTGTGATTAAACAATGTAGCTTTATTGTGCCTTCAAGAAGACGTGGACATAAAATATACGGCGTGAGTTATCAAGTCTGTCAACAAGAGGTTTACAACCCAGATAAGGCAGAAATGTGAGCAGCCTGGCATTCTGAAGCTGCTACAACTGGCGAGACAGCTGGGTGTGAGACACACTGTAATTTTATTCCACTTTGGGCCACCGTGGTCGTATGAGTCAACATGTTGCAGGAGGTCTGAATTCAAGACCTCGCCAAATTAAACCTAATTTGACTCATCTCTACAAAGAAGGACCCATTGTTTGGTCTACTTTGATTTTATTCATGTCACATAGGCACTGCTTGATAAAATATGCATCTCTTACATTTACAGAGATGAAACAAAGCCTGCGATGAGACTTTGGAAACATAAATGCCACATTTGTGGTCTAAACTAGCCCGGTAAAACACACGTGCCAGTGTATTGGTAGCCTGAACGTGTGGTGTTTGTCCAAGGGTCGATTAATCCGTCTTTCCGACAAGAGGAAACACGTTTGAATTTCAACATTTTACAGCTCAGTCTGAAAGCAGTCGGAATGGCTGGAGTTAAGATTAAATTTCACTGTGGTAATTATCACGAGAAAATTAGCTGGCAGCCGCTATCAGCTCTAATCCGGAGCAGGTGTTCCACAAAGCTGCGTTGTGTTTAACCACCAGCGTTAAAATAAACAAAGAAACAAAGGCTTTTCTCACCAAAACCAGTTTTTGACCGCAACATGAAGAGATAACTCCTTGCCAAACAATCCCATTGACTCACTTCGCCGGGGCTTGGTCACGAAGGATTGTGGTCAATACATACTGATAACACGGTAGCAAGCTTTTTTCGTGCATGACTTGTCTCAGCTAAGTGCCACAAACTGCGCCCACCATATGTGCAACACTGCTACAGATGCGATTAAATGAAGGTCTATGCCAAACTTGTTATAATCCCACCCATACAGAGAGGGACCAGAATGTCAATAAGAGTCTTGGTCATGATGCGGTCGTCATCTACACGAGACGGGTAAAAACAAGGATGGGGTCTAAAAACCATACCTTATAACCACACTAATACATTACTGACCACCCTTGAATTCTTAATCAGTTAAATAAATTCCAGAAGCGATTGAATTAGTGGTCGGGGGCAGATGTGGCTGCCTGGTGATGTCCCATAGGACCCCGTTGGTGGGATTGGACAGGCAGATGCGCTACCAGCAGGGGTCATGAGAGGTCAAGCTGTTCCATTATGAGAGGACAAGGGTGGTATTTATTCACTGCCTTCCCCTCCTAAAAGGGGGAGGGCTAAGAAGGGAAAAGAGATGGATACTTAACCCTTTAGGCGGACGGCTGATTACAAACCATCCTCTGTTCTTCTGATCTCCTGGTGGACATGCAGCACAACCAGAGAGATTCAAGGATGCTTTCATGCTTGAAAACGGGCGAGGCAGAAAGTCGCTGGACAAAGTCCAACATTCGTACGTTATCCGACTCCACGATGATCCAAAGTGCTGCTAAAAATACTCCGAGCAGGCAAGAGGAGGAGGTCCGAATATATGCAACACTTGCAAAACAATTACAATCATGGCAGAAAAGGCAATTGAAACAGTGTGAGGCTGCATCAAATTGGTTGTAATGTGCACCCCTGTATTAAAAGACAAGATTTTCAACTTTGGGTATTTTTATGCTGTGTATGCATTTTGGCTCCGGGCCTCCAGTGGCAGGCCAAAGCATATGGCTTGCTAGGGGCCACAGAGAAAAGCGTGTGGCTGAAAAAAAGATCAGAAAGAAGATAGGATGCCGTGCAGATGGTTAAAATACACCTTTATTTCAAGAAGGGTAATTTTTTTTTTTTTAAAAGCAAACATTTTAAGACAACCCCTTTCCCATTTTAGCACTGGCAAATGCCACTTGGGCTACACTACACAAAAAAGGTGCAAATGACGAGGAAGATTGAAAGCTAGGTTATTAGTTATCAAACTTCCACGGGTAAACTCGACCTCTCATCGGGAAGCAATCGGATGCATCAGAAGAAGGGGAAATCCAGAGAGAGCAACAATACGCAAGGCCATTAATAAAACATGACTGCATAAGTACAGCTTTCACGTGGCTCCTTGAACCACAACAACCGTCTCAGCTGACAGGAAAACCCAGATCCTGGCACGTCTCTACGTTGTTATTAGCTGAAGACTACGCACACCAAGTGTGGACGTGTGTGTGCCCTAAAACAATGTTATTAGTGCACAGGAAGGCAAGCTCAAGTTTCCAAGTGGAGTTGAGGCGCAGACCACTTGTTGCTGGATGGAGCCTTGCAGTAGCGCACAAAATTATTCCAGAGGAGCTCAAGAAAAGGCAAGAAACTTAATAGAAAATGAGTCAAATTCAAATTATTTTATTTTGCTTTCCAAGAGGTAAAAAAATATTTACTCATCATAAGCGAGAAACAGACGCAGACCGTGTGCCACCAACTGACAAAAATACAGTACATACAGTACACAAAAATAAAAACTGCAAAGCAAATCACGATCATAATTTTGAGGAACAAATATGACAAAATAAAAAAACAATATTGCAATTATCGTTTTCCATACTTGTTCAGCCCTGTTGTTCCTTCCTAGCGAGGCACATGCTTGCGCAGCCTCTGGAGAGGCAGGCAGTCCTCGGTGGCCAGGCAGCGGTCTAGCCCGGGGCTAATGGCAGATGAATTTTGGTCTCATGCCCACGCCCGCCTTACTTCAGCGGGCCATCGGCGCATGAATGGGCAACCAAGATGCATCATGGGCAGCCGCAGCAGCATGATTTACCGCTACGCTGGGCTGGATCCTCCTATCTTCTAATCTTCCCCGAGACCGGGGTTATCCCGCCCAGAGGCCACAGTGCTTGAGTTAAAGGTTTTTGCTTGTGTTTGTTTCTTTATCTGTCGAAAATTTTTCAGTGGCCAAATTGTTGGTGCGTCGCTTCTGTTTGACTGTTTTTCATGAATGGCCTCTCCGACCCATTTGCAGTCAGCCTTCCTTGGCACCAAAATTACCACTGACAAATTCCTACCCTGAAAAGCAGATAAAATATTCTCATTGCTACAGCGCCGACGTCCATCGCTGCTCTCCTTAATGGCCGTCCCGTGATCTGTACATTTGTCTGTGTCAACTAAAATGTGAACGCATTGTAAATGAGTGCAAAACAACTCCCTTCGGCTAATTTCTTCACCACTTCAAAAGCACGACAGATGTTTGACTTTTCGCCACCTTTTGAAAGCTGCAATTTGATTCATTTTCACAATTGACCATTATCTGGATATTCACTGACTTTATAATGTTTCTATTACATAATGGACGTGACTAATAGTTGAACCAAAAATGTTTGTTTTTGTTTTAATACTGGGATGTTAAAGTTATTTTTTTGCTTTTTTTGTTTTTTGGGGGAGGTTGTCCTAAGGGTTAATGCTGGCAAAAGCTTGTGTCACATGATTTCCTTTTCCGATGGAACGCTTTCCAAGAGCGCCACAGCAGCCCTTATTCATCCACACACAGTGATTTCCCCAAATACGCACGCACACTAGTTGTTCGACTGATTTCGCACATCCCTTGCAGTTATGAGTCATGTGTTCCACTCTTACCACACAGAGTCAGTCTAAACTGTAGACACTTGGAAACATCTGGAAAAGCCACCAAATATTTTTTCCATCCTCTAGCTCCTGACTTCTATGCTAAACAGACAGATGGACAAATTGGCGATCTTATTGAATTAATGCAAATTATCCCTGAAAAAAGAAACCAAATTAGTTGTGCTCGGAAAGGCGCAACGGGACGACCGCAGTAGATGAAACAAAGCAGCTCGCTCTCTGGGCTGCAGGACCTTTAATAACATTAGCACAGAGATGCCGGCAAATTAGAAGTCAACTTCTCCAATGACCGTTGAATGTCAAGTGCCAGAAATAGCCTGCTAGCATCGCCCGCAAACGCAGCATACATGCATGTGTGTTTGGTATTTACAAAAGCTAGAAGAAATAGTTGTTGTCCATCCCTTTAATAATTACAAAGTAAACTATGGCCTGCAGGTTTGAACCCAATTTAATACTGTGAGTTTTTATTCAGTATAGGAATGTTCTTCTCATATAACGTTCAATGAATTTCATCTGCTAAGCCTTGCAGGTAGAGTGAGGGCGACGGGTCTTCCCCCCCACTCCCTTGGGCAAATGGAGCACCCCTTTAGTTGAAACAGCTCTTATGCAATAGCGGAGGAGAGATCGTGTCTTGGCAGCGCCAGTGGAATACTGGAGCGAGATGTTTCTGTTGGATAAGAAACCTTGTGTACCATTTGGGCATCATGTAAGGCAGCAGAGGCCCCGTGGGCCATACACAGCCTGAAAGAGAATTTCATCAGGCGCGCAATGCAATTCCAAAAAACAAATTCAAGCTCAGAGGAATTGTTTCATTATTGCATCACATTTTTTCAGGCATTTAGTACGGCTGTCAGGACGACTTTAGGTCCCATTCCCCGATAAAAGGCAAGGTGCCCATGAGATGCATACTGTCGCCATTTCCCCCTTGGCGACTGCAAAAACAGATACCAGACGAGTGTTCTTATCGTAACATTTTTTGCAATGAGCTAACATCCTCTTCCGTCTGACAGCTCAGGCCTGACGGCCAAACAAGGCCTGCTGATTGTATCGCTTCAGGAAAAACGATCTTTGGTTACATTCACTTTTTTTTTTTTTTTTTAGGAAAGAGAGTTAATTGAGCATGTTTAGAGAGTCAATATGGGATAGCCAGGGACCAGAATGTGTTGACACTGGCCAGGTGCCAAACGACTGAACCAACAGGGCAAAGCTTGGGGAGTGAGAAATCAAGAAAAGAGATTATCTGGCTTGGATATCAAGCCACCTCCTGCTCAAGTGGCGAGAGGGTCGGGCTGAGAGACGAGTGTTAATGAGAATCTTCAACACAATACTGAAACAACTGCTGCCATAGGCTCTCCGGACAACTTTGGCTCTGTCACAAATGAGAACATGCTGTCTTGTCCTGTTAACTCGAGTGTGCTATTGAACAGGTAGACGAAGCAAATAAGCACAGCAAGGCACAAAATTTGTGTGAGCTCACAACTAACCAGCTGGTGTATTATTTAAAAAAAGGCAGAAATACCACACAGATTGATGGTAGTATTTTTCCTTTCATTATTTTCCATTTCTTTGCAAATAATTACTGGAAGTCCGACTGTCAAGTGAGCCATATGCACGAGGAGATGGTCAAGGTAATTGTATAATTTGGCCGGTGGTAATCGAGATAAACATTATTAAGCCTGGCTGGAGGTCTGCATGTTACAGAGCAACATTGTGAATTGTTTGTTGTTAGGCTTTTCCCTCCACCATAGCCAAACTGAACAACAATAGGAAAATAAATCCATGACTTAATCTGGACACACCCCTAAACTGAATGCTTTGCCATGTGCTCCGCCCCTCCAAAAATGAATTCACTATGTACAGTAATTATGCAAACAAACCAACTGATAATATGAAGATATTAACTGCTTGCCCTTGGAAGTTATTCTGTGGGATGCAACATATTGACTGATTTTTCTTTCAGCAAGTGGAGAGGGGGCATGCGGAGTATAGCATCAAGTGGGAATTCCACTTTCTGCTCCCTTCACAATCACTCTCCGACCAGTCCAGAGTAAGTCCACCCTCCATATTATGTCCAGTGAAACAAGCAACACGTCTTTGCTGTGACCCTGAACAGACTCATCCGCAGAGAAACTAGATGGATGGCTCATAAACGGACAAAATACCATCATTCATGCCGAGAGGTTTCGTAAAAATATTGACTGAGGTGAACGTGGAACGCGTGCTTCCTAGTTTTTTTTTTTTATTTTGAAGATGGAAAGTCAATCTATTCATCTCCACCCAAGTGAAGAGCAGGTGGGACATGGTGCGGTAAATGTGAATTTGCACCATCCATCATGCAGGAACAATACAGGACACACGGCGCTAAGCGAGACCCTCAGAGCGGGCACTTTGGCCGTCGCACCAGCTGTGTTTGCCTTTCAAATCGGGATGGTAAGTGACGCCTGATGGCGATTGGACCAAAGTAAGGATCAATCATGATTTTTGTGAGCGGGTGCATAGCCATTTCCATGTAAACACGATTACTGCTTTACCATATAGAACGTGCAAACATGTTTCTTGGAAAAGCTATCAGACACACAGAGGCGCTTCAGAATAACTCACTTCAACAATGTTCTCACCTATGTCAACATATCAACTTCCCATGTGTGCGCCAGTACACCAGGATTTGTTCCTCTTCCCAAATTAATATTAATTACCATTAATCATAGCCATAATTTGTTTCTTTCGTGAACAGAAATTTTCTTGGAACAGAGATGGGCACTACGTTTTAAGTATATTTTCTTCACTTTTTTTTTTTTACGGTCAAGAGAAAAGTCTCCTACCTTAGTGGCAGATTTTTCTCTTGCCTGGAAAACAATATTGTCCAAAGCGAAGAAAATTAAAACCCGTCTTAAAAAAAAAAGAAGAAACGAACCCCATGCACCATGACTTCAGCACTATGATCTATTTGAGTAACTTCTTGGGGGTCATTTGAGAGAAAAAAAAAAAAAAAAAAAAACACTCCACACACTGGACATACTATGAGGTATATGTGCACAACCAAAGAGATGCAATTATGAGCAATATAAAATGCCTTCATGAAGCCAATAGTGCACATTTTAATCGACACTCAGATTTGATTATTTAATTAAGCCTGTTTATCGTTTTGGCTGCAACTAGCTGTCGTGTTTTTGTGTATTGCATTATCCTGAGAGGTGTTTCTGTTATCTATTTTGGGAAGCTTATTAGGAGCAGCCCCCAGTATGATGTTGTACACTTCTTTGCAACTACAAACTGCAAATACAATAATGACTTGATACATTTCTACCTCTATTCAATCGCCAATCTTTATCCTCTTAATAAGTCAAGATTTGATTTGAGATATCCATCTTGGACTGGATCGAATCGGACGGAGGCTACGGGTGCACCTCACTGCAAAGAATTACTTAGGCTCTTATTTTTTCCACCTGCATCAACTCCAACCCTCATTTTAATCCTGCACCTTGTGACAAATGGTTCAAGCGGCCGCCCTCTTTCAGTCTTCGTTTTCTTTCGCACAACTGACAGACTGTCCTCTTTTTTTTTTGCAGGTAACCCTGAAGGTGTGCTTTAATCTTCCCCAAATGCTGGAGGCTGTTAAAAGAGCACGACTGGGCACACCTTGTTCTGCTGGATCAGACCTTGCTCCGCCACTGAGCTTGGACAGGTTCCTGTTTGTCCAGCAGCAAATACCCAAAGCGTGGCTTGACTAAGTAAATCCTCTGAGTGCGGGTCCACAAACTCGGCTGCAAGAGAAACTTTTAAATCAAGTTTCAGAGCCACTCAATTATCATCAAACAAAATAGGAAGCCTATTTCTTTACTGCCAATAAAAGCCATTCAGACAGAACTATCGGGGTTGTGTTAACTCGGGTCAAAGCCAGTTCATGTGTCTTTTAGGTGACCTTCACTTGCTAAATAACAAGTCGTGGGCCAAGATGCTGTCAGCAACAGCCTCTAGTTAAGCTTCTTTTTATAGCAACCTCTCCAGATGCTGCTGCATGAACACAAGACAAATAGAATCCAAACCACAGCAGCAGAAAATAGAAACACACGAGTCACCGTCACACCGGGCCTCACTCGACCGTGTACACTACAAAAAGAACCTGGAAGCCATAAAAGGACAATGAATTGTAAACATTTAGTTCAAACTAATTCAAGGTAAATCAGTCTGGAAGATGTGTGCGCTACCTCCACCTTAAAGGACACCATGTGACAGCAAGCACAGATGTTAGCCATGCCTGATAAGTCACATGCACACCTTGCCATATATGGAGAAAAATGCAGAGAGAAGACAAGAAACATCAGTGACTTCAGAATTAACGGCGGTTCAAACTTCCTAATAGGCTGCAGAAGGGTTGGAACAATCTCCCCTATAAAATCCTGCCGGCCACACAAACCATCAAAAGAGAAGATTCCCCCCCTCCCATCTTCCATTAGCCTGCAGCACCATGCATAATTCACACTAAATGAACTGACATCAACAACAAGAGTAATGTGCATGAGGGAAGTTAATGTGGTAATGATGTCACTGCTTGAAATGTCCATGACCACCCACGAAGAAAGATGGCCGACATTAAGGCCCTATTTTTTTGGTGCGTGTCACGAGTGAGCATATTTGACAGCAGACCTCCTCCTCCTGACACAAAAACAGAACAACCAGAAGCATCACATGCTTTCCACTAGAAGGAAATTACGGGTCACACTCAATCGCCGTCACAAGGAAAAATGAAATAATACAAACATCATGTTCCGTGTGGTGGATAACATTTCCTCACCTCAAAAATGTGAACCGCATAGACAGAAATAAGAACACAGTGCCACAACTTCTGACCCACCGAGTTTAGTTTCCACAGTGAAAACAGAGAGCGCGCACGCACGGACACAAACACACAAGAAATTCAACAATTATGGGAGTCGATTACGATTTCTTTGAGGTCCATTAACCAGGCAGAACCAATGAGGCTGGTCTCTCCTAACCGACATTGTTACTCCGATGTTCGTGTCGGCGCAGTCCAATTCCAGTGCAAATGAGGTAAACGCTAAACAGTATTCCCACAACTTCAATGCCTCATAAACCGATCACTAATGATGCTAATTAGGACATAAATATCCCAAAAGAGTGAATCAGCACACACTATTGGATGGTGTCCAAAGAGAACCTTCAAAGTGATTACCCACAACCATTAGGCAGTGCTTTTATTTGTATATCCTCTTAGCCACGGGTGATTCAAAATACAGAATTGTCACAGCTGTTTTTTGTCAAGGCGAAAAGAGCCAAAAGGCAGCCCTTCCTGGCTCTATTTGCTCTGGTCAGGCCCGGAACTTCAAGGGGGTGGGGGATGCCCTTTTGTTGGCTCTGTATGAGCCTTGAGAGCTTTTTGCAAGCAGCCCACAGCAAAACAACAATAGAGGCCAACGACATCACATTCTAATACGAGTGGCCATGTGCTGTGATTGAATGCAAGGGCCAACGCTCCCATAAACCAGACAGGAAGAGAGTGACATCACTATGAGGTAAATGGTCATGATCTCCAGTGTTAATATTTAAATGGAATAACCTTACAAATACACATTACATCCACCCACCCATTCCTTTTCTGTCATGTTCATTGTTGTTTTTGTCACGGGTGAGCAGCAGCCTATCCCAGTTGAATTTGGGTGATGGCTTCCAACCTGGAGTGGTCTGCAGTCACTCACAGGGTACATACTGTATAAATAAACAGCAATTTAAAATGTATACACACCTATGGGAAATGAGTATTTGAGGGATTTTTAAAGGGTGTGCCACGCATGCAGTGGAAGAACATAATCTCCACACAGGAAGATAAGAACCCCAAATTTAAGAGGGAGATAGATCAAAGCATTCGACCACCATGATGCACTACGCATTACATGGACTTTAATTTAAGATGAGAAAAACCTTTATTAGTCTCACAATGGGGAAATTCCCAATTCACAGCAGCAAAGTTATGAAAGGAAGAAGTAGAAGAACAAAATATAGGAGCTCTTGTAAAAGCAGCCACTCTCGCAGCACTATCTTGAAGTCAAAATAACAAAATAATACAACACAACACATAAGACAAAGATAGTCGTGCAATCTTAACCACTTTTTGCATCCTCTTTGTTGTATGAAGCAGTTATAGATGAAAAAGAAGAGGATCAAAGTGGCCTTTCACCAGTGGACCAGGGACGTCATGCTGAAAATGTGCACACGTATCTCCTGTCCCACGAGCCCCTTTAATTGCGATAATAAAGTGCCGTTTTTTGTGCAAAATTCCACGCATATGTCAATGAATAGATTGTATCGTAGTATGCGCAAAGTGTAAGCACAGACACAGAGTTAGAGCGATCATCAATAAAAGTTTGTTTCAGCTGTGTCGACCGTTGCAAATTGAGCCTGCGCTGAGACACTTGTTGATCAAACATGACGGTTAATAACGTTTTGTCGAGCAATGCAGCAGTTATCAAATATAGGGGAAAAAAACACTCCCTAATATTAGAAAAACATTAGATGAGTATTAGTATTGCGACGTTAGACGATGTGTTCGAACGACGCGCGCATTATAGTGAAATCAGTTGGACACTCACCGTTTAGTGTTTCCTCCGCTCACACACTGTAAAACTCTTCACAGCGACTAAAAGCTTTTTGTACTTAGAAGTAACGAAAACAAAAACAGCGTGTAAACTCGGTATGTTACTCCACGGGTCGGTCGTGTTGCTGGTTCCAGACAGGACACGGAGCCTGGAGCCTGAGCCGACTCCTCCCAGATTTTTTTTTTTGGGGGGGGGGGGACTCCCCCTTCCGCGTACGACTTGGAGAGGGGGGCAAGGCCCAGCCCCTCGCTTCTTTCCTAATTTTAATATTCATGAAAACACGCGTGAACGTATTCACGAATTCAATCTGTTTACATTCATGTTAATGACTTACTTTCAGTCAGTCTACCGCTTATTTGACACAGCGTGAAAACATCAGCCCTAAATTAAAAAATACACGCGGCCTCCTGTGGTGTCACATTCAAAAAATACATTGAATTACGTTTTATTTAAATATACGAAGTAAAGTATATAATAATATAATTACCAAAATGTGCTTATCTTTACTCATGCCCTCTTCAACCTCTGAAAATATTAGAATGATTGCCCTAATATTTGGGATTTTATGGCCATTTGTTTCCTCTCCAGAGAAAAAGCTTAAAAGTACCGGTACACTTAAATTATTGAACAAATTTTGTCTAAAATTAATTTGATAACTTTTGATTATTTTTCATGTAAATTAAGACCTTTAAAAACATTTTACCAATTGCAATCGACTGAAAATGACATCACAGTTGTTCCTCGTGTAGTGACCGTTCACGGCTCAACTGTTTTCTGGATTTGGTTATGTGATGTTCGCACATATGGTAAACGGATATAACAGAGAATCCGGTCATTTTTCATCGTTCAGATTCCGAAATAAATCAAAGGGAAGTAATGCAAGTTCTTTATTCTTTCTGTGCCAAATGATCCACGGACCGGTACCGGTTCGCGGCCCGGGGGTTTGGGGACCACTGTTGTAGGTCACTATCTATGGTGACCTTTTTTGACATTTGGCATCAATAAAATTGTTCACCAACCCCCCCTTATGAGCATTGTAAATGCACCTCCCGTCTGTTTGTCATCCCCTGTGAACCGGGAAGCTGCTTGCTCACTAAGAGATGAAAAAACAAAGATTAGACGCTCTACTGATTTTGTTGTTAAGTTCTGTTCAAATCTTTCGCCGCTTGTATGACATTCCAGTTTTATGTGGTTCTTCTACATTTGCTAAAACACCAACATTAATGATAAAATATGATGTGAAAGTGATATATAATTCAGCATGTATTGTATTGTATATGCTAACATGTGTTATACAAACTGGACTATATTCATTTGTAGTTTTACCCATTCATAATATGGTATTATAAACTGTTATTTAAGAAATCTATTTGTTTTTACTATGATCCTGATCTTTTTCAAAGTTGTCTATCCACGTTTTGGTGTTTTAATTACACATTTAACGTGGTCTCCTGTCGTCAGGTTCTCAGTAAGTAAAAGCCTTTGTCTGTCACGTGGATCAATGAGCTGATAAGAAACAGGTTTGGTCTCCTAGGACAATCAATAAGCATGCGTGCGTTGCCAGAATGCATCGTTATTCATGCGGCAAATGTATGAAAAGCATTCATCTCCTTTCATTTTCCCTTGACTACATGTCATACCAAAAATTCCTCCGACCATTTGATAACACTCCTCAGTTTCTTTTTATGGTAACCATAAACCCTGCGTTGGGTAATGCTGCTTTTTGGACAGGAATGTCAGGCCCGGCTAGCCAGACCCATCTTGACTACACATATTAAGATATTTACTAGCGCTCCACTGGGAGGCTTGAGCATCCATGCTTATCTCCGCAAGGCATCATGGGTCGATACAGCTTGGACATGCAGCGTTCCATCCACTCACCATCCTTCTGCTGCATTTAGCAGCTCTAGAAACCAAGCAATTCTTCTTAACAATCAACTCGGTATCCTAATTCTGTATCTCCAGCCGTCTTAAAGGCTACGGGCGAGGGTGTGTCATTGCAAATGAAGATTTGCTGAAACGAAAGTATTACCGGTCTCAACTGTGGAATGGACTATTCCGGAGTACAAGATCCACTAGCATGACAATTGGGGAAGAGGTGTCAAAATTAATTAATTGACAAATAATCGATTATCAAGTAAGTCAATAACTTTTAAAAATGTGTTTGAATACAACATCAATTCCACGTGCGTGATACTGCTTAATTTTAGTTTGTTTACTTATCACTAAACAATAAAAAGTAATCAGGAAACAAAAAAATGTGAATCTCTATCAGGTGCAAAGAGTCTGCCTTAACTAACATTGATGTAAGAGGTTGTTGGGTGACACATTGTCATTGATTTCTCATTAGTAAGGACCTTGGGAAGCTGCTTTCTGTATCACTTGGATCAGAATTGTCATGTTCAATTGAAAGCCCTTGTTTTAGTTTTTTTCATGCCTTATCTGTACTACGCCCTTCTGTCACCTCTCCTGCATAACTTCTTTTGTCTTTTCTGTGAGCAGCTGCAATCACTCCTTTCATGTTACCTGCTGTATTTAGACACATGAAAGAGTTGCTGCCAAATGTTTTTGATTCCAATCACACACACACACACACACACACACACACACACACACACACACACACACACACACACACACACACACACACACACACACACACACACACACACATACACACACTCGGCTTCCTTGTGTTTGTGGCCACTTTCTTTCCCAGCAACCATCACCATGTAACACTTTGACCTACTGTCCCAGACATTTCTATCACAGACAGCCATTAAACTACATATATTGAAATTACAAGGGCAGGCTCCTCATACAGTGCAAATGATAGCTAGATCGCACTGTACAATAGCAATAAGGGTGACGAAAATCACTTACCATCTACCCAACTCACACACATGCATGCTCACAATTACAACCCTATTACAGTGCTCGTATGGGCAGAACAAAGTGGTGGCAGTTGGAAAAAGCCTGAAGAGTGGGTGTTGAAGAGGGGAGGAAGAATGAGTCAAGGTGCTAATGGATGTGTGTGTGTGAGTGAGAGAGAGAGAGAGAGAGAGAGAGAGAGAGAGAGAGAGAGAGAGAGAGAGAGAGAGAGAGAGAGAGAGAGAGAGAGAATTATATGTACACTTTTTAAAAATAGTGAAACTGTTCTAGATGATGGCTGATGCACCCAACTGTTCCTGCTCTCAGTAGGAAACACAGTGCGGACAAACTGGCAAGAAGAAAAAAATGTATGATGATATCATTGATTGGCTACTTCACACTTTTGCTAGTGTGAGGTGGTGCTGTCTTACTTATTTGTCAGTTGCTACTAACTGTTGGTCCAGGACCTTTGCGTAGAACTGTATGTGATGTTCTACAACGTCAATACTGTATATACTGTAGAGCAGGTGTGTCAAACTCATTTTTTGTCACGGGCCACTTCAGAGTTACGGCTTCCCTAGGAAGGCCGATGGAAAATCTCAACGCTATTTATGACCCATGACAATTTGACATTTCGGTACAGATTTCAGGAAGGATCATGAAAGTTGACACACATGATTTGCTCCCGCGGACCACTTAAAATGACGTGGTGGGCCGGATTTGGCCCCCGGGCCTTGACTTTGACACCTGTGCTGTAGTGTCTTGTGGCCCAAAACAGATATCAATTCTTGTTGAAGTCGTTGTATGCATGTGCTGATATTTCTCACACCCTCACACATTGATGAGAAATTGTTCTATATTGTTAGTTATACATGAGCATCTGTTGTGTGAAGTAACTAAATCTGTTGTGTGAAGTACCCAAATCTGTTCTGTCGTACAGCAAAATCCATCGCAAAAATAACTCAGAAGCAGACCAGCTTACGTATCATCCCCTCAGTCTCTCAAGATATTAGGTACTGTACAACCTACATCAATCAGAGTTAAAATGATAAGTTCTAAACATTAAATATAATGATAAATCAGAACTAAGTTAATAAATAGAGAAAGGTATGGAAATATCCATTATGAATACAAGAGAAAATTGACACAAGAGTGCCAGGGTGTGTATGTATAAAATCCCGATACACACCAAAAGTTGTAAAAATATCAAGGCTAAGGGTAAAGCATGAGCCTTAATGGAGACTCCTTTCTTCTTATTCACTTTCTTTTCTGATTGATATAAAAATTATTTATTAGATATAAACACATAACACGGGGTAGGACTAGATAAGTTCTTTACTTCTTCCTACTCCCTTGAACATAATAACTGTGTTGAATGATGACTGATTTCTCTTTCCTTTTTACCATTTTACTTACCTTATTTCTGTCAAATTATTACTGTATATGTTTTATGTTCAATAAATAAACCAAACCAAAAACTGTGCATATAGTGAGCTGAAAACAGTGAGATACAGTCGTTAAAACAACAGCTTAGCATAGGAGAAATAGTCAAAGTCTTGTGGTCAAAAGCAACCAAACAACATGGCTCGTGAAGGCATGCGTGTCGGGATGTGTTGCTGAGGACGAATTTGAGGTTATACCCATTGTACATTTACTTAATTATTGTGTATTGGGCATTCTTCCCCAAATAAAGTTGGATTGAACAGTTAGATAACTGTTTTCTTTGTTTCCAAATACAGATAATGCAGACATGTTACTTTGTATTTTGTACTTTTTATTTGGAATTGCCAATGTGGATACACGCTGATCTGCAAGTCACCATTTCATCTTGTCCTTTCAATATGTGTCCTTTAAAATGTAAATAAGTCCTCCCCCCCAAAAAAGAGGCCACCTGATTGAGTTCTAAAATTGAGTCTACTGACAATAACATCTGGTCAGGCAATGAAGGAAGACTTGACAATGGGAAGTTCAGTCAAGAAAATGGTAAAAGCTGATTCCAATGAGCCAAATGCAATTAGTCATTCGAGTGTAATGTGGTTTGTGGGTTGCTCATGTTTAACTGAGTAAAGCAACGGGCTAACAAATCTGACACTGAGGACGTAAACAACAAAAAGGTTTAGGAATGAGAAGTAGGAACCATTTTATTCCTAAAATCCTGCCAGTCATCCTAAAAAAAACTGACACTTTTTACCAGAGGCTCCCTTCCACATTAGCTTTTCACTCCCCATGGAGAAACACTTTCACACCCATGTTGAGGGGGCAGTTAACATTACACTCTCTTGTTAAAATCCACTACATTGGATACACACCGCACTGCACTAAATAATCACCTGCCCGACAGGAAAGCCATGCTGTCTTCCTGTCTGGTAGTTCAGACTTCAGACTAAATCAATTGGAATGAATGGTAAGGAGCTGTTAAATCACGGAAAGATGATATAGTGTGCCCGTTGTCGTTTGAGTTGGGTAGAAATGAAATCTATCCAAACTTCATTGTGCATGGTGCTTTATGGCACCAAGATTTCATGTCCTTGAGAGAGGCTGAAATAAACACTTTCCACTCCATTTCACAGGAGGGCACCTGCTGGTTTTGGGCACCACTGCAGTTCCTTTGCAGCCTTGTGTGTGTGTGTGGGTGTGTGTGTGTAGTCTTAATGCACTCTTTCCATTTGGGCTGTGG
This sequence comes from Hippocampus mohnikei, assembly GCA_026261675.1. Classification (NCBI taxonomy): domain Eukaryota; kingdom Metazoa; phylum Chordata; class Actinopteri; order Syngnathiformes; family Syngnathidae; genus Hippocampus; species Hippocampus mohnikei. The sequence goes on from JAKGUB010000336.1 coordinate 1,968,087, forward strand.
AAATGTATTAGCACTCTTATTTTTTCTACAGTCTGGTCAATGCCACATTGACCACAAGAGAGATCTTAGCTTTATGTTTGTAGCCTGCTACTATACTGTATGCTCATAAAACTCAGTGCTGGCAGAGAGATATTCATTAGAAATTTGTCGATGATATCGTAATTTATCCAATCTATGTTCCATGTAATTAGTTTAGAAACATAGCACAAAAAGAAAGGCTGTTTGGTAGATGATTTCTTTGTTATAGCAATACGTCTTGGGAATCAATCTTATCCGATTGGAAAGCTTTTATAGTTCATTTTGAAATGGTCCCACATTTGGAAGGAACATCCGTTTGTGGAATGAGTAAATTGATTGCATCCATGAAAAATTTGCCAAATCTCTACCAATTTTGCTGTTGCCACTGACAGACAGGACTAGTTTGAATGAGGCCCGGTGCGAGATCCCCTGTAAATACAAATGGGAAACATACGGAATATTATATTTTCTTTCAAATATATTGCCTTACAAACCAATTAGAATTAAGCAACCGCAAAGAATAATTACAAAAGAAAACGATGCAACACAGTAATGTGGCCATTCGCCACTGTTAACTTGTTTGCTGGAGTGGAAAGTTGAAGTTCGAAGAAACGAGACAAATTGTCAATGGACCAATTTTAATTTCATTGAACGATCCGGAGCCTGAGTAGCGTGTGAAAGAACCATACAACCATTTTAATTTGTCTGAAGTATGACTCCTACAGTGACTCTCTGGGTTCAAAGTCTTACAGATGAACTACTGACGCCAGTTATGGAAATCCATGATTTATTTTAGTAAGTTACCACATTTCTAATTTGGGTTTTGAGCGGGAAACATTTAGGAAACGCTGCTTCAAGTTTTACGACAACGTCATCATGGCTGACAGTTTAAAGGGTTAGATTTGAAAAGGAACATGAACTATTTTAATTGAGAGAAACCAGAGGAGGAAAAAGAAACAAAGTAAAATATAAAATCATGACACAATTTAAGAAATATATTTTTGAAATAAAGAGTCTCTGTCCAAAGTCATCAGTCTGAACAGGATAGCTGGAATAAAAATTGGAGATATATCTTTAGGGAATTGTGTCTTCACTCAGGGCAGTCTAGTCCAACCCAAAATGTTGAAAGAGCCATATAAGACAAAAAAACCCCAAAAAACAAATATGTCTGCAGCCGCAAAAAAATAAAAGCCTTCTATAAAACGTACAATGAAAGAAACAAATGCTGTATGTATGTAGGAGACTGGACTGTCGCGGAATTGTTGATGTTATTCATTCCTTTGTTGTGTGTTCACAAACGCCCCCATAGAATTTATTGTGTAATTTCCTCGCTTGATTTTTTGTTTTGGTGCATTATTTTCATTTTTCTTTGTGTCAGTGAAGTGATCATTAATTTCAGTTTTTTCTGAGGCTGTCTTTGAATGCCTCTCCAGTCGAACACGAGAAGAGAGAAGGCATGGAGTCGGAAGCAGACGTGTCTGTGTTTGTCGAGACTGTTAACAGCATAAATAAAGTGTACGTTTAAAAAAAACAACACCACAGCTCTCCCTTTTCGGAGCTGCAACATGTATCTATATCTATCCATCCATCCATTTTCCGAACCGCCTGATCCTCACTAGGGTCGCGGGGGGTGCTGGAGCCCATCCCAGCCATCTTCGGGCAGTAGGCGGGGGACACCCTGAATCGGTTGCCAGCCAATCGCAGGGCACACAGAGACGAACAACCATATTCACACCTAGGGACAATTTAGAGTGTTCAATCAGCCTGCCATGCATGTTTTTGGAACGTGGGAGGAAACCGGAGTGCCCGGAGAAAACCCACGCAGGCCCGGGGAGAACATGCAAACTCCACACAGGGAGGCCGGAGCTGGAATCGAACCCGGCACCTCTGTACTGTGAAGTCGACGTGCTAACCACTGGACTACCGGGCCGCCCTATCTATATCTATTTGAGCTATATTAGCCTACTATCAAAATATTTTTCCATTTTCAAACATTTTTTTATAAAGCTCCAGGGATCCACTAGATGTCGCTAAAGAGCCGCCTGCGGCTCTGGAGCCGCGTGTTGCCGACCCCTGACTCAGGGCAACAGTAAATTCCCACGAATAAACACACAACACCAATTGGCAAGAGAGAGTTCGAGAATTTTGTGAAAATCCAATTATCGGGTCAGTCTGTCTAAAATCGGACTTTTTAAAGACACACGTAAACACATGAGTTTGTCTTTTCCTAAACTGCACCAAATCAAATTGCTCATGGTTGACCTAAAACATCTTGATAATGTTTTTCCAAATGGAGTTATTGCAGCATGTAGACAGTTGATACTGTTTACAAATAGTAGTACAAACAATCTCCATATGCTCCAGACATTAAAACATGCTTAAATGAGGAGTACAAGTACAGTACACCACAAAGTACCTACATGGGGAATGTAGAACCTGAATGGTTGCAACACAACATCCTAAAGGGATCGTAACAAAAGTGGCGCATTTGTGTGATTCTAGATTTCCACCTCAGATTCACGGAAAGTAGGGAAGCAGGCGCCTAATGCGCTTTTTAGTCATCCATCCATCCATCCATCCATCCATCCATCCATCCATCCATCCATTTTCTACAGCGCTTGTCCTCATTATGGTTGTTGGAAAGCGGAGGCTATCCCACCTGTGTGGTCACCACCAAATTTTAGATGCACATTTAAATAAATAGAATATTCACGTTCTTATTAAATTTTTATAATGTAAATGTGCCTGTCGAAATGTTATGCAGGCTGACAGAAATCCAGGAGGACTGAATAGAGAGTAAAATGACGGGAAAGCATGAGGTGTACAGTACGGCTTTGCTGCTCCTCTCCTCATTTGCCGATTCATTTGCAGAGGCAATGGAGTGAACAATGTGATTTAGACATCGCATTAGAAGAGTCCATCAAGTCTCTTTAAAAAAAGAGAAAAAGTCCTAATTTAGAGTTGAGCTACAACATGCCGGACAACACTAAAGTATACTGTACTTAAAGAGATGCAATGTAATTAACAAAGGAGAGGTAGAGAAGGTCTCCTACTAAGCTCTAGTAATTTTTATTTTTCTCACATAGAGCACAGAAATATGTACCTGTGAGCCTGAAAAACAGTATGTTCTGCATGTTCGTGTTGCTGCCCTGTGTGTGTTAAAGTAGCAATTGTTGAAACCTTTATAAGTACTGTACCAAAATAGCTATGATCATTTCCGTCCGCCTCTCTATAGCCTTTTATATTACAAGATACCATTAAGATAGCGGGCAATAATTGTACTTCCCACATTCCAAAAAAATGCTTGTTAATTGCCCACCCAAAATATACGCCATGCGATTGGCACGTGATCTAGTCCAGTGTGCATGCCGTTTCTTGAACAAAGTCAACCGGGATAGCCTCCAACTCACCCGCTCCCCCAACAAGGACAAGCAATGGACGGGTAAATGGAAAAATGCCAAGACCAGCTGGAAATGTACAGACAGGCGTGCAAGTGAGAGAGAGCACAGAGGGAATATCCTCGACATTGTCGATAGGTCACAGACTTCTTCCCCCCACCCCACCCCGGCACCCCCTCACACACACATACACAGCGGTGTGGCATCAATAGATGCTGTCACACACTGTGGGGCCACCCGGCACAGATGTTCTCTGTGAGGTCCCTTCTTTCCCTCACTCTTTGGGAGAGTACAGATGATTCAGTCCCAGAGAGACAAGAAAACAGGAAGTGTGTTTCTGTTTAACAGGATGGCAAATATCCGTATTCTCGCTCTAGTTTTATATACCGGTATGTAACAGTAGATGCAGACTTGGTTGGGTTTTTTTGCACCTGGAAATGGAAGCCCTCAGTATGATTCCGAAAAGGTAAATGTCATATTTTTGCCTAACCTCTTGAAAAAAAGGATAGAATTGAATGTTTTGAATTCTCTCTCTCTCTCTCTCTCTCTCTCTCTCTCTCTCTCTCACACACACACACACACACACACACACACACACACACACGAACAAAAGCAATGGAATGCCAAGGTGGTTTATTCAGTGTCAGTAAATGGGAGGAAACGACAGATTTGGAGGTAATGCATTTGTGAGGGTACAAGTGTAATAAATGACAATTGGTACAAAAAGGAGGAAAGTGTTTGATTATGTTTGTGCAAGCACGGGTTACGCACAAGGGAGATTGTGTGGTTAAATAGTCAAATGTGACTAAATGTGCGTGCATAAATGTGCATGTGTGTCTTAACTTGATCAATATCACCCACAAGGGTCTCCCTGCCATCTCACTGATGGGGATTAATCATTTATGAGCATGTTTATTAATGACCAGAAGGCACCAGGGTTTACACTCACTCGCACACTCGCACGCACACACACACACACACACACACACGCACGCACGCACGCACGCACGCACACACACACACACACACACACACACACACACACACACACACACACACACACACACACACACACACACACACACACACACACACACACACACACACACACACAGAGTGGCAGGAGGGACGTTTATAAGCAGCACCAACAGTGACAAATGTGTGTTCACTTGTGAAGGAACATAAGATTTGTACATGTTTAAGAACTACACACTTGAACAAAAAACAGCATAGACATATCTATGTTCAAAAATTTCAAAGTCATAATTTCAACAAATATTTACTGTTGGACTTCTAGAAAGAAAGACACAAACCCTATAATGAAATTTCTACAATAAGAAGAATACACAGGAATTTATGTCAAATCCTTAGCTTGAGTGACAAGACAAAAAAAAAACATAAAAAAGGTTTCGTTGTCTGTTAGAAGGCCACTTCCTGGTTTACACTGACAGGAAAATACCACGTTTGATTCTGGGGGTGAGGTGGCAAAAAATATCGGGCTATAGTTCTGATTCATGCGCAATGATGTCAGGCGCAGGTGTCAAAGTCAAGGCCCGGGGGCCAGATCTGGCCCGACACATCATTTTATGTGGCCTGCAAAAGCAAATCTAGCATGTCAAGTTCCATGATGCTTGCTAAAGTCTGAACCAAAATTTCAAATTGTCATATGTAATCCACAATAACAGCCATTACGGTATTCTTGAATTCAGATTTCAAAACTAGTTACCCATCAATTTGTTGTGCGCTGTGTATGTAATATGTGGAGGAGATTAAACATGTATATGGTTTCCCAAAATTCATAAAGGCCCTCCAAGGGAAACCGTAACTACAATGTGGCCCGTGACAAAAATTAGGTTGACACCCCTGGTGTAAGGATTTGGCAGACGGGACTCTCATCGACTATTTCTCCGGGATGGTGAAATACTTTCCACAGAAAATACATTGCTCCATCCAGATTTATCTGATCTTTCACCAATATTAAACACCCTGAAAGTGAATGCAGACATTTGTCATTTTCATTATACTTGTTTGAAGACAATTGTTGAAAATATAATATATAATTGTTTACAAGGCCTTCTCGCAAAACATCCACCAAAGTATTGTAAGTGGTAATCACTTGCTGCAATGGAGACGCGGAGAGACCTTACAAGTACAGCACATGACAAAAATCAATCAATTTTCTATAGCGCTTGTGTAGATTAAGGTCACGGGTAAAGTGTAATTTATCTCATGAAACACAGGAATCAATCCCAGGCTTGTATTTCAACGTTTTTTGTTTTTGTTTTTTACTTTAACACATGGTTGGTGAAAGAAGAGCCTAAAAATGGCTAACACTAGATGAGTTAAGTGTTAGCAAGACCATCACGCATGAACTAGCACTAACAAACAACCTTCCCCTCACAAATGAACGCTCTGCCCTCGCCTCAAAGCTACATTTAAAACATCGTTCTGTGACATTTTAAATGAATGGCTAAGATCGAGCTGGCAGCAACTCCCCCCATTACATGTCAGCGGAACTGATTTAGAAGCTGTCATTTTAGGGAGAAGAAAAAGTCACAGTGTCACTTTAATTTGAGCCGTCTTCTTTTTATGAGAACCTAAAAACAGAATGAGGAATCTCTCTGTTATGGGATCCAAAGAATCCAGATGATTTAAGATTGATTTAATGGTGGAAGAAAAACATTCTAAAAAGATTGCTTAACATCATTCAGAACTAATTGGTTTTAACTCGGTGAAAATATTGCAGTTGTTGTTCGCCACAATTGTAACGGATTAGAACTGCATTCAAATCGGTTAAGAAAAAAAACAAGTGTTGTTTTAGTTTGCAAAACAACACTTGTTTTTCTTAACCATACTGACTGTCAACAAAATGACACATTTCGTCGAATGACGTAAACGAATTGTACAGCAATTTGATGACAGACAATGAAGACCGGACTGACTTATATAAGAGTCTTCGATTTACGATGGTCTTGACCCGCAGGGTTCGGTGGTTACCAACCTGTTATGACTAGACTGCGCCCCTTTCAAAACAATACACTCTTTTTTTGTTACTGTTTTTCCATTTCATTGTTTTATATATATATATATATATATATATATATATATATATATATATATATATATATATATATATATATATATATATATATATAAAACAAGTGTTGTAAGTGTTGTAAGCCATATATATATATATAAATATATATATATATATATATATATATATATATATATATATATATATATGGCTCAGAAATGTTACTGAATCAAATCAGTCGAGTAATTCAACTCACTGCAGAGCCACATCATGGCAGTGAGCCAAGAGGAAACAGTCTGTAAAAGACGAAGAATGTCCCAAGTTTGGGATTTATTTCAGACCTAAGTACTATGTGTCTACTGCAAAGCAGAACTGGCTGACACAATAGCACGCCGAAGATATTCGGCACATATCACACAATTATCACCGCAAATCAGGACAGACACAGCCACCAGTGCACTTTATTTAAAAAAATAATCATAAAAAACATTAAAAAAAGAGAGTAATGCATTACTAGCACAATCATACTTGAGTTTCTTTTGCCCACAACTAATACCCAGTCAATCAATAGGTGCACCGGCTAACAGTTAGCCAGTTAACAGACATCCACAAACCTCAGCCAACTACACTTTGATTCGCTGAAACACACAAGACTCATCAGGCCAGTCCCCGGCCGATTCATTCTTTAATTCGGGGGAGGCGTGGAATCAATAAATATTTTCAATTGAACTAGGCGCGTTTCTGTCATGCACACTTGCCAGCGACACCCATGGGAGAACCTTCTTCTTGGCGTTGTAAACAAACAGGAAGACATCGATGAGAATTTAAGGGCTAATTACAAGCTAGCAGCTTGAAACACGCTGTCACACGGTGAGGAAAGGAAAATGGGTGGGGGGGGGATAGACACACAGTCATAACGCTTCACAGAAAACAATGAGGCTTGGGGTATTTTTGGGAGGGGGTGGGGTGAAACAGGTATCACATCTGCAGACGGCGATGAGTCAGCCTTTTAATAAACAGCTTTTTACAAGTTTTTTGCACCCCGGTGACAGACATGAATGGGGACTGCACAAGTGTAAAATGTCTGCTCTTTATTAAGGAGGGGTGTGAAGAAGACCTCTTGCAGCAGTCTGTTGCCATGTCAGCAGGTGAAATATTCCCCCATCATTCCTCATTTATTTCCACACACAATGAGCTATGTTGGGACTTGCTCAGCAGCAAACACCCCGCCACACACACACATTTTCCACATTTAATAAGCTCCCCTGTTACCCGGATAACAATCAGTCAAAATCAGCATTTTGCCTCCTTGACACCAACTTCATCTGCACTTTCAAAACAGTTAAGACTTGAATCATCATCATTTATACATGGCCAGGTCACTCGCCTTCAACTAAAAGGCATTCACATTGCGTCACGTCTTCAGAAAGACGCGGTCCAAACCCCAACGACCTCTTCACTTGATTCTAGCTATGGTGAACAGGGACTCTTAAACAGGTAAGGAAAGGAATGCAACATGAATAGAGAGCAAATGCAATCAATGGGTAACATGTTGATTTGTATTTTTTTTCCGTTTAAAATTAAATACATTTCTTTAGAACATGGGTCTCAAACGTGCGGCCCGCGGGCCAACTGCGGCCCCCAGGATGATAATCTGCGGCCCCCGTCTTAATATGAAAGATTAATATTAGTGCGGCCCGCAAGATTGATATGAATGACTTGTGTGCGGAGCTGAACGAACCAATCACGGTGAGGTATTGACCCTATTCCGCCCCGCCCATTTTTTAGAGGAAATAAAATCTCATTATGGGGATGTGCTCTACTTCACTGGGGTACGTTAGCTCAGAAGGGGAAACGTATTGAAGAGATTTTTGGAGTTGACAGCAGAAGTAAAAGACTTCATGGAAAAGGACGGGGTGGCTTCTTTTGAAAATTAATTAAATTCATTATTTTGTGTTAAAAATAAAGATATTTGAGAACATTGGAATGATTTATCAGCGCTTTTCTTGTGGAAATCCTGATGTGGCCCAGCCTCACCCAGATTCTGCCTCTAGTGGCCCCCAGGTAAATTGAGTTTGAGTCCATTGCTTTAGAAGAAGGGGAAAAAATAGTTTCCAAACAATGTGAGCAAAGGTACCAGCCATCAATCCGAAAATGTATACGCAGCCCCGTTTGCACGAATGAGACGTATTCAAGATGCATGGTGACAACTGCTGAACCACTGCCAATACACAAACAGCAATGTGCACAAGGGGTGAGGTATTTCGCGACAAGCATTTAAACCACTAATAAAACACACTCACGCGTATGTAAATACACAGTGGCTTGGAAAACACAGGTTGTCATAACATGGTGTTAAAATGCTTTGAATGCGCCCCAAAAGATGATACAAATGAAAGCCGAGTGTATAATTACGGTCGATCAAATATGTGAGGTGAGTGTTAGGAAAACATTGTGAAAATGTAATAGCTGGCTCAGAGAATAATTTCCAAAATGTGAGATCTTTATTACATGTACTGTATAATGCCTGGGAGCTTTTGTGTGCAGGATTCTCGTTCAAATTACTGCAATCTCAATCTGTATGACATTCTATAATGCGTATTTAACACATAATTAATTGATAAAAATTAAGCAGTTATTTTCCTTTTTTTTTCAAGTTTCCAATTTTGACAGCATAGCGCGAAAGTGGTAGATAAAGACTACTCATGAGTATTGTTCGATTACATGTGAAGTTTCGCTGTTTGCTTCAAATATCCATTGCTAAAAACTATCAGTGCTAACAATTAGCACGTCAAGAGCATTTTCTCTTCATGTTAGCATTAGGCTAGCATTATTCAGGCAACATCGTTTTCTTGTTTTCAAAACGTGTTTATTCATCGTTTTATGTTCGGTTTGACAGTAAACTTCGACTGGTAGGGCCACCGAACAGCTTGAGGTCTCTTTTCGGATGAAAAGTTCACTATGGCTGCCTATTGTGAAGTGAGATGAATTCAGTTTACTGCCACCATGAAGCATTCACATCCCAAGGAAAAACTAAGTGCCTGTGCATTGAGCAGCTGATCCGGTTTCTTCTGTCAAAAATGATCTGGCCTGTTTTGATTCTCTCGGGAGAATGGACAGACTGCATCCTGCTCCAAGCAGCAACAATTACATTTGAGACACTGACACCTTCATTAATGTCATAGAAGGTGTTTTCCTTACCCCCCCCCCCCCACACACACACACACACTTGCAGACTCTTCAATCTGCCTTTGTTGTCAATAAAGTTTAAATGCCTGTCCCTGATGTTCTCCACCATTCCTTAATATCGTCTCTCCTCTGTGTGCCCTTACTGTGCCGTGATTAATTGACAATTAGGCTCTGACGATTGGTTATTGACAATCATGTGCAGGTTCTTTCAAGTGAAGCGCTCCCAAGAATCAGGCATTTGATTCTCAGTTTCAACGTGTACTAATGAGGCGCAAAATACAAAAGTTGACAGCAAACTGCAATGTGAAACCGCTCATTTCGAGCCTACATCTAATGATATGAAGAGGTGTCAACCATCCATATGGTTTGATCACAGCCCCTCGAAGGGAAACCGTAACAATGATGTGGTCTGTGATGAATGACTTTTGACAGCCCTGCGGGTCCAGAATAGTGTTTGCGAACCTTTACTGGGTCAAGGCGCATAAATATCATGGCACATCTCCGTTTGTAGCCACGCATGGTCAATTATGTGACGTCTGCTAGTGAATGGACGAGCCTTTCACTGTCCTGCATTGGCATAGCTAGGTGAATAAATATGCATTCTTCAGTTGAATATGAAAAATAATTTTACAATATTTGTTTGTGAAACTGCTTCATTTGCCATTATTTGGACGGATGTAAGATATCTTTGTTTATCAATCCACGGCAAGGACATATAGTGACAGGCAGAACGTGCCTCTGCTCGATGACAATTGACCTATGTATCCACTTGACATGATTGTTTGATGGCGTGCAGTGATATTTGCACAATGTAAAATATGTGCCTTGGCTCAGTAAAGGTTAGGAAAATACTGCTGGTTCTGATCACGGTAGCAGAGGCTCATTGAAACCAGCAGGAAGTTTTAAACACCCCCACAGCGGGTGAATAATGGCTGGAGGTGAGATAGGAGATTCCTCCCCTCCCTTGTACAGAATGATGGATGGTCCCGCAAACGTCCCCGACTGTTCTCCAGTCTCAAGAATGAAGATGATATGGGTATTACTGCAACCACCGCAGGCTGTTGTTACTCAACTAATCGAAAGCTTGAATCAATTAAGAATGCGGCGAGCAAAACAAGAAGGCTGCGGAACGTTTCCAACCAAAAGAAGCTCATCCCATTTATCAGCCAACTCCCTAAGAGATATGACTGATTCATTCCAGTGATGCAGTTTTCTTTTTTATTCCCCTATCGTATTACTGAGGGATGTTGTGTGAAGAGGCCATTTCTTTCAAGGTAACGAAGGGCTCAGTTTGCTAAATGGTACCACACTGACCTCTAATGGTCAGATTCTGGAAGAGGCCCGTGGCTTTATTTCCCTGACAGCAGCTCTGCTGTGACAATGCACCAAGTCAAGACGTATTTAAAACACAATCAGTCAACTCCAGATCTTCATCCATACTAACTTCCTGCCTTAATTCATTTGCTCAGCCGACCCTAAACCCATCAGTGTCAACACTTCGTCATGAACAGGCAGTGAATCATTTCCTTCTCCCGTTATGTCTTGGGGCTCCCATCAATTACCTGCCCACGTACCACTTATGATTGCCGGGTTTATTTATGGAGTGCGATGTACACTAATGATGGCATCGGAGCATCATTACACCCTGCAGTGGATGCTTGCTGCATTTGACTTCAAGATTATCTAAGGACATAAAAGTGTCACCTTCGTCAACACATTTTTACTCAAGTTTTCAATCTGAGGTGCAAGTAAGTGATTTTTTGCGCTGATTCAGAAAATTACCTTTTTTTTGTCTAGAGCATATCAAGTGTTCATAATATTAACATAATAACAATTGTATGTAATATAGTCAGTCATGTTTTGGAATATTTAAAAACTAAGAATTTGGCTTAGCTACAGGTTGATATTTTTCCTGAAATGACAGTCAGTCATTACTGTGAAGTTTTTGTTGAATTCACTCAATTTTTATTTCGGCAAGTGGTTGCACAAAATAAAATCCTCTGGTAGAACTAGAAGTAGAACTTAACAAATGTATCTGCTGATGATTTTATTTTGTGCAGTCACTTGACAAAATTGAGGGAATTCAACACACTATTTGTTTCTGCTGTAGCTGTAAATTACAGCGCATGGTACAGTCTGTATTGTGCAAGGTCAAATTTTAAAACAAAATATCTGATGTGCTTTGGAAAAAAAAGTCAATTTTTGTATCAGCATGAAAAATAGATTTAGGGACACGGAAAGCCATCTCTGATCAAAGTTTGCTGAAATCAACTCCCTGAGCAGATGATCTATAACCTATTTTCAAATGTATACAAATCGCATTTGGAAGCTATCCGGCTTTTGGGGTATTTTACAGACAGAGACCCACAAATTGGCCCTGTTGATGACGGATTTGCTTAGGAACATAAAATACTTTGTGTGGCTTTAAGGGTAGTAATTCTTTGTAAATAAATCGTCCTCTCGCGCTACGTGTGATTTAAAATAACCCCCTTTGTGTTTTCTTATAATACTATGCAGGCCCATTACAAGCACAGAAGGCCTTGGTGCGAGTGAAAGCTGTCTCAGCTCTTGCTCGTGCTGAGATAAAAAGGTAATTAAGGCAGCCAGCATATGTAGCTTTATTTTGATCTTTTGTTGTTAATCCCTCCATGTTCTATAGTGTTTGTTCTCATGAAGGTCAGCTGGAGCGTATGCCATCTGACTTTAGCAGAGAAGTTGGTTGCACCCTGGACTGGTTGGCAGTCGCAAGGCATAACAAGAAAAATAACCTCCTCAGACTCACAAATGATGCCCGATGAACAACTTGTGCAAGTCATGTCATTATAATTACCACCAAAATAGGATTTTCAGATTGTGAAAGTATGGCGTGCATATTTATTTGGTGTTCTACTACATGATTCGTTTTAAGGATGTCCTGATGACATTTTTATGCACCGGTGTCCAAGTCACCTGATTTTGAGGATCTGCCAGTACCAACTCCCGATCCAATATGTCAGAAAAAAAAGTGCTTCCAAATTGTCAACATGACAGCGTTTATATGGCTTGTGGAACACTGGTTTAAACAAAGTAAAACCTTCAATTCCCTTTTGGGTGGCACGTTTTTTTCAGGTGGGGTATTAGTTAAGTTAAACGAAGCTCTATTCCTTCTGCCGTTTGCACTATTGCCGCTTCCCGCATAAATATATATCCACACTGCAGACATTATCATTGCTACATGCCGCTAGCTTCATGTTAGCTATATATACATAGATATTGCCAAAAGGGGTGGACAACTCTCTCTCTCTCTCTCTCTCTCTCTACACACACACACACACACACACACACACACACACACACACATATATATATATATATATGTGTGTGTATATTTATTTATTTTTCTTTTTTATATATAATTTTAATTTTGCACCCTGTTGGCAACATCTGTGTACCTCCAGATTATTTTATTGCTTAAAAAAATAAATAAGTAAATCAATAAAGAAAATTAAATAAACTGAAAATTATGTGATTGTGACGTCCCCAATTTCTTTGCAAGGTGTTGGTGGGGTTTTTTTCTCCCCGTTTTCATGTTTATTTGGGGGTTTTAACAGAAGATCACAGCAGTATTATAGTGCAAATCCACATCGCCACTACATCATGGATTTTGACACTATCGTTTTTTTTAGGAGGGGGGGTTACAGTATACAGCTAAGTCTGAATTTAGAGTCGCTGTGCAGCACTGAGATCTACTGGAAAATTAATAGCACAACATGGACGGACCCTTACTTAAATATAATACATTACCGCATGTTGCCATTTTAATAGTAGTCACTCCCACAAGGCACGGAATATGTACTTGTGAATACTATTATAAACTCTGCTTGTATGTCTTGCTGCTCCGTGTGTGTTCAAAGTGGCAGTTGGTGGGAGATTTGTAGTTACCGTAACATTAATGCTAATTTCCGCTGGCTTGTCCAAGAGATTGCTCCCTAACATCTAGACTCATGACAGTAAAAAAAATAAGTAGCAATATCTGATGCACCTTCAACTTTTATTTAATATCACATCTCCTGCAGTGGAACAGTAGCCTAAGCATCTCCAAGGATGTGCTTGAACAGAGAAGCACTACAAGCATGAAATGAACACAACAGGAGGCTACAAGGCTGCATGCACAGAACAAGTATGGTATATAGAGTCTCTTCTAGGATAAGTGCTGTACAAACTCTCCAGCTACCACACAGGAAGGGTGTGTTAATTCTGTTCACGTAGTGCACACACACGCGCGCGCACAGTTTGGTGTGTAACGCACAGGAGCATTGAAAAGAGTCCGTTCAAAAAAGGCACAATCCAATCATCTGCAGCAGTCACCAAGCACAAAACAGGCTGAAGTCATCCATAATTTAAAACTATGTCCCGTGATTCCCATCCACCAAAGTGCACTGTGGATGGATGGTATAGCTGCATTTTCAGTTCCAAGTAAGATCAAAATGTCTGAAGTGACAGCACACAGCTTTTGTGTGTGTGTGTGTGTGTGTGTGTGTGTGTGTGTGTGTGTGTGTGTGTGTGTGTGTGTGTGTGTGTGTAAAGAAGTGTTTCCAGTGGTCCTGGGTCAGAAAAGCAGTCCTAAAGCATGTGTTTAAGGAGACAATTGTTTATTTCACACTACAACAATATGCACCTGACATCCAGCACATCCCTCTGTTCATTTTCTTATCCTTTGCTCCTCCCCATGGTGTGTTATCTTTTGCTCAGCTTCATTGTATGGTCAGAAACAGATTACATACTCGTACACTGATTTGGGGATACAACAAGTTCATGGTTTTATTTCAAATAGTTCCAATTTGAATAGGAGGAATGGTCAGACTGTTTTGGCAGACTGAGATGTGTGTGTAAAAAGCACAGCATACCTTAAAAGCATTCACTAAAACTTTGCAGCAGAGCTTTAAAAGGAGGTGTCCGCAATGAGCCTGCAACTGCAATTTTCAAACGTAGTGTGCAATTGTATCCATTGCGGAGCAGTCAACAATCCATTGCTGAACAGCCCTGATGGCATCCTTTCTTCCATAGGAAGGTCAAAGCGCATCCCCCTCTACCCCCCCCCCCCCCATAGACAAAAATTGGGGTAGTCGATCGGATAAAATTCACTAAGGTTCGATTGATAAAATCTGATGTGGTGGCAGTACAACTTAAAAAGGAAACAAAATACAAACATATGGTTCTCTGTGTCAGTCACTAAGGAGCTCTCTATTTAAGTACATGTTATTTTGTGAGTCGTTATTTGCTGTGCCCCGTGTAGTGGTGATGCTTTGCTGACATGAGTACAGAGAAGAAGAGACAACTGTACAAAATGATCTGTTACCTACTGAGTGATGATTATGTCCCCTCAGTGTCTGTGTCAGTGACTAGCACTGGCTCACTCGCAGCTTGCTCCACGGGCTCACTCTGTACAATGTCTACGCCCTGAGGAGGCGCAGCCTGCTCCTGCTCGGCTTTGCTTTCGGGAAGTGCAGACTCGGTGGGCTCGGGAGAGGCATCCGGCGTGGGCCCGACTGCCGTTTCTTTGTCCATTTCTGCTCCATTGAGCCACTGGGACTTGGGGGAGGGGGCTTTCTCTTTTACAACCTCCTCAGTCTCCTCCTGTGGGTGTAGCTGTGCCCTCAGAGAGTGGGTCATCTCTTCAGGGGGGCTGACAGCTTGCGTGAAGCCGACAGGAGATGCCTGGCTCGGAGTGTCTGAGGACTTGGTCGTCTGGGGACAGGCCTGGCCCGAGGCTTGCGCTAGTGATTCAGGGAGTAGAGTGGTCTCTGGCTGGGGTGATGACCGGGTTTCAACTTGGGAGCTGGGCAATGGGGTCTGAGCCTTGTTATCGGGCTGGGTTGAGGTCAGGGATTGGGATTGAGAGGTCTCGAGCAAAGGGCCTATGTTTCCACGCGGACCCACCTCAGCCGCTTGGCTGGACTTTCTGGCCTCTGGAGAGTGGACAGGAGGCGGAGGTTGATGCTGACCTAACAAAGGCGCTTTGGCCTGAGCTTGAGCCAACAGGGGGGACTGGAATCGTGACTGAACAGGGGTATTCAATTTGAGCGGGGTAAGCAGCTTCCCTTGATTCAGATTCAGATTGGGGTTGAGCGATGGCGTCGGAAGAAGAGGAGTTGGTAGGGGGAGAACAGGTGTCCAGTTGCCGCGTTCCCGTTCTTGGTCGTTGTCGCGGTCTTTGTCGTTCTCACGAGGACGGTCTCGCCCTCGCTCCCTGTCTCTATCCCGCTCCCGGTTGTGACGGTTCCCGTTCATTTCCCTCCGGAAGTCAAACTCTCTCTCGTCTCTGTCTCTTTGCCTGTCCCATTGGGATCTTCGTTCATCTAGGTCACTTTCAAAAGTGGCTGCCCCACCACTGCTGCGGTTCCACGGTTGTGGCCCGCCAACATTTTTGGAAGCTACGTTTCCGGGACGGTTGTCAAAGCGATTATGGAAGTTCTGCCCCGGGTTGGGGCGATCCATGCCGTCTCGTTCATCAAAGTCCCCCCTCGACTGGTTCCACTGACTATCGGGGGTGAAACCGGCAAGAGCTTGCAGACGTCCAAGCAGACTGCCTCTGGCTGGCTGAGTCCCTGGTGTTTGCAGCAAAGGGGGCCTGCTGCTGCCTCCCCCAGCACCACCAGCACCACCATGGGGCGCCCGATGCTCTGGCGGAGGTGTTCTCAGCAGACCTGTACTCTGCTTCTCCACAGGGGGGAAGCGGTAGTCCTGGTCTTTGCCCTCATCAGCCCCCGAAGAAGACTCCTCTGTCTTGGAGACATTATCATTTGTCTGGGGAGGGGGCCTGTGAAAGGGGTCAAGTTGAGAGAATGGAGGCCTGACATGGGCTTGAGCCTGAAGGGAACCATCGAGGTGGCTACCAGCCTGCTGGCCAGGTCCCTGCGGCAGGAGGAGAGGGAAGCGAGCAGTGGCCCCGGGCTGAATGAGGTTAGGACGCACGTCAAGCGGCAGGATTGCAGGCATTCTTTGTCCCGCCATTCCAGGCTGGTGAAGTGGGTGGGCAAGGGGGGCTGAAGGGTGAACGCCAAGGAGACCCATTCCACTGCGAACTGCATTATGCATACCTAGGGAGGAGAAAAGATACATGTTAATGTCACCTTCCACACTTGTCGACTCATCGATCGTCATATATGTTAATGTGGCTCCACCTTGAAGCGTGAGCTCCGCTGTTCCGTCCAAACCCTTGGCGGAAGGTGGCATTTTGTCACTCGAGTGCTGCTGACTTTGAACTCCCACCGCATTAAACACACTGGCTCCAGGGATAGCAGACGACATGAAGCCACCAGGCATAGCGCTGGTTGTTGGGATCATAGAGCTGAATGGTGATTCCTTCACTGTGTCCTGGCTGGTTGCTACTGGTGGCGGCACAAGAGCTGCAGGACGATCACAGAAACATTGCTCGGAATGACTGTTGCATTCTTGCACGAGTCAAAGTGCTACCACGTAAATAACACTCACAAGTTGGTGCTGCGGCCATGGCTGCAGTCTGTGCTGCCTGCATAAAACCTGTGCAACACATGAGAGCATGAGAAGATAGGAATCATCAATGTTTTTTGATGAATGTGTCAATGTGTAAACTTCAACGGTGAGGAACAAACGGCACGATTTTGCCTCGCATTTTCAGAACTACTCAAGTGAGAAAGCCAGAACAGGTGCTAAAGAATACTTGACAAGGTGTGTTTTATTAGATCTAAAGCATGTGGGAGGTGTAAAACCGTGGTCTTTTTACAGTTTTACAGTTTGAGCCCTGCGAGTCCCAGGACTCGCTGATCAGAAAAGTATGAGTCCTATTATGCATTTAGAGAGTCCCAAATTTTGAATTCTGAAATGGTCTACTTACTCAATTGCATATAATAATAATACAAACAACAATATACATTGATAATAGGTTTATTTCTTAGAAACAAATGCTGCAGACATTTTAATAATTCAGTCATACAAGATTTGCTGAGAAATAGGTTCTTATTTCATCCCATGGTTCAGTCTTGGAGTTCATAAATTCTCCTCTCTTTGCTCTGCTTCCAATGATGCAAGGCTTTCTCAAAGTCAACTTATCATCGCAAAAAACGATTCAACTTTAGCTGCTTCCTCTGCGATATCTTCGCAATAAACTTTTGCAACACATGTTCGCAACACTTGTTTTAACGTTACACAACTTGGCAATCGTCTGCTTCCTGCGAGGTGAAGGCCAAGCTCACCAATCTCGTCTCACGAGAACGGAAATCTCGTCACGCGAGATTACTTAACGCGAAATCAAAACAACAACGGCGCCGATGGTCAAACTGAGAATGTTGCTGGAAAAAAAGATTTACCGTAGTTTTTTTTTGTTTTGACTGAGAAATTTCCTTGCGTCCCAAAAACGCACATTATTTGGAGCTGTGCGTCCCGCGTGAAAATTATGCGTCTAGGACGCGGGACACAGAGGTAACGAGATGGCTGCAACATCACTGATTTTCATCGTATTGTATGTGTGTCTGGAACACATCACTGTATGCCTGCTCTTTAAATAGCAGAGTTTGTCAATATTTACCTGGAGGGGGTTGTGAGGCATTGAAGGCGGGCCTCATGAATGGTGGGGGTGGCCCATACCCTGGTGGGGGAATGCTCATATTGACAGGGAAGTTCGGAGGTACCAAGCCTACTGCACCAGGAACAGCCTGGGCCACCGGTAGCTGAGTAGGAGAGATAACAGCAGTTAGAAAATGACTACTTAAATTGGATTGCCACCACAACTTTTATATTTTCATTAAGCATTGTCATTTTTGGAGCTCTTCTGACTGTTGCGACCAAAGTGGACAGTGGGAGAATTACAGAATAAAGAGGATGCTCCCACAAGGGGGGGTTTAACAATGTCAAATATGATCAAATGGTATCGCAATAAGTTCTGTGATGGTCAGCATCTTTATTACCTGAACCGGCATCATGGTGACTGGCTGGTTGTAGCTTTCACTCTTTGTTGATGTTGTTGTCTCACTGGTTAGTGGTTGGCTTAAAACATCTTTGCTTGCTTCCAAATTCTTAGCTGTGTCCCACTCTGAAGAAACAAAGGTTGATTGTTGTTAAACAAAATTAATGTGTGTGTGTGTGTGTGTGTGTGTGTGTGTGTGTGTGTGTGTGTGTGTGTGTGTGTGTGTGTGTGTGTGTGTAAAAAAACAATATTTTCCGCACTATAAGGTGCACCTTCAATGAATGGCCTATTTTAGAACCATTCTCATATATAGGGCGCACCGCACTAAAAGGCGCATAGAATAGAAGCGACAAGAGTGGCTGCGGTTGGGCTCTATCACCCGCAAGTCGCGGCGATCCACGATACATCCCATTTGTTCATCATACAGTTGGGGTATACATTATTCCTCTCATTCTGTCCGGTGTCACTGCCTGACATATTTTTGGATTCTTGATCATAGTGGGGGGGTTCTTGTTGTATTGACATGACAATTCAATGTTATGAACAGTGTACAGTGAACTAGTTTGTGCAGTTATGTAAGAAGATGCTCAGTTACCATTAGAAGTACCGTATTTTGTTTTGGTAATTGCTTGTTTTATTGTATTACGGCGTGTGGATAACTGACTATACTCATATCTGAGTCCATCGATTCTATCGCCGGATGACAAATACAATATAAAATTTCACCTTCATTGACAGTCTCTTGATCAATGATTCCTCCTTCGGCAAAGTCATCCAAGTCATCCACTTTAACTTTCTCCCAAGGTATGTAGGTGACTCCAAGGTCCACATCCCAAAACTGCTTGTACTCCTGTCTCACTCCTTTGTTTAAGGCCCATGCAATCTGCATTAAAAAGCACAATGATGTCGGGTAGAGAACAAAGTACCTTTCAAAGACACAATCTATAAAAGACATCAAGCCGTGCAAGGTTCCGCTGCTCGAGGTCAATGTGGAATTAAATTACAAAGAAACCATGGGCAAAATGACATTGCATTCAATCAAATTACAGAATACGGGCAGCAAATTATACCTTGATGATCTTGGAGCCAATCTTGCAGGAACTTGTGCTGAGCTTCTGTCGTGCCCGGTAGGCATCCTGTCTGTGGACCATACAGATGTAGGCACAGCCTCTTGGAGGGATCATCTAGGAAAGGTCATATATAGAAAATTAAAAAATGACAAGACACGGCAAGACTTCAGCCTACCTATGCCCATTGAATAACATATTACATTTCTTAAACAAAATAAAAAGGACAAATAGCATGTGGTGCATTGAATTGTGAAATGTGGGGGACGAGGGTCACGTGACAGATGACACTATCACGCTGTCGTTAGAGGACATCGCTTACATTTATTGACTCTATTTGGCCAAATTCTTCGAAGAGGTTTGTGAGGTCTTGTTGGGAAGCCTTTTTGTCCACTTGGCCAACCCAAAGAGTTGTGCTGCACACTATCGAAAGATTACAGATAGTGACAATTAGTATTGACCCCAAATTATTTTGATCATTTTAAACGATTAATGCTGTTTAATTACCACTTAAAGTCTTGGATCGTATAGGGGGCAGTCCTTTTTTCTGTCGCTCCTTTTCCCGTTCTCTGGCACGTCTTTCACTTGAGTACGAACGTGTTGTCTTCCTCTTACGATCTCTGGAGCGTGACCGCGACCGCTTACGGTGCTTACGCTTCCGAGAGCCAGAGCGGGACCTGGACCTTCTTCTTTTGGGAGACCTGGAGGACAGAGCAAAATAGGCAATGGGATTGTTTTCAAATATATTTTCTGTTTTTGTTGATCCTGTGTTACAAGATTAACAATTGTATTAAATGAAAATGTTCATAAAGCATATTTTTTTCATTGTCAAGAGTCTTGACTGACCGAGAACGTGACCTTGAGCGTGTTCTGGAGCGGGCTGTTACTGCCTTTTTGTCCTCTGATTCAAAGTTATCCTCTTCCATTCCATCAGGGCCCTCATCAAGATCCATGTCCTTGAGGATCAATTCAACACAGTTCAGTTAACGTCGATGCATTTGTTGTGTGTTGCCCCTATAACCGCATCGACATCGACATGTGAACATTGAAGATATGACCATCAAAATTGGGACGATATCGGTCGCGTGACCTTGCCACGCTTGTGTTACATGTCCAACAACCACATTGCTCCTTTCGAGGTTGGCATTGATCTACAGCTAAACCTAGCCAATGATAATAATTGTGCAGAGTGCGGAGAGAGAGAGAGAGCGAGCGAGAGGTGTATCCTTAAAGCAATGTTTCCCAACCTTTAATGAGCCAAGACACATTTTACAATTTCATCACAGATTTAAATTAATTACATCTGCCAACTTGTGGAAGAGCATTTAAATGTGCTGCCTGTCACATTGTGTCATTGGGAAGGACAAATATGTCATGCAATATGTGTAGTACATAGTCTCTAAAACCTCTCATGGCACAGTTATGTCAGCACAGTGGTTGGGAATCACTGCCTTAAAAAGCCAAAATGTGGCCGATGTGAGTTTGAAATCATCCATATAAAATCAAATACATTTCAAACTTCCAAGTAGACTTGTCAGATTGCCCTTTTATTACCTGTTGCTGGTTGTCTATGGAGTCATCCATCTTATTGTCTGGCTCAGGAAGTTGCGGCTGACTGGTAGCCTGAGCAACAGCGTTGTCTTGTCCAAACAGCGTGTCCTGTCCATCTATGCTCATAGCCTACAGAAATTGATCATCAGCATATCTGTTAGCTATTCTTAGTGTGTCATCTAACGATGTAATTGACTGTTGTAATTGACTCTCATTAGATGAGAGTCAATTACAACAGCACCCTCTATCATTGGTGCGTGTAACTACCTTTTGCTGGTGCTCCAGCAGTTGCTTCTGAAACTGCTCCAAGTTCTGTTGCTGTAGCTGCTCAGCAAGCTGGTGGAACAATGAGCTGTTGATGGGTTCGGACACCATGGGCCTGCAAAAGTGGTCAGCAAATTGGATAAGGCACAGTCAAATGTAGTCAGGGAAATCATTCTATATGACAAAATGCCATAAACTCACATTTGAGAGGATGATGTTTCCTTCTTAGATTCCTCACCACGGTCAGACTCATTCCCAAAGTCAAACTGCCCCAAGAGCTTCTGGAAAAATAGAAATAAAGAAATAAAGAAAGAAGGTGGCATGACACCGGTCCCATTAAAAAGAGAAAGAAATACAGTCATATTTTGATCCATTTATTTTTTGGAATAAACCTGGAGTACACAGCTGCTGATGTAATGTTCATTTTTCATGGATAGTTTTCAAACATTTACCCTTGAAACCTTATACTTTTGAGTTTCAGAATTCTTGATTATGAATATCAGTCAAAATCGGTTCCCATGATGAATGTTTACGGAACCCAAAATTAGTTACCGTGGTTTCCCATTGGGTAATCCGACGGAACCGAAAAACGGTTACCGTGAATTTCCGAAATCCCCAGGCCTGCTACTGAATTATTTACATTTTTGCAGCATTTGTTTATAATTGTATGTATATTTTGTTGTTTGTGTTATTATCATATGTAATTGAATAAGTAGACCATTTCAGAATTTGAAATTTGGGACTCTCAAAATGCATAATGGGACTCATACTTTTCTGATCGGCGAGTCCCTGTGACTCGCTGGGGATAAACTGTAAAATTATCACTGGGGAGGGTAAAGGAGGATCTAAAAATGGCCTGCATTAAGTGAGTTCAATATATCCAGGAAATTTTGTATCACCGAAATCATGCAAAATGGTGCAAATCTGTGATTTGTACTATTTTTATACGCCTTTTATATGCTACCTGTGAGCACTCTGCCAGATGCAGTGCGCATTCCAGCCACAACCAAACATGCGGAGGGGCTTGTTTATGCACTTGAACTCGCTTGGCGGAGCGAGGCAAAGATGTTTCCAAATTTTTGGTCTGCTCAAATATGTTTACAATACCTTTAAAAAGTATCTTTAATATGCTTAAATGTGTTGAAAGTGTGTGGGTGTATGTGGGGGGTATAAAATGTGACATGATCTCCAGATAGCAGATCTGCACTTATTGTGGGTGGCCTGGGAATATAACTCCAACAATAAAGGGGGGAATCATTCCAATTAGATTTTCATTAAAAGCGCCAGGAGTACCTTGTTAAACGAGGAGACTCTCTGTTCAAGAGGGTTGAGGCTGTTGGCAGTAGCAGCTGCAGTGAGTTGAGCGGTGAGAGCTTGCAGCTGTACAACCAGACCAGCATCCAAAGCCTGGAGCAAGGAAGGCTGAGGCTTTTGTTGCTGCATTTGCAGGCTCTGTACGAGCTGTTGAAGCTGGTAACAGAAACAACAACAAAAAATTGGATACTTTGAAGAATGGGCACAATATATTTACGAGCTAAACTTGGATGGTAACAGTAATGCGTTCTACATTCTTCATCATTTAGATGAGACCCTCAACTCTATTACAGCAGTATTGTCTCTAACCTGCTGCCCCTGAGGACTTTGTAAGATTTGTGCCACAGCTGCCACAGTGTCTGTGTTGGTAATCTGGGAAGCCCAGTCCGGAAGTCCCTGAACAATATTGGCAGGGGTGGCCGGGGTGGCTGGAGTGCCTTGATGCCAAAAGACAAACAGGTCAAATAAAGGCAGAAGAGACTTTCACACCAAGCTTGTGTTCTCTGACTGACCAGGTGTGGTGTTGTTCACGGGGGCAGCACTGGTCGACATGACGGGAGTAACGCTTGGAGGAGGAATCCCTGCAGCCATGTCCAACAACGGCTGGATGATGTCACTTTTGAAAACAGCATTCTTTTGCCACAGGTTCAGGACCCGCACTATCTTACTCTGGAAAAACACGTGACAGGAAAATCAAAGTCGAAATAAGATTGCTTTGCATCAAGAGCAAAAACCAAAAACCTTAAGGCAAACGGTCAAACCTTGTCATCTGAGGGACAACGGTAGAGGTGCTGAAATGTCGGAATGATATTCTTGCTGAAGCGTGGGGCAAAGACATCCTTTTCCATGCCAAACTGGTGGCGTGACTGCCGCACAATTGAGTCAATGACATACAATCCCGGGACCTTGTATTCTGGTTTGCACTGTAACGACAAGAACTAAGGTTAAAAAAGAAGAAAAGAAAAAAAAAACAATGTACACCATTTTATATTTCGTTACTAATTATTGTAATTCTTCTGAATTCCATATCAGATACTTATGTAAATACCTGGAAATAAAAGCTTGTTTATTGCATCTTTTTTTATGTCAGACTCAAATGTTTTAAGGTACAGTACTGCAACAGTAGAGTTACCAACCACACTATTAAAATACTTAAGTTGGGGTTGCTATTTTGATCCTTGTAAGTATATTTTACATGATATTTACACATTTTATGATTACATGCAAGTACAACTAACCTTTTGTATGAACTTCTCCACACTCTGGACAACATGCTTGTAAAACTGAAAAGAGGGGAAACATTTGTTAGTCTAAAAGCAGCATAATTTTTTTTTTTTTTTAAACAGGCCTATTCAAAGACATCAATAATATTGAACAGGATTCACACCACTTTTCCTGCTCCACAGATTCAGATTCTAGCTGCCATTGTCCAAATCTTGTCAGTGCGCTATACAGTATATGATTATCCTGCCAGGAGTCTTCTGTCCAAAAAGTAAGCATGAAAAGTTGAAGTTCCTCAAGTGTACACAAGGTGGAATACACGAGCAGCAGTGAAACCGCCAGATTGGAGGAACTTAAAAAAAAGCCTTTTTCTCACTGGCAATCTAAACTGGCCTTTTTCTGGCTCCATGCACTGCATACAAAGTTACCATTAATCAGGACGATTTGGAGCCTAATTACTGGATGTATATAAAATATTATGATGACCAATTATCAGGTGGGGTGGGGTGGGGTGTGTTAAGCATGGTTGTTGCTCCCCAATTTGCTCTGGAATTGCATAGGGCAGACAATTGTAATCGTTTTATATATTTTATATTTATGAGCGCAAATGATATCACAAGAGCAGGAGCAATTTGGTGAGTGTTTGTAGAACGTGTCTCAAGCCATTCACCACAAAAAGGAGAAGAGTTTGAGACTACAATGTAGTGACAAATAAAACCATTAGCCAAGCTTCTTTTTTTTGGGGGGGGGTGTAAAAATAGTCCCATTTACAATTTCTCTTTTGAAACTAGCGAACTACATAACTTGACAAAAGATAACACAAAACATATAAATAAAGGTCAACAACACATATACACAACCCAAACCTTTGACCTCAACAACTCATGTAATTCATATGATAACAAAAACACATGCATGCATCCACAATAAACATCGAGTCATGAACGTCACAGCAAATCAAGTTCAGTTAAAGACATCTCCAAGTTTGGCTTTAATCTAATTTAACAAATTTGGCTTTTCTCTAATTTAACGACTTCTCATTCCTCTTGTCTGTATTTTCTTAAATGCCAGCTCATCCATTACAATTCTGATGCACTTATAAAGGCTGTGAATGCGCATATTGGTGAACAAATAGGGCATAACGGTGACATTGTACTGTAATTGTCAACACAGCAGGGTGGCAAACCCAATGTAACCTTTCATTACGCTTAAAAGGAACACTCACAAGTTTTTAAATACTGTACATGGTAATACTTATTGAAATTAATATCAGGCTGAGGACAAGCATATATGACCGGATGTAAGCAATTCCACACTATGACAAAAGCAGAACCAAGACAATTTCCACTTCATGCTTTTAGGGAAAGTGGCAAATTATATTATGACTCCATATTTCCTATTTGGGATGGTAGTAGAAAACAAATAAATAAATGTGTAATAAGTATGTTGTTCTTCCTTTTCTGTCTTTTCAATAGTCTTATCACAACACCGAACTTGACTTTGATAGCATCAGCGTTCTCCCTTTTTTTCCCTGTAAAATATTTTCCAGGACGTGTTTCCATCTGCTACAGAACGAGTCAAGATAACACATCATACAAACAATTCCAGTCCAAAGCTTTGGAGAAGTCTGATTTTTTTTTTCCGTATTCAAAATATAGCCATACTTGAGAAAAATCAGCTGACTTCCATAAACTATTATTTTATTGGAAATGCCTGCCTTATAAATAGTGCAGTAACATCAACAATCAAGTGAAGTCGTTTATTTGTACAGCCCTCACAAAAGTCTCACAGGACAAAGGTATTTTAATATGAATCCACTCAATTCAGACATGGTGATCAATCGATCCATTTTCGCTGCCGCCAGATAAGAGCAGCCAAGATTTGGCGACGAGTCCCGACTATGTCGACGACCAAGTGACGGTTAATTTTATAGTTGACACCATGATGAATTTTGCAGTTTTATTTTTCCTCTCAAGAATTGCCTCATCTCCCACTGCTCCTGTTGGCCGTCTGACTGGCTTTTGCGCATAGGCGATGTAGTAGTAATCCGGGTCAACGGTGACTTAAACAGAGGCATGTGGCTAATGTCATGACAAAGCTGTGTTTACAACAGAGTCGAGTCAGAGCATTTCACCAAGAATACTTGATGCGATGCAAATGCGCCTTTCATGGAAGCACAAGGGCAAAAGAAAAGGAAAGCACGTTGTGGCTGATACCTGTTTCAATTTCTTGCATAGGGATAGTCATGTCTGGAAGCTAGCCCTAATTAGCACACACAAACTACATGCAGTCAATATTCGGGTTATATTTTCTGAAACATTTGGGATCAGCGGTTTGCAGGTGTTAGTAGAGAAAGTTATGATACATGGTAATTGTGAGCTGTTGGAATATAACGATCTAAAGCGCGACCTACTGATAACATCATGATGTAAATAGATGTCTTGTTACTTTCTACTGCCAAAGAAACATATTCATGTCACTCACTGTGGTAATAAAGCAATCTGTTTCCTCCTTGCTCCAAAACTGACCATGCGGCTTGAGTTTTTTCGCCATTACTGTTTATATCTGCTTGTGTATTTCTGGCAAGTTGCGCATCAGACGCACTGACTTAAATACACACACACGTGTTTAATTAACTAACTTAATTTACGATCGACAAAACGCACCTGATTAATTAAAAGCCGCAACAGCTAAATTTAGCCATAAAAACAAATTTGCACATATATTGGCCGCTTCGTATCAATAGCCGTGGGTCTGCACGTTATAACATGGCATAGTTGGAAAGAAACACCCAGAGGAATTTTAAAAACTTTTATTAACCTTAACTACTGGTAGACGCCTTTCCCCGAAATACTGTTGAATGCAGCTGGCTACACAGTGACGTCCCAGATCTTTTCTCAGTCGCGCTTGTTACCACACGAGGGCAATCCACTGACCAGTGCACATAAGTCTGTGCCAGTGCAGCTTTTGGAAAGCCATTTATGTGTTTGGGAAATGCAGGGGATGTCGCTCCATGGCCAAAATACTGTCTTCTGTAGCTAACTGTTTGCTCCTGTCATCAGTTGCAATGGTAGGAGTCAGTCGCCAAAACCAACAACAGAGACGGACGGGACAGGGGTTGCACTGCAGAGATGGCTGTATTTATGGCACTCGTTCCTTCTAACTCAAGTCAAGATGCTTATTTTCACTCTACTACATTCGCAATATTCACTCCAACACCCACCCTCGCGTTCCGCTACGCACATACAGTCTGCATTTAGGCAGCCCATGTGCGCACTATGTGCACATGTTGAATACTCATTACGAGGGTGGACTCAGGATGGTTTCATTTGCCCACTGTGATGTGTTTGGTAATTACATTGGAGAGATGTGACAAATGTTTGGGTAAAACTATTGACAGCTTGAACCGCATCACTAAAAATTCATAAATAAACTGTATCACATTAAAAGCCACATGAGTTCAAAGCGAGGGGAAAAATACTGGCTTATAGTTGGGAAAATACAGTACAAACTGTCATTTTTAAACTTTGATGCTCAAAACCTAACACAGCTGTCGTTAAAACTGATCACTTTTGAATAAACCAGGCTTACTCAAGTGTGTTGTGGTTCTGTCCTTAATTCGTCTTGCAGACCAAAATATATGGGAAGAGATTTATCTAAAATCTTACGTTTCAATAGAGGAAAATAGTGTGCCAATAGCACAGTTAAAATTTAAGTTTTAAAAAATTTGATGTAAAAATGAAATCTTGTTCTATATACATGTTTTTTTTGGTCTTTTGTCTATTTATAATTGTTCTTTAACCAAAATTTTTTTTCCCCTCATCTAGGGCGGCACTGTGGTCGACTTCTTAGCATGTCCGCCTCATTGTGCAGAGGTTGTGGGTTCGAATCTGGCCCTGGCCTTCCTGTGTGGAGTTTGTCTTTTTTTCATGTGCCAGTGCAGGTTTTCTCCGGGTACTCCGGTTTCCTCCCACATTCCAAAAACATGCATAGTGGGTTAATGGAACAAGTTAAATTGCCCCAAGGAGTGATTGTGGATGGTTATTTGTCTGTGTGCCCTGCGATTGGCTGGCAAGCAGGTTCAGTACCAAAATATTCAGTAGCTGCAGCCCAGAGGGTGGAAGCCTGTCTGTGACGCAGGTCTGGTTAAATCCTTTCCATTTAAATGAATACATATTTAAGACTGGCTGTGTATACTTTGCCATGTTCACGGCCATGTTAGTTTTTGTTAAGAAAGGACCCCCTTGATCTCCTGGAAGCATGATGATAACTGAGGCGGCATGCTTATCTCTTTATCCAGTAGTATACTGTATGTCGAATTATAAATACTATAGGTGCTATGCCAGTTGGGTCTTGAACTATCCAACAATCGCGAGCTTTAAATCCAGAAACATTAATTGTGTGTGTGAAAGCAAAAGAAAGCTCATGTACTGGGCAGATGCTTGTAATTGAATATTTGGTCATTGTTTGTAATACACTCAACCTTTGTGGTTTCTATAAAACGTAGCTATTAAGTAAACTTTGACAGACATGCATTCTAAGACCCAGGACGCATTCAAAAATCATGTCCATGTGACACGGCGGGGGGTCGAATAGTGTTATCAGCCGCTGTTGCTGTTTTACGATCAGAAACGAATGGCATTCACATACGGCAGATGAACTTTAAGATGTCCATCCATCAATTTTCTGATCCGCTTATCCTCACAAGGGTCGCGGGGGGTGCTGCAGCCTATCTCAGCTGTCTTTGGGCAGTAGGCGGGGGACACCCTGAACTGGTTGCCAGCCAATCGCAAGGCACACATAGACAACCATTCACGCTCACAATCAGACTTAGGGACAATTTGGAGTGTTCAATCAGCCTGTCATGCATGTTTTTTTGAATGTGGGAGGAAACCGGAGTACCCAGAGAAAACCCATGCAGGCCCGGGTAGAACATGCAAAAACCCACGCAGGCCCGGGGAGAACATGCAAACTCCACACAGGGAGGCCAGATCTGGAATTGAACCTCTGCACTGTGAAGTCGACGTGCTAACCACTGGACTACCGGGCCGCCACCGTTAGGATGTAATTTATGTAAATATATACATATATTTATAAGATTTATATTCGTGCTTTGTAAGAATTGGCCTGGAACTATTTCACACAGAACCTAAAGTTACAGTTTGATTAAGAAACTAATGAAATAATTGTAAACAAAACAGTCAAGCACATATAACACTGGTCTGCCTAAAAAATAAATGTTTTCTAGATCACTTTTTCGCACTGAAGACATTAGTATCATTCATTTTGCCCCATTGCTCCAGCTTTTCTGTTGCATGCCATGTGCTCTTGTTTTTGCGGTGTTTTGCAAGGCTACTCAGCAGGGCGCTAGCCCAGCCACGCAGCTTCAAGGGAACAGTAACAAGAACAATATCTGAACATCCAAGGGATTCATTGAACACACTTGATATATTAGACTAGATTTCACCTCAATTTTCTGCAAGGATAAGGCGTAGAAAAAAAAAGGAGTGTGTTTCCGGTAACCCGACCGACCGAGAATTTCTACCTCGAAAAAAAACTTTACGGTCGGCATTTTTTTTCAAACCTACATTTTTGTGTAATAATAATAATAATCGTACATTTCATTCATACGCGCCTTTCAAAACACTCAAGGACGCTTTACAATCAAAACAAGAACAATAAAACCACAGACAAAACAAGAACAATAAAACCACAGACAAAATTGTAAATAATAAAAGGAAAGATGAATTTAGAGCGTTTACATTGGTGCAAACTCTCGCGACATTCACGTTGAGCGTGCGCCGTCGTTTGCCCTGACGTCTGTCAACAACATTGAATCATGGCGGCGGCCACGATCTCCGACAACAGTTTAAACCGCGTTTTTTGTGTTGCATTCGCATGCTCGCACCATAATATTAAGAAAATAGCATCCACTGCTGTATCGAAAAGATTCAACAAACTATTTGACGAACACCACGGGCCGTCTAGGACGCGGGACGCAGAGGTAACGAGATGGCTGTAACACCCAGCCGCCGGGTACTCAACTCTCTCGCCGCCGAGCGAGGGTTTCAATCAGTGCCGATTGCTCTCGGGCTGCAAGGGAAGCTCGGCTTCCCCTAAAATGTCAAAGAATAAGTGATCAAATATATGAATGTAAATTTCATTGTGTGTACATGTCATTGACTAAATATGCGCTACAACGTGCTCAACTTTTGTTCCGAATCAGCTTCTTCTTACTGGTTACGACGCGACTCCTTGGTTACTGTGCTTTAACACTAGCAGGGGGACGAGAGGCGATGGCTGTAACACCCAGCTCTCGCCGCCAAAGGCGGCGAGCGGGGTTTCAATCAGTGGCTGCAAGGGAAGCTCGGCTTCCCCTTCATTGTGTGTCCATGTCATTGACTAAATATGCGCTACAACGTGCTCAACTTTTGTTCCGAATCAGCTACTTCTTACTGGTTACGATGCGACTCCCTTCTCATTCATCCCGCAGCTTCGCTGTGCTTTAAACGGTAGTGAGTTCAGGGTAGGTTGTCCCAATGCGTTGAACGGAGACGAGTCATTGGATACAAGCTGGCTTTTGTCCCGCTCACGTACGCTCGTCGTCTCTGGGACTGGATGGCAGTGGGAGGGTACCGGACGCCAGGCTTTTCTGCATCCGATTGGATGATCTGTCTGAGCCTGCGTGCCAGTTCGATTGACATTGAAATGAGCCAGTCACCGAGCTTTTAGTGTAGACATCCGTCGCAAGCAATTTTTCAACTCGCATTCTGTTCCGAGTTGGGCTGGAGACTTCTCCTAATCATTTTAGCGACACTCTTTGTTGTAAACAAACAACTAGCGACAAATTAATCTTTTATTTCTGGTGGGTTTTATTGTAGTTCCTATAGTTGTAGGACACTAATTAAGTACCGGGAAAAGACGCCTTGTTGGTATGACAGGGTCACAGATCATTTTCTTGAAAAGGAACGGAGCTAGAGTAGAATTTGCGTATAAATAAACGGTCACATTTTATGATGTCGACCAAAATTGAGCTTCCCCTCTTTGACAGACGAGCATCCGGCACTGGTTTCAATGTCTCCTTGTTTTATGTTTTATGGTTATTTTGTTTACGTTTTTAATGGGGGAGGGAGGGAGAAAAAAAGATTTAAAAAAAAAAAACTTTGTCCGACCTACCGACCCTATGCTGAAATGTCATGTTACCGGAAACGCACTACTTATTTTTCTACGCCTAAGGGGAGCACAGAGACAAAACTAATACGATATTTGCAAATCCGAAACTGCCCTATAAAATGGCGTTTGCTACTTAATATGCGTTTTTTCATGCAGCCCAATGTAATCAAACAAATGTGTTGGGATTTGGTCATGGGAGCTGGAACCGAATTTTTAAAAACTGCAGTTTAGAAAAAAAACGTTCTATTAATAGTCTTTGAGAAATTATTCAAATTAATTTGATCGATTTATATCACATGAATGTTATTTTGCACCGGCTACATCTCTGACCTTGTTTCTAACTAACAATACATTTCATGTGTTTATCTATGATGCATCTTCACAATCGGAGTTGAGCCATCTTGCCCCACTGCGTCGCCGTGCCCGAGAGGCACCTGAGACACCTTCCTATAATTCTGTGTGATCATATTACGACATGATACCGAGTATTATTTAAAAACAACTGTGGTTCCATATAAATCTACAGATTTTATCATGTCATTTTGATGTGTTTGTTACAAATGGCCGCGACTCCACCTACCCCCCGGGCTTCGAAGCTGAATCATCACCGCATCACTGGCTTGGGAGCACGGGCCGCAAAGTCAGCGACTTTCAAGGTTCAGAAGAGTGAGGTTTTAATAACGTCCACTCTCGCAGTGCTAATTGGCATCATTACCTTGGGTTAATTCTGTTGCTAAGAACGTAGCAGATGAGCATTTCACTCTCGGCGTGACTGACCGATTTACACTCAATGCAACCGTAACACTAACATAAAAGTTTGGTTATTCTTGGGTTTGAGAGGGTATGCCTGAGGACTGAGGAGGGACGGAAGGATTACGTCGCAGCTCTTTCTACGTTGTCACAAGTGCAATCAATCATTAAAATGTCAGCAGGAAACACAGACAAGCTTAACAAATACGTAGAAAATGTGCATCTCAAATCAGAGGAGCACTTTTTGCAGCTCGACAGCATGTTTCAGTCTTGTTGCTCAACAAGTTTTCTTTTACACTAAGTAATTGTTTAGATAATGTTAAACAGTATAATAGTGATTTGTTCAAATAATTTAATTTACTGAATAGTATTGTTTTTATTTATTTGAAGGTTGTTGTAGTTACAAGACACGCACATTTGTGTGTGTGTGTGTATATATATGCGTGTATGAGGACGCTAAAGGCACGTCCCTAGCAGGTACCAGTCGCCAATGAGTGAAGGGTGAGCGTGTAACAGGTGAAGAGAAAAATGTGAGTACATTGTAAAATGGCTAAATAAAGTACAACCGAACTCAGTTTTGCTTCAGTTGCCTTTTTAAAAACGTGTTTTTAGCGTGCGTGCATGCATGCCGTATGTTTAAGCTGGCGTATGTTTTACCATGCCTGGCTGCACCCAATAATACAGTGCGTTTTGTGTATGTGTCAAACAGAAATAGCACCCGTTACTGAGACTGCGCCCAACAATACGGTGCGCCGAATGGTCGTGAAAATACGGTAAGTGAATAATAAAACAGTCATCGTAGATAACAAACATACGTTGCAAAATTAATTCTCAGAGTCAATGAAAATTCAGAAATAAGGTGGGTGAATGTGAAGAACAACTACTACTGCGTTGTGAAAGAATAAACCAGCAACAAAAAACCCTATATTGTGAAGAATTATTGAACAACGATATGCCATCAAAAGCATAGCAGTTTTTCTTTTGAGCTACATTTAAACATAAAGTATAGAAAAACTGACAATCACTCATATGTTTTCTGATAAGTGAACGTTGGAGATTGTCCAAAAAGGTTCACTGGGCTGCTTTTGTCACCTGCAGTAGGCAGAATCGAAGCGAGACGCCGGAGCAGCTAGCGATAATAACTTTAGCAAAGAGTTTTAGCCAGGTCCGAGTGTCTGTTAAGCCCCTGTCACACCTTGACGATTCAGCCAGCGTATGCCGACGTATCAGAATTTCCCTAAAACGCTGGTATACGCTGAATTATCGATTTTTTTTTCAATTTTGGGCGAATACATAGCGTATTCATAACGGGTTGGACGTATACATAACGTATCAGTAAATTATATAGAACGTTTCGATAACTTATAGATAACTTATTCCAACGAATGCCTAGCGTGTTGCCGGCGTACACAACTTATGCCCAACGATAGTCTAATTTATGCATAGCGTGCAGCAGCGTATTGCCGACGATCACGTGACGTAGTCTATCCCCCCCGGTCTAGTTAAAATGGTATAACCCAAGAGGCAAGGTGCGGCTTGCCATCGTTACTGTGAGTTGCTATTCACGCTATTAAAGCAGCAATCAAACGCCATTATGACTTGTGTCATTAATAAACCAAACAACATCAGCGTCATGCCAAAGAAAAGTCTGGGGAGCTCATCAAAGGTCTCGCACAGCCTCAGCCCATCACAGCCACTGCAGCCTTCGCCAACTACGTGCGTAACAGCCTGGTCAGCATGTCCAAGCGCAAGTTCCGGAAGGCACGGATGTTGGAGAACAGCTAGTAGGTATTCTCGTCTCAGCCTTGCCGGATCCTCCATCTCTCGGATGGTATGAACATCTGCTCTCACCATGAAATCTAGAGGAGTACTGACGGGTTCCTCCTGTGAACCCCATTTTTATATCCCAATTCCCCTAAACGCTACCAATACGCCATTATACGGCAGCTGTACGTTAGAAACACGTTCAGTAAGTTCTGTGGTCGTCCGGAACATGTTAAATACGTCTACATACGTCAATATGCGTAGGAGATAAGTTCGATATAAGTTATACATCCGTTCAAAGCACGTTACTCATACGTTTTGGGTACGCTAGACATTATCTCGACGTATTTGGACTTATGAGTAACCTACACTTAACGTGTTTGAACGTGTGCAACGATCGCATAACTTAACTATTACTTATGGCCTGCGATATACGGGGCGTATAGCCATACGCTGACATACGTCGAGAAATTTTTAGCATGCACAAAATTTTTCGACGACCTCGACGATGCCGACGTATACCAACGTGCTTCAGCGTGCTGTTACGTATACAAAACTTACCCATAACTTATTCGACGTACGCCAGCGTATTTGCCAAATTTTTCATACGTCGGCATACGCTGGCTAAATCGTCAAGGTGTGACAGGGGCTTTAAACACGTTGCGATATTTTATTGCAGTGAGTGTATTCTAGAGCTGGACAATTAATCGCAATCTGAATCGTGATTTTCGATGTTGGCTTCTCTCAATCTTTAAACATTATAATTGAAGAAAAAACACTTCATGTGCAGAACGGAGCGGTGCGTTTACAAGTTCCTGACGTAAATGTGCCATGTTGCGTTCTAAGCGTGGGGCGTATGTAATTCTACCGTCCCTTAGAGTCCTTCAAGATGTTTAAAGACTGTTTACTGTAGAAGTAAACACACAAGAAAAGGATATGCACATATTGTGTATTGAAATACAAAACACGCTTGATTTTTGAAACATCGCTAGCATTAATGCTAATGCCAATAAAGCAGGGGTGCCAAACTTATTTTGTCACAGGCCAGATTTTAGTTACCATTTCCCTTTGTGGGCCAGGACGGCTGAAACTAAAGGGGTGTTCACACGGCAAGATTTGCTCCGGTGCTACGCCGGCGCTGCGCCATTAGAGCGTTCACACGTGCAAATTTGCTCCGGTGTAGCCCCGGAAAACAGCTTACACCGGAGCAAATTTGATCCACCTTGGGGAGGTGGTTTAAAAATTTGCTCTAGGACAAATGCTCGTTTCCGGGGCAGCACCGATGTAAAATGGTACGTGTGAACGCTACAATTTGCTCCGGAGCAAATGCTTGTTTGTAAGGGGGAGTAGCCTCGCTACGCATGAGAAGAGTTGATTACGTACGGTGAGAATGCGTTGCTTTCGTGCTCTGTCAGACTTCCGTCATTTGTTTGTTTAAATTAACAACACAAGACATGGCTGGTAACAGTAGCAAGCACCTCTTGGGTTATACCATCTCAACTAGAACGGACGGGGGGTAGTCGCCAAACATCATCTTTCCTTTTGTAGTAGACTGGAGTGTCTCGGAGTTGTTTGTGTAGCTTGTTCCTTTGTTGTGTGTTCACAACCCCCCGCGCCCTATAGAATTTATTTTGTGATTTCCTCTCTTGATTTTTCTGTTTGGCGCGTTACATGTTTGCTTTTCTGAGTGTCATTGAAGTCATCGTTGATTTACGTTTTCGGGGGCGGTCACTCTGGAGCAGAAGGCATGGAGACCGAGAAGGAGAAGTACGTGCCTTTACAGGAGTTGCTGGAGTTGTGTACTGTATACGTTTTTAAAAGAACCAACACGACAGCTCATTTGTTTTCTGTCGTTTTGCTCCGCTGCAGAAACTGCTGTGTGACCGCAAGTGGAGCTACACCGACGCTGTGACCGCTCCACAAAATTTGCTCCGGTGTAAAATATATTGCAACAAAATACTTCGGTGCAGCGCCGGAGCAAATGTGTGCCGTGTGAACAGCCCTTATATCAAGAAAACAAGAATAACATTATATTCAACCATTGTTTCATTAACTGTAATGAGGGGTTTGGTAACAAGAAAATGCAGACAGTATGTCGCTGATTTATTCCAGATGAAAATTTGAAATGTTGGTGCACATTTTAGCAAGTATAATGGAAGTTGTCATCTTTGATTTGAACACTGAAATGTACTGAAAATGTATGAAAATCATACGCCAACATTTTTTTTCATCCCAAAAATTGAAGCTCTGTAATGCGCGTATTTTCAAAGACATAAAATATGTTGGAAGATAAGTGGCAAAGACTGCGATCAATTTAGTACAAAATTGCAGAGATTTAGCTATTTTTCACCTTCTCAGTTGTCATGATTTTTTTGGAGTGGGGCTAAATTGGGACGGGCTGATGCAACCAAGGAAAAGCATTAGTCGCCCCTACCCATATACTGTATAAGTGCCCTCATTTCATTTATGGCGATTCCGTGCAAATGCATTTCCTTATTAATAATAACATGGCCCATTTCTCCCACAACAACATGCAGTTAGCCATTAAACTATGCCCACAACCTGACAACAATTAAATTGAAGTGTTATTGACCCATAGTTATGTTTTGTGTTATTTGAGCTACAAGTCCATGCCGCGTCCGTGCATGAGTGCACGTAACAAATCGCGGCAAAAAAGGGTAGCACCGCAAGATGTCGCTAACTACACTCAAAATTGGCTCAGAGTTTTTTTTAACTGTTTAGCGCCATTGGCTAAAAGATTTCATGACCCAGCATCAACTCTGATTTACTCTGTAACTATCTCAACAAACAGAAGCATTGTTTGTTGTTGTTGTTTTTTTAATGCCACTGATGTAATGATAATGATGGAATAGAAAATAAGTCGAGTCAAACCTCGGTTTTCGAACGTCTATGTTATCGACCAAATCGGATTTCGGCCAGAAAATCTGAGATTTTTACGCCTCGGATTACGACGGAAAACCGGTTTTCAACCAAACTGAGCAAACCCGAAATTGGCTTCCTTACACGAGGAAGTGACGCTTCCTCGTGTAACGTTCATTGTGAGCAGACGTGTTTGTTTTGATTCACGCAAATCTGACTGTTTTTTGGTGGTGCTATTTCTGCATAGTGTATTAGCCCCTAATCATCGGCTAATAAAATAGTTTCGGATTTCGAACAAATCGCTTTTCGAACAGCCTTCTGGAACGGATTATGGTTGAAAACCGAGGTGTGACTATACAGTGAAACTCCTCTACAACAAAATCATGTTTGCAGCAAGAAATTTTTCACAACAGGGTTTTTCACTGTAGCAAATTTGATCTCAGATGTAAGCACACACACACACACACACACACGCACGCACACACACGCACACACACGCACACACACACGCACACACAAACGTATGTGTACTCTACCTTTATTCCAATAGTGCATAAGTATGAGCACACACTTATTTGACACTTCATATTGTTAGTGTAGAAAGAAAAAAAGGGAAAGAAATTGCGAAATTTACGATCAGTATTCAATTTCACTTACATCAATTTCTTGGATAATGTCTTGTATTTTGCTTCCTCCGATTTTCATTTTGATCACTTTTACCATCTTTTCCAGCATCAGAGCTCTTCTTGTCTTAGCTGCTTGACATCCAAAGGTCCGTTTTGTAGCCATTTTAGCAATGCAACGTTCATGCTGCGTCGGAAGCTAACAATAACAAATACTTCCTGGACCCGGTGGCTTTTCTTTCCATCATCTCACTGTCTCTAATTCGACCTCCCCTCGATCGCCACCCAAGACAGCGTTGCTCAGCTGATGTCATGCAATGAACTTATTTTAAAGCCAGCCACGGGATGCTTCGTAGTTCTCGATGGCCATAGTTAGCGCGATGGATCTCGCTTTCTCTCTAATTAGCGCTCCAGTTAGCGTAAGGTTTTTAGCATGATAACAAGTAAAGCATTCCAGGAAACGTTTGTTTATTTGATTGTCCGTCGAGCCACAAGCAATTTACTCTGAGCAGCTAATCGGATGCATTCCACTCTATCTTCCACGGATCTAGCTACAGTATCTACACACATAGACAGTGAGGTCCCTCTTGGCCAATCGGAGGCCAGGATGATGCTCGGTAAGCCAATGGCAGAGCAGCTACGAGTATGTTGCGTTCAGGAAACTCGCAGCTGTGACCGAAATAAACATTGTTCACTATGTAAACCAGTGATGTGGTTGCTGTTGCCGTTTCCGAACGAAGCAGTAGAGGTCGCTGTTGGATTGGACTTCATTGTCGTGAATGTCTTCGCGAGGCAGGAGCAGAGAAAATGATTTCGTATAACGCAACAGGGGGTTTCGTCGTATAGGGGGCAGGAGAATGGGAATGGTGTTAATGCATGAAGATTTTTCCACATTAGGGGGTATTTTCGCCCATGTAGGTATCATTCCAGAGGAGTTTCACTGTAAATCCTTTTTAAATGCAATTATCGTTCAGTTCTCAAGGATTTGCATTGAAATGTAAAACAATGAATTATCTTGGATAAATATATATATTTTTTTTAATCAAAAGTAAAAAGACTGCCACTGTTATTTTTTTAAACAAAAATATTAAAGAAATATGAACACAACACATAGACAACATACAGTACTACCTGTAGTGGCAGGCTAAAATGATACATCTTATTTTCTTCCTTCCTGAAAAATGTGTCTTAATTTTCCTATTTTTTTTTTTAATCTGTCAGGGAAATTACAGCAAGACTGTATGTAGGAGTGTTTTATTGAATATGTCCAATATTGATGATTTAAAGATTAAATTACTCTGAATTATTGACTTAGCAGGGACCTTTCGACGTTGCACATTGCACCCATACATGCATAAACATATTTTTGAATAAATGCAGGACCCCAAACATTTTAGTGCTCATGGTTATTTTTCATGTGAGAACATTTTCAAGGACCAAATAAAAACAAAGGCCATAGATATTAGCAATCCCTCACATAGAGTTCAATCAGCGGGGTTTGCAGAAGCGTTAAAAATAAATAAATACATGAATAAAACACCTTCTCCAATAGATTTTTAAAAACTAACATTTCTTAAACATATATGACCAGGTAAAATATTTTTAATACATTAAATATGTTGGAAGATCAGTGTAGAACATTTTCAGAGACTGTCAACAAACTATGGTGTACAACTCTGATCTTCTCAGTTGCCCGGATTTTTTTGGGCAGGGTTAAAATGCAGGTGACTAGGACACAACCAAGAAACAACATGAGTTGTATAGAACTACACCGCACCCTTATTTCAGCTGTGGCAATTCGGGGGGATTGCCATTGCTTTATTGACTGCGCTTACATGCAGTCAATAAGGCTTTCAAAACCTGAATATTGGCAGGATTCAGGTTTTAAAAGGCCATTAAACGTGTTCATGTTATTTTCTCTCTCTATGGCGAAAATTACGTAGTGTGTATATAGACACAAAAATACATGTGTTTCTATATAATTCCGTGCGTCTGGCAGGGAACACACCGGAAATACACAAGTAGAGGTAAACAAAAACGGTGAAACTTTATTACTGTGGTGAGTGACATGAATATGTGATTTTTGACAGCAGCAAGTAAGAAGCGGAAATAGCGATGAATTGCGTCACGATGTTATCCATATGTCGAGGCTTGGATCAGTATATCATAATGGATCACAATTACTATACGGGAGTAACATAGTCTGTACACGCATGTAAGAAGGTTCTTCCAAATGTTTCAAAAACCGGCATTTTGATTTTAAGCCGAATACCGATTGCATGTAAACGTAGTCATTGATAATAACTTAGCCTAATGCTAAAACACCTTCAAACAATGCCGTACAACCTCGTCAATAACGGTTTATTGAACTATTGTTTAAGTTACTGTAATGGGGGGGTTTGGTTAAATGAAGATGCTTACAATATGTCTCTTGTTTTTATTACATATGAGAATTTTTAATTTTGGTCGATTTTAGCAAGCATCACGGAAGTTGACATGTTTGTTTTGCTTTCGCGGGCCACATGAAATGATGTGGCGGGCCAGATATGGCCCCCGGGCCTTGAGTTTGACACCTGTGGAATAGGTCAAGAAGAAAATATTTAAGTCAATATTTCAGTGGACCCAAAGGGCACAGGGCTCAAGCAAGGACTGGCAGACGATACCTCAGTACTCTTATGCTATTTTTAAATGAATTACTAAGAGATAATGACATTTTGGTCAGTTATTGCAATTAAGATTCCATCCATTGCCCAAAAGAAGCACCACCTGAGGTTTTCATTTATGCAGGAGAGGACATTGATTCATCTGCCATGGTGTGGTGACAATGAACCAAGCAAATACAAATTCTTCACAAAAAAAAAACATCAAAGGTTGAAACATTAGTCACCCTTCTCACTGCTTTCTCACTTACTTCAAAGTCTAGATTAATGAAATTGTTCAAAACAATCAAACATCAGCCTAAGATCAACACAATATGTTGCTAGACAGAGAGATAGAGATAGATAGATAGATAGATAGATAGATAGATAGATAGATAGATAGATAGATAGATAGATAGATAGATAGATAGATAGATAGATAGATAGATAGATAGATAGATAGATAGATAGATAGATAGATAGATAGATAGATAGATAGATAGATAGATAGATAGATAGATAGATAGATAGATAGATAGATATGGATAGATAGATAACTTGCGCCATCTCTTGTAAATTCTGACAGAGCAGGCACAAAATTCAAACAAGGCTCCAGTTCAGACAGAG
Organism: Hippocampus mohnikei; assembly: GCA_026261675.1. Taxonomy (NCBI): domain Eukaryota; kingdom Metazoa; phylum Chordata; class Actinopteri; order Syngnathiformes; family Syngnathidae; genus Hippocampus; species Hippocampus mohnikei. Next base: position 2,008,525 of record JAKGUB010000336.1, read on the forward strand.
CAGTCATTGAGCATGCATTGGAGTTTGATATATTTACAAGACTATGAACTCAACTAAAACTAGGTGGAAATCATAATCAGAATAATTGGCTTCAAACCATCCATCCATCCATTTTCCAATCCGCTTATCCTCACAAGGGTCGCGGGGGGTGCTGGAGCCTATCCCAGCCGTCTTCGGGCAGTGGGCGGGGCACTCCCTGAATGGGTTGCCAGCCATTCACAGGGCACACAGAGTCAAACAACCATCCACGCTCACATTCACACCTAGGGACAATTTTGAGTGTTCAATCAGCCTGCCATGCATGTTTTTGGAATGTGGGAGGAAACGGAGTACCCGGAGAAAACCCACGCGGGCCCAGGGAGAACATGCAAACTCCACACAGGGAGGCCGGAGCTGGAATTGAACCCGATACCTCTGCACTGTGAGGTCGACGCGCTAACCACTGGACCACTGGCTTCAAACCATTTGAAGTAAAACAAAAAAAAGGGGGTCATACTGAATCTTTGATCAACTTCATAATCCAGCACAAAAAACACTGCCACACTATGAGTATTCCAAAGCTTAATTCACTATTGTTTTTTTCCCCCATAACAGTTTAAAGCACAAACTAAGAAAAGTCACATGCAGTCACAATACAGATTCACGCAAGCAGTACTTGCAGTAATTGATCTTGAATGACCAAATCAACGTGTAAAATAAATGTGCTCTGAGTGCTCTAAGAGCATGAACACCATAATGTATTATTGTGGCCATGAGTGTAGAGTTGCGAGAAATGTGTGCACAGTATAAGGATGACCACACAACATCGATGTTTGACAACCAGTATTTTCCCACTTTGAGCACAATGCATTCCCAACAGTGTTTTCAGTCAATAGTCTTTTTACACGGGAGAAATGCATCAGCACCCAGGCCACACACACAAAGTCTCCCAAGCACCACTATTGAGCACTGGCTGACAAATCAAGAGGTAGATAGAACCAACTGAGGCATCTTCCTTGTGAAACAACCCATACTCCTACCTAAGCTGGTTAGGGATTCTCTTATCTCTTTGTAACTCTCTCCACCCCATCCTCCAGTGCTTTTGGGGGAGCTGGGAGAGCTGCTGAGGGAAGGGGAAACGAGTGTTATTCATCAGGTATGTAACACCACAGGAACAGTAGTTCGTTACGAACAAACAGGGCAGAAAACATTTGATGAGAATGTTCATGTAAAATAAAGATGGTGGTGTCCTGTACTTTTTGGAGGAATAACTGTCTTACACTGCAACCGCATCCATGAATGGATACATTAACAAAGCTCATAAAACAACTGTATGCATCGAAGTAAGGCTAAGGGAAAAGGCCAAGTCAACCTATGAGAAAATTGGCGAAACAAAAATGTTCAGAAGTCTGCCTCAATACTATAATAAATAATTTTTACACGCCCAGAATTTGCAACACCGGGATGCATGTTTGTCCACTTTCTTGTTTACCACACCGACCATTGCTGCTGACCGAAAATCTGTCAGCAGACTTCCACGGAGCAATTAAAAAAAATAATAATAATAAAATAAGATTGCCAAAGTTTGGGGTTGCTTCAAACAGAAAAGGGGGAACAAATAAAATTGTGAATTTGTGGAGCTAGGAGACGGGAACACATTTACATGTGACTACAAGCTGGCCGGCTGAAGCAAGATACTATCCATAAAATGTGTTTTATGTTTTATTCATTAGTATAAGATAACATATTCCAACATCACCAGTTAGGACACTAAAACTCTATGATGTAGCATAACAATTTGGCAACCCCGTCTAGATTCGGAGCAGGTACATTCTGAACTCAAACAAAGTTCTTTTTGAGGAAAATGCTGATATGTGCCTATTCAGGCGAGCTGCTTGCAGCGTTGTGGACACAGTCGTGGCTGTTTTAGGAGATGAGAACACACGCTCTCTTTGTATCGAAAATACATCACCCTGTGCTAATGTTAGCTGGTTATTTACATTTGAGTTGACCCACCTTTTAATTGCTGGGTGCCTCAATTTTGGCAATAGACATATTTTATTGTTCAACTCATCTGATTATGACGACTGAAGTAAAGCGTACTGTGGGCTAAAGCTCGACGCTCATCAAACACGGGCGGGGCATTCCATTCAGTTGTACATGTTGCGCACCCTCATTTTGGAGCTGTTGCACTGAGGCGACTCTTCATTTAAATGAACATGATTATGGTATCACATCATTTCTACTCCTTAAAATTAATGGTACATTACTGGTAGCGGTAATTGGTGCAACACCAATCAGAAGGGTAGCTTACTCGCCGCCATGGATAAGATAATTAGTGTCTTATAAGAGCAGCGATACAATGCATTCAGCTGAGCTTAATAGTCAGCTGTGGAGCCAGAGGAGCTCCGGGCACCATAGTCAGGCATGCTTGAAGCCAGTTTTACACTGAGGCAGATGCCATGACATCATCACAAACAACATTTGTTGGCAAAGTTTTAATCTATTGCTTCCGTCGAATTCATCCCCCAATTAAGCTGCTATGAGAATCTCTCAATTTTCTTGCACTGATAACACTGGAACGAAAACCAAAGATATTAGCCCCATGTTACAATTCCCCAATTCGGGAATTTAAAAATAGATCACAAATATTTGAGAGAAAATGGCATTCTAACTATGGTACTTACGACAGAATCTTTAAGCCGTGGCAGAGAGTCTTAAAATCTACAGAAATATCCTCTTTAATGCAGGGGCAGTATATTCCTCATCTTTAATTGAAAACTAAACAAACAAAACAAACACATTTTTGTCTTCGGAACTGTAGCCAGTTTGAAACAATGCTATAGCGATATTGATCCACCTATTCCGTCCGATCTGTCTCAGCAGTGATGATCCCGACACAATTAGAAACAAATCACTTCCTTCCATCAACTGGGACCAATGATCCACCCTTTTGTAATGCCCTCCTGATCCAAGTCTTAGCACGTTGTTATTTTTAGAAAACGAGGCCCGTCGATAGCAAGAATAGATCGCAATCGTGTCAACAAAATGACAACAATTTTTAAGAAGCCAGGCTTACTCAAATGCGCTGTTTTAATCAGCAAAATCGCTACTGTGGTTCTCGTGCCACTTTGTCCCTCAGCCCAATGTCCCTCATTTACTAGTGTTTCTAGAGAATAAAATAGAAAACCGTAAAGTTGTTCATTATTAAGTTAAATGTGTTCTCCTCTCTTGTGTATTCATAATTGTTCTTCAACCACACTATTTTTTTTTCAGCTCATCATTGTACTCAAACAAGTTTCAGTAGGCTATCTGAACACCAAAATATTCAATAGCTGCAGCTACAATCTGTGCAGCTGGGCTTAATAGTCAGCTGTAGAACTAAGGGTGCTGCGGGTGCCGTAGCCAGTCATGCTCGAAATTATTTTTAAATTATTCAGAATTACTTTTTAAAAAATGGCTCCGATCAGAGTACGGATGGCTGAGGCATATCTTTTGATACCTCATTTGTGGGGTTGACAGGTGTGGGCTACATTTTGTCATGGTGGTGGGGATGGGGGGGGATAATAAAGACAGAGATGATGAGCAATTTTAATCTGGGCAATGCCAATATCTGCTGAGCAGCAGTGCTTGCTCCGCAATAGACCCATAAATAATAATTAGTACCTGGTGTTAATATCATTTGTAATCTTTAGTCCAAAAAGTGCACCTAATGTCTCATACTTACTTTAATAGCTTTGATGCCTGACTTGGTGATTTGGGTCATCTTGGCCTTCGAGATGGGTGGCTTGTACTCATTCAACGAGTACAGCTGCAAAAATCACAGGAGACAGAAAATGAGAATCAAGTTTCAAATATATCCTCCTAGTCTTCAAATTGTAATCCGACGTCCCTCCGTGGTAGCTTTGTATTTTAACTGCAGTTGCAGTGTTGTGCTGCTATGGAGGCGCCATATCAACAGTAGTGCACAGATCAAATTGTTTTTTCCCCTCGCTAATCGGGGCTATCGACATCCTGCTTTTCCCTCACGAATGGAACAAACAGGTAAATATTGGCAGGTTTTTTTGGCATTCAACCATGCCATGTTTATTCAAATAAAAGTTTCCTTCGTGTCAAAGTAATGTTTATGATTTTTAAGGCCGCAGATATGCCAGGGAAACTCAGCCATTTTTTTAACAGTGACTGCAGAGTCCAAGTGAGAGATAAGGGAAATAATTTATGGTGGTGACAATGTGGACATTTGGTCTGCAACACTTTTGATAGCGAGGGTCGGAATGCAGGACAGGAAGGGCTACATAAAATTGTTTCCAATTAGGAGCACAACAACGCAAAGTCAACGTGTATATTGTTTTTTATTCCTCTTTTCACATTGTCTTTAAAAACACACAAGCCAGTGGGCTTTGACAAGCAGTGGCTAAATCAATTTACCTGGCTCAGGCATACTGACGAAGATATTTAGGAATAAAAGAATAAGAATATTGAGAAAACCTTTATCCGTCTCACAATGGAGAAATTCCCAATTTAGAGCAGCAAAGTTATGAAAGGGAGAAAGTAGAACAAAATGTATAAGAGCTGCTGTAAAGGCAGCCACTCTCGCGGCGCCATCTTGAAGTTTCGCCCCCCTTTTCGTTTGTTTATTGAACATAAAACAGTCATAACATAATAACAAAATAATACATCACAACACATAAGACACAGACCATCATTCAATCTTAACCACTTTTCTGCGTACTCTCTTTTGTTTGAAGCAGTTATAGATGAAAGAGGACAGGATCAAAGTGTCCTACGTATCAGATATTTAAGTTTTCTTAATTTCTGGAGTCAGAATGATATATTTTAACTCTATTTGATTTGAACCACTGATTTTTAGCCACATTAAATTGAAAACCGATAATTTGGATGAGGTCTTGTTTTTTTTTCTTCATTCTATTGCATTTAATAGATTATCAGCAGATACTCAAAATCAGATGACTTGGACTCAGACCGGACTCAGGTGGAAAAAAAATATCATAGATTCTACAATTTGTTGTCTGTTTCTTAGTTGAGCAATATTTTCAATGATACCGGTCTTTTGAAAACAGGATAGACCTTGGATTCAACAACAAAAAGGTCACACCTAAAATCTCAACCCTTACTTTCTTAGCATGAAGACATTGGCCAGAGACTGATGCATTTTCACTGGTTTTAAAAAGTCATAACTTCTGCTGATGTAAATTGGGAATTTCTCCATTGGGAGACAAATAAAGGTTTCTTATCTTTATTCGGAGCAAATAATATGCTTTTCCCTCCTTCTCAAATTTAACACTTTGTATAGTGTCTTTGTTAACCTTTATTGTGTTATTTTATTTATTTATTCTGAGGAAAAGGACACTTTATCACTGATATAATCTCTAAATGACCTGTCTGACAATGCTGCAATCAATTCATCTTTTGACTTTTTACACATATTGCATACCTACAAGTATTTTATTACTACTGATGTGAAAGTCTTAACAATTTTTTTTTTGATTCTCAAGTCCTACTGCTATTCTCTTGGCGCAAGTGCTTTTGTACATTTGTGTCAACTCAAAAAAAAATTATAATAAAAATAAAGCATACTGCATTGGGCTACAGAACTGAACGTGCACTGATCACGTTCGGATTTGTGGTTTCTACATCGTGACCATGAAAAGCTATGAATGGCGAAAATGTGTGTTATTTTATTTTTAACGACTGAATGCAAAATAACTGGTAGAACAAAAACACGGTCATGTTTTCCAATGTCAGCGATGCTTAAGCTAACGCTCCAAGATATCGCGCAACTCAGACGGGTTAGCTAACTTGCAGCGTGCTCACGTTAGCAGCGCGCCCGTTATCATTCCACACGGCAGATAGTTGTAGTTACAATGTAATCACGTCGATCGATCATGAAGCAGCTAACGTGGCTATGACCAGACGAGTGCTTCCGTAAATAACCAGCACGTCAACATGTTTGTGCGCAGTTCCGCGGCCTTGCGAGACAGTCCCGCTAACGTTAGTTTACATTAGCTTGGGCTAACTAGCTTTAACGTCGCCGCCGATAAGGAGTGGGTACAGGAGCTCCTCGTCGTGTTGATATCCACTGCAAGGATTTGTAACAAACCTCGTTGTTGAAGGCTTTGACGGCCTCCATGGTGGCGTGTTTGGACTCTCAGCAACTATCTACTCAGTAATCGGTTGGATACATGCATGCTCGATGTCTGGCGAGATGGAGGAGATTGCCAATATGGCGTACAAGAACCGGAGGACAACTACAGTACACAGGCCTGCGACACCCAACGTCGGTTTGGGGAAACTACAAGTTACGCCTCCATGTTTCTGCATGGATCATTTAAAATCATGAGGAAAATACAGTAATTCACTTTTACAGTCGTGTTTTATTGTCCTGGTTACAAAAGAGGTCATCATCATCAAGACCTTCATTAACACATTGAAATACGTCACCCAGAGACATACTGTAGAGTCAATGTCTTAATTTTAGGAGACTGAAAAGCCGACATTGCTTTTGAGAGAGTTTGACCAAGGTTGGCACACTCCCAGGTCATTGATTTTTGATTGCGACTTGGACTATTTCACAACATGATTTGTCTGATAATTGCCAACAAATTTAACATTTTCAGAGTTGCAAGTAAACTTGTCTAGATGCATATTTTGCTGATTCTAAATCCTCGTTTTTTTCTCTAGGTCATCAAGTTTTCATAATAATTATATATACAGTATATATATATATATATATATAGAGAGAGAGAGAGAGAGAGAGAGAGAGAGAGAGAGAGAGAGAGAGAGAGTAAAATCCGTATTACCCAAACTTTTATCGGTCAAACTTAATCTCTCTCACTTTTTCCCCTGATGTGCTAGGGAATGAAAAAGTAAAGATATATATTTTTAATAAGCATCAAATTTATGTTGAGGGACACATGAAGCAGGCTTTGATTAAAATTTGCAGTTTACCAGTGTTCTCTATGCAGGGTACAAGTTTCCCACTGCCATTGTCCGTCGGGATTAAAATACTGTATACACGTTTCATTTGTTTGGTTTGGTTTAATTTACAGCAGTGAAAACAAGTCAATAAGTAAGTAATAACAGCCTTTTAAATGACAGTGTAGCTAGAACAAACAGTTCTGCTTGACATCATCAAATATCTTACAAATGTGAAAACGCTCATGATTTATGGCAATTCCTCTGTCCGTGCAGACTGTTGTTCTGATGAGATTCTTCTCAATAGTTTGTTTAAAAAGGTGTAACAGGCATTGAAGGTGCATGGCACCAATAAGAGAATGAAAGCTGTTAAAAACATATCCAGTACGGACGCCATCTAAATACAGTATATCAAACGTATAACAAAACAAGACCAAGTGTTTCCATGTGAAAAGCAACACGAAACACGAACGCCGAAGAAGTAAAAGCAATGTTTGCTAATCTTACAGATCAAATGGTAAAAATAATACTAGGATGCATTTCACATTGTAATGTGACCCACGAGTGGCTGCACAGATTCCATTTCAGAATACCTGTATACAAAACAGTTTTCATTGAAGATCCATTTTCTAGTTGAAAATCTTTCAAGTCCACAGTAGTCCCATTTGAAAATTCAACAGAAGGGCGTGTGTGTGTGTGTGTGTGTGTGTGTGTGTGTGTGTGTGTGTGTGTGTGTGTGTGTGTGTGTGTGTGTGTGTGTGTGTGTGTGTGTGTGTGTGTGTGTGCGTGTGAGTGTGAGAGAGAGACAGAGAGAGAAAGAGCCCGAAGTCAGTAGCCTAAAACGGAGCATTTATAAACTGGTCTCAGCCACCGGAGTAGCAATGGCTGACGCGCCATCTTGAAAGGCCTCTGCCTCCACCTGCTGGTCATTTGGGACACAGATCTCTTGCACCAAAGGCCCATTGGATTCCTTCCATTCTCGGAACCTGACCGAAGTCAGCTCAGGGTCTGACAGCACCTGCTCTAATGCCTGTAGGTCTGCCTGTTTTGACTGGGATAGAAAAGCGAGCAAAGAAGAGTGGGAAAATGATGAAATGATCACACCATTTGTTTTCACATTAATACAACAAAATTGTGGTTTTTAAAAGCGAGTACAGCAAACAGAAACATTACAAACTCAGTCACCACAAGTACTAATCGATACCACCCCCTCACCCCCAAATAATCACTGAAAAGTCTGCAACTAAGAGACCAGGGGTGCAATCAATAAACCGCAACATAGCGAAGCAAGACCATACAGTGGTATCTCGGCTCACGGACGCTTTAGCTCACAAACTTTTCGCCTCACGAACATTAATTTCGCGAGCATTTAGTCTCAGCTGACGAACTAGTTTTCGGCGGACGAACCAAACCAAGCGGTCGAACGGCACCCCTGTGGCGGCCGCGAGAAGCTGACGCACGCTCACGGCGTTCACTTAGTCACCCCCTTTCTTTGAATGTGGACGTGGTTTGTGTTTGCTAGACATTTTGGACCATATTGAGTGTACTTTTGTTATTATGGGACCGAAAAAGACCCTGCCACAGGCTAGTGTTAAGCCTAAGAAAACATTAAAGAAAATTACGATCGAGTAGAAGAAGGAGATCATTGAAAAACACGAACGAGGTGTGCGTTTGTGCGACATAGCGTCCCAGTACCAGTACGCTAACACACAACAGGTGTCAATTAAGAGGTTTTTAATCAGCAAAAAGGATAAAGAGTCTCCTTCTAAGAAGCAAAGAAGAGAAGCCACACCAGAGGTTGAGTTACCTACAGTCCTTATGGAAGGTGACTCTCCTTCCAAACCGTAACTCCCTCCCTCCTTCCCCTTCCCACTCCATTACATCAAGCCATCAACTACGATCACAAAGGTAAATAAAACGACGTTATTATACAGTATAGTTTATTTCTTTAATTTCAATACAATAGCACATTTATTATACATAAAATAAGGTATATTTTTGTGTAGTTTTAAGGCTTATTTAGTCGAAAATTATGTTTATGGGGACCTGGGAACGGATTATTCTCATTTTAATGGTTTCCTATGGGAAATAAATGTTCGGAAGACGAACTTTTCGGCTCACAAACCTTTTCTGGGAACCAATTAAGTTCGTGAGCCGAGGTACCACTGTATTTGAAAAGATGTACCTTCAATGTGCTGTTCAGTGTCCTGATAAGATGCAGTTTCTCATTAACAGAGTGGTTTTTGCAGCGTTTCACAAAAGAGGCTCTGAATTCCCGTTTGGTGGATGGTTTGCGGTCTCCTATTGGCGATAGGCTGGCCTCCTTCAGGTGGATATACAGCTTCTCCATCTCGTCAGTACACTGATCACCTGCAGCAAAATTACCGGTAGAAACACGACATCATGATTATCATGAAGTATGTGTAGTGTCATCTTTGTCATTACGTAACCATGACAACAATAACACATACAAATACAATGCAAAAGATGGTGTCATATTTCAATAGGAAAAGACCTCCAAATGCATGCCTGAGCCAGGCAGTAGGACTACAATTGATTAATTTTAGAAATGAACTATAGTTTGTCAGTTTGTTTGTTTTCAACTTTTTTTTTCATGCTTGTTTTTACAGCTGCTGAAATTCAAAGCGAGTTCCTACAGATGTGCACAGTTTTCACAAAGAATGCTGCAAACAGAGGCACTTGTTCACAAAAACAAAGCCAGAAGCCGAGTCTTACCCCATGAGCAACTACTTTTCAGAAAAGCGACTCGTGAGTTTAATTTCAGCTACAAAATAACTAAAATGGGCAGAATCATTTTCAAATGACATTCTGTATGACTAGAAAGGAGCCTGGTGGAAGACAAATCATGGAGTTCATCATGCTGAACACTGCCGAAAACATGATACTCATTGATCAAAAGGGTTATTTATCATGGTGGAAACGTTTGACCTGAGGTTTGTGCCTCAAAGCCACAAATATTTTCTTAAAAGAAAAAAACGTGGTCCACAACACCTGAAGTCTCCTCCTTTGCCGCCCCTTCCTCACCGGACGCTGTTCCAGTCAACTCCAGAGGAGCCCACCACTCCGGCGCCTCCTCCTCCTCTGGCGGAGGTTGATGCAAGTGCACCTGGACTGAGCGGACCGCTGGCGCTTCGCCTACGGGAGCAGTAGAAACCTGCGCGACCAGGTCCAACCAAGACTGACGCTGTTTGGAGAGAGACGAGGCGGACGAACTCTGCGATGTCATCGTACTGAGAGGTGAGGAATGTGAGCAGTTTGCTTCGCTGGGGACCGCCGAGGAGTACGGTGGAGGAAGAGTGCCCTGTGAGACCGAGATATGAATCATGTCAAAGACAGCTTTGAAAGCTAGATTAAAGATTTGCAATAAAGTGCAGGTAAACATTAGAGGAAGCCACGGACGGCACTGACTTGATGTGGACTCCCGGGAGAACCAGATGGTGCCAGGGAGTTCCGCAGGGTCTGTTCACAGTATGGTGGCGGAGGTATGTCTGTGGTTTCTGCTTCTTCATGGTCACTAGCCTCACTGTAACATTCTAAAAACACACATGCACAATGTCATTTCCAAACTCAGTGTGTGCTCATAAACACATTTATGAGACCACCAGTCATAAAGAGATCTTTTGGCATGATTAAGTGCATTTCTGGATTACAAACTATTTCAGTTTCTCTTCAGGAGTATTAATAATTTAACATCCAAATCAAGAAAGAATTGTTTTCTGTACTAGATTTTTTGGGGTAAAATACTAACACCAAACAATGTCTAAAAATGTATCTAGTAAAACACAAATAGGATTATTTGAGTGCCATAGAATTGTGATTTGTAGCCATTCATTTATCAAAAAGAAATTTTCCACTTTGCCGCGTTTCAAATGATCAAACTTTTTCATCTGAAATCGGACAGTCACGCGAGAAGCAAGTTTTATCCAGAAGCTCACCAGCTGCTGGGTTTTGTTCCGTGGGCTCATAATGAATGGAGGCAAGCCCGAGCTTATTCAACCATCTGGAACACAGGCACGCAGATTTCATCAGCAGGATTTGAAAATGTCATGTCATTTGAAGTATCTTTTTTTTTTTAATGCAGTAGATGCACAATTGTACTTGCTGTTACTTACACGTTCATTTCTTCATGGTTCTCAGCAGCAAAATAAAACATCATGACTTGTGGGTGGCAGGCTTTGAATGCACTGCAGAAAGAAGAGTCGGGGTTAAGATGGGATGTGAAACCAGAGCACAAAGATAGAAACAGAAAGTCAATTCCCATGAAGTTTACTTCCAAAAATGTGAGAGGAACCCATTTATTATTATGTAGGGGACATTGGAGACATTGTTCTTACTGCATGCATACTCACTGTTTCTTCTTGCACTCGATGGCTCGGTCGATCATGAAGTTGGTGAGGTCAATGTAGCCCTCGGCTTTCTCCGCCTGCAACACAGACATTGATCAACAGTCAGCGTGAAAACAAGATGAACTCATGACTTCAAGCCACTTCCTGACAAAGCCACCTGCCGTCCGCTACTTCTTCTATTTCCTCCTAGAGTGTTTCTGATGGTAAATAAAACCTACCAGGAACACAGGCGTCATTATCAGGCCCAGTAGCGTCTGCTTCAAGAACCACAGTGACACAACATGCTAGTGACTTTTAAAACAGGCTGACGAGGAGACAGCTGTGCTGGTGTGCGTCATCGCAGAGGCTGACACGCATCCATGCTGAATGCACTGTGACTGCAAATTACGACCATGACATGGCGCACCTGAACATTTTTAGTTTGCTTGTAAATGAACCATGACAGAATTATTTTTGTGAAGTCCAATTTATTTATTTTTTTGGTGCAGCTTATACATATATGGAGCAACATCTTGAGCAGATATATTTAATTGACACTTTGTCAACTCATGTATATGCTATTCAGAGAGAGCTTCCCCAAGAGGAACAGATGAAAGGAACCGTTCGTGAAATAGACTGTGCAGCTCAACATTTGTCGGAATTGCTCAATCGTCAACGAGAGAGCCACTCAAATGGGTTTTACATGTTCAGTAAGAAGAAAACAATAAGGGCATTCTCACCTGCGCATTTGTGTACCAATATAATGCAGTCTTCTTTAGGACGAACCAGAACTTCTTCCATTTCATACCCAGGAAGCCTTTGCTCTCTTTCTTCTTGTACAACCAACCCTGGTGGTCTGGCTGACCCAGCTCTTTGACTGACACCCGCCGCCTGCTCATCACACCATTGCCTGTGCACACACACAAAAGCCACAATGAGATATGGCGCACTTTCCAAAGATCTACAATGTGTGAAAGCTCAAATGTTTCCAGTGACCTAAAATTAGCCTGCCAACATGGTAAAACTGCGCCTAGTGGTTTTTTGTTTAAAACCTATAAACATCAGCCTACATTTTTCAGATATGAATCTAGATGTGATAATGATATACAAATTCACTCTCACTGCCTACACAGGGTTAAACCCAAAATTGAAGTAACCAAGCAGAGGCTGCGAATGACAGTTGAGGGGCCCGGCAGACAGACTGATGTGGACAGTAAGGTGACGACTTACCTCCTCGGCTCTTCTTCTTGGACTTGTGTCGCAGGGAGACCTTTTGGAGCGTAACACAGGAGGGGGACAGAGTGATGGGGCCGGTCAATGAATTTTAGAGCACACTAACCAAGACCCAGCAGCTCACAAAAAGAGGCTGTGTGGAACATCCTGTTTCACACTGCAAGTGTCACATGCATTCTCTCTCTCTCTCTCTCTCTCTCTCTCTCTCTCTCTCTCTCTCCCCCCACCGCTACTTCTCTCTGTCATGCACACACGCACGCACACGTATGTGCAAAAGTATTGAGGATCCTCAACTGTCCCTCGACTTTCTTCCTTATTCAACTATGGTTCGACTTTCAAATAATGCATACAATACCAACATATGAGGACATAAAGTAGTAGCTATACCATTTGTAAAAGGACAAGTGATTCTCAATGATATCTGAAGACATTTTGTCTTGCTAAATTAAATAGATCAGATGGAGATTAAACTTGGAATTTGGTTTCAGTTTTCTTTAAAAAACGCTAAGAGAGCAAAATCTGTTGAAATCAATCCCCCCCAAAATAGTTGACAAAAGAAACGTTGATACATTGGGTTTTGTTGTCAAGCCAGAATGATATATCATAGACAGAAAGTGCCACCTAAACATCTGCCAGTTTCCCCCTAACCTTTTCAACAAAACACCCAAATTAGTTACTCTCTTTAGTGTGTCTTCAAGTTGAAAACTTACTAAAATATAAAATACAGTACAACTTCATAAAATCAATTTACTAAACTATAAAATATAATCTCATATTAGCAACAAATACACATTTTTTTTTCAAAACCGTCAGCAACATATGGAAATCAGTTAGCACCACTTTGCCACGAAAATGTGGGCCTGCTTGGTGATCAATAAAATAACTAAAGCCATTTTGGGTCCCCAAAAATTTACCACACCCATAAACAAACAAATCAATAAAAATAACTTACAGGGTTGTAATCATCAGCAGCCATTGGGGGTGACACAGATATGGGGAAGGCAGCCTGGTCAAGAGGACAAAAAGCACACAATAAATCACCAGCTAAAAAATTGGCAAGGACTCTCACAACTAACTGCTTAATAGGCAGTTGTCTAATATTACTAGGCGAAAATATTTCAAAGTACTGTTGTACAAACAAAAGCACTCCGCTAAGATCAGACCTCTTCCAAACCATACAATACAGCAATGCCAGATGACTCGATGCAAACCGCAGTATACAGGAGAGTGTTGCCATGTGTATTACACAATTTCCAAGTTCCAATAACGCCAACACCAATTATAATTAGTGTAACTTACAAAAAGAACCCACACTCAGGTTAACATTACCGACTTTAACAAGGTGGATGAAACGAACAAAGAAATCTGTCGAAAAACAAAATTGACCAAAAGCAGCACTCGACTTACAGCTTTCAAGATGCACTGTCAGCAGTTTGTGACGCAAAGAGCACCTCGGCGCTTCTCAATATCCCCACTCCTTGTTTCAATGCTACACCGCCAAATGTTAGTGATTAATATATTAGCAATATGGTCGGACGCAGAGCGTTTAGTACTTCTCAATTGATCAACGTCAGGAATGGGTAATGGGTGACAAGTTGAGAAATCAAAGCGCCTACTTGACTCACTTCCTCAGCAAACTTGAGTTCCTTATTTTACAGTTGCCAATATTGATACTATCACAAGATCCTAAAAACGTATTACTTGACGTTCTCCTGTGAGGATGTTAAAAGGCAATCAACACGCATTATTTATGTGGATTGATAATATTGCAAGCTATTGTCAGTACAGGTTGTCAGGAAATATTTTAAATGAATACCCAAAATGCATTTCAGTTATGTCGAAGAAAATAAAAGAAAAACATGACTCATATCTGTTAGAAGTGCTTCATAATTCGAGTATCGGTATCTTTGTTCAAAACGCTCTACCGCAAAGTGCATCAAGCCAACTTCAGGATGTTGCAAAAGAGCAGTAACAGTTCTGGCACATTTCCGGGTGTCATGAGCGACCTCGGCCGCCAGTCGGCGATGATCGCAACACCAAACAAGAGAAACAAACAAAACACAAGTGTGCTTCTTTTTCGATGTCCCCAACATGAAAAAGAGGCTTCGTGTGATTACAACTCGAGGTGCCAAATGTACATCTTTTCGAGGTTGTCAACAACACCACCAAAATACTTTGCGTCTAGGAGATGACTATGTTTCTAATTCACTTACCAAAATAATTCTTGTTATTTTGACAACAGGAAATAATTGCCTGTCGCCCATGAAATCTCACAAGTCAAAACCTGTAGACATGTGTTCGTAAACTACAAACATACCGTACCTGCCACCACATTGTCACCGACAGTAGCGTAGGCCGACAACAGTGCTCCAAGTTCGACCAAACTTTGGCGAGCATGTCGGACAAGAGAAAGCTACAAAATAGGCCTTGTTATCAGGTGATTTGCCCTAAACATTAAAATAAGGCGAATCAAGTGCGTTTCATACAATGCACCGAAATCAAACTAAGTTTCGACATAGTTCACATTCGGAGAAAACTACATTTTTCAAAAGACGACCCGATTGTTTGCCACCGGGTGTCGCTACAAGGTAAAAAGCTTCAGGCAACGCACGTGAAGGATGAAGTCAAATCAAAATAAAGGTATTTGTTTCTGTTTAGCAAATAGCTTGGAATCTGTGTCAAAGTAACATGAATTAGGTTCTTTATTATAATGATATTATTGCACTTTAAAAAGTAAAATTCACATGAAACTCCAAAAAGAACAATTACACCTATGGACAATTAAGAGTCATCAAAGAACCTAACAATTAATTGTTCTTGGCAACTGCTACTGAAAATAAGTCATCTACAAGCACTTTTAATTTACCGGCTCTGAGTCAATAAAGCAATTTCAAAGCTGACCCAAAATAACAGATAATGTATTATCCACTTATTTGCTTTGCATCACAAAACGGTTGTTGCTATGTCGGCACCCATGCTCCCATGTCACTGTATGCAGCACTTTAAATGTCTTTACTGGAATGAAGGTAAACAGGACAGGTGCAGTAACGAATCCCGTATTAGACTTAATTTCAACTTAAATAGGCATCTCGTGTCAACACAAATCGAGCTGGATTTGAATTGACAATTTCCATATTTGCCATAAAATGCTATTTTGCCGCCTCGATGTGTCTCACAAAAACATGCATGGCAGGCTGATTGAACATTCTAAATTGTCCCTAGGTGTGAGTGTGAGTGCGGATGGTTGTTCGTCTCTGTGTGCCCTGCGATTGGCTGGCGACCGGTTCAGGGTGTCCCCCGTCTACTGCTATAGATGGGATAGGCTACAGCACGCCCCGTGACCCTTGTGAGGATAAAGCGGATCAGAAAAGTGCAGTTCGCAAAAAGGTAGCTTGACTTCTTAAATATGGGCAAAGTTTGTTCAGGAGTCATACCAAACGCTAATTTTTAAACTGGCAGGCCATCCGAAGAGGCAAAAGCTCTTACAGTGATTAGGCCGCGGTTATCGATATATATGTTGCTCACTAATAAACTGCAAAAATCATCAGTATCTGGAGCATGCCCTCCTTGTTCGGGAGCGCATACAACACATATTGTCCATTTACTGTAGTTCTGTGTCCTAATGGAGCATTTCATTTCAACATCGTTCACATTACTTTTTTTTCTTTTTCTTTTTTTAAATGTCAGTGTACAACTTAATCATGAATAAAAGCAGCATTTCTATGCAGCAAAGGTTCGAGAGGCCTTAAGGATTCCCGAGAGTTCTGATTGGTCACACCATTGTAGCGCTCAATCTCCCAACACGATTCATGCTGGGAAGTGTCACGGCACTTATCTAATGTACCTCACGGCCCCAACACCACTCCACACCCTTCCTGACCCGAAACCAAGTGTGTGAGAGAAAGGGCTGACAGAGAGGCTATTCTTCTTGAGCAAGAGAATGTGTCAAAGGGGGAGGGGTGCAGGCCTGGTCATGATATCACAATCTCGTCTGCTCACTTTGTAGAGCTCCGATGGTCGCCACGAGGGGTCTTGTGTTGCGTGACTATTAGTAAGGCCGCATATAAAATACAGTACTGCATTTGCGTGTGCTCAAGATGGCCCCCCCTACACCAAAAAGTTTTTTTTTTTTTTAACTAGAGCACTGGAAGAAAATTCAAATGGGCACACAGTAAATTGACGTTCAGTCCATATGTACAAGTGTTATTTTTACTTGCAGAATTTACATTTTCAACTCAATTTTAGTGTGCAAATTTCGACCCAACATGGAGCTTAAGTATAAATTAGGCATCGTACATAATAGTTAATGTTTAGACTGGGAGTCACTACATCACTGCACTGCCCATCTTCCTCGAATCACATTTTCAAAAGTAACCCACAATTTCTGCAGAATTTTGTTTTCGCTTGACAGAGACAGCGAGCGTACTTACAGCTTGAGAGAAGGACCAGGATCGCATATTTGGTTGATTATACCTGCAAAAGCAAGGAGAAGACTTTAATCGACAGGACACCACAAAAAAATATCTGAACTTCAACTAACCTTCCCACTTAAGTACTGTATCGGCATCTCACGCAAACATATACAGATTGCGACTTTCTCTGAACCACACGATCTATTGCAAGCTGGCACGGATGGACTGATTCTGGCAGATTCCGTGGAAGATTTTTTTTAATGGTTGGAATGTGGTAGGTTGGTACCAGTGGTTTTGATAATGCACTTGGCAAAACTGACACAGCAACATGGGCTCCCAAAGCTGAAAATAAACAGTGCATCCCGGATGGGCCTCACCCTGTAATTTAAGGCAACAAAAATGGAAGCTTCTTTCCTTGCGTTGCAGTTGCTTAACCCTTTTCCCTCTTCTGATTGAGGTTATTAGAGTGCACGAAAACGAACAAAATCAGTCAAAATCAAAATGAATGCTCTTAATAAAAACATCTCACACTCAACAAATGAAAAAAACTCCACATATGAAAAAAGTAAACCCAATCCAAAATAAAATAAAACAAATTTACAAAAAAAAAACCTAAACAGACTTGCTCGAAATACTAATTTAAACTAACTGAATAGAAAAACAAATAAAGTAAAAACAAAATAAAATCTAACTAAGGGAAAATCAAACCCAAGTATTATAACTCTACTTTCCATCACTTTTAAAAAAAATTGTTTGTTTTTTCTACAACAAAAACAACACGATTTGGTTGTCAGATCGAGAGCAGCAAGGGGCTTAAAAAAACAGGTTCCTGTCACATAGAACCACACAACAAACTGATGCCCACATTACGACAGAGAAAAATGGCTGGCCGTAATATTAGGTACAGCCATACAATCTAGCCACATTAACTATAATATTTTGTCTTAGCATTACGCAATGCAATGAATGCATTTAACAACAAACAAGATGACACAATATTGTTCAGTATCAATTAAAATAGAACATTATTTCCGATTTAAATTTTGGATACGCCTCCTGTAATGGACGGTGAATACATATATCCACTCATAGCTGACACTTCTCACCTCTTTTTCAATAGCTACCAAATACTCCCGGCAGATAGGCCAACACTGCAGCAAGTTACGAGTGCTGACTGTAGGCAGGCTACTAATATGCCAAAAAGCTTTGAATCATTTACACTATTTAGAGTACAATACATATTTTTTCCCCACAAAGTTCATATTTTTGACTGTGGAAAACCTCTGAAGGCCGAGTTAAGAATTGATGAACAGATGAGCCCCACTGACACGAGTGTTGGCCAAGCATCAAAATTCTATATTTAAGGTGTTTGATAGGATTGGGGTCAGGGGTTTCAAACTTCGTACAAAGAAAGGCCAAGCATGCCTCTGTGGAGATTGCTTTGTGCCCGGACAAAAGAAAATGGCCTTCTCCAAACAGTTATACAAAATGTGTTGAATGCATTTGTTAATGCATGTCAAAGAAAGGACTCAAGCCCATTAATCAATTAATCGATTAAGATGTGTTTGTCTGCTTTTTGTCCTTCATGGAGCCAAACCAAGTCGATGTGTGTGACATGAGAATGTTAACCAATGCTACATCACATTAAATGTGCTGTCATGTGGAAAACTAATTTGTTTTTGTACATTTCCCTCCTAAAACGATGATGACAGCCGATTAATTCCTGCATCAGTAATATCCCCTGCCCTTAACCAATGCCTTGCCCTGTATCGCGAGACGCCAGCACACTCCCACGGCAATGAGTCAACCGATTAGTGTCGCGTCCGTTTATTTATTGTAAATAGGAGTCATTTGATGCGATTGAGCGGGCGACAAATTGGCTGTGATGTTTTTGCTACCTAGAATAGAGGCATGTAGGTGGGGAAGGTGACATGAGTCATCGATCATGGCGTTAAAGTGGGGAGTCGCGCTTCATCGGGCTGCGTAAACGAGAGCGGAGGAGACACTGGTGTCACGGGTGACGAAATATCGAGGAAAGAGGAAGCCTCAGATGTCGTCATCTGTCACGGAAGGATGCTGTGCTTTGGAGACTCTGAAGATGAAGGCTACTTCATGTGTACTTTTGAGATGTGTGTATTGACATTTTAATCAATCAAGGGTTGGACAGAACCTTCCTTCAATCCCAATTCTGCCACATATTAAATTGTGAGAAATTGTAAGAAATTAACATTTCTCAACAACAATCAACATTTTTCAATGTCGTCGGAACAGCTTGAGGAAGGCCTTTCTCTGTTGCTATCACTTACGCCCCAGTGCACAAAGCAAGACCCATAAAGGCATGTTGGGATGAGTTTGGTAGGGAAAAACCTGAGCCATGAAGAAGTTTGGGATGAACTCGAAACGATTGTGATTCAGGCCTTCTTTCAGGAACAACAAGAGTGACATTTGAGAAATATTCTTACAGCGGCGCTTAAAAAAAAATAGTAAGGATCCGGACTGGCTAATCTGAAAGGTCGCGAGAATTCCCGACCTGTGAAGACACTCCCTAGATCCCGCGGGTCCGTTTTGAAATTAGCAAACAGTGCCTTCAGTTACCCAAGTGGCCTTTTTGCCTTCTTGCTACAACTTAATTCCCAAATTACAGTAATCCCTCGTTTATCGCGGGGGTTACGTTCCAAAAACAACTCCGCCCCCACCTACAAACAACTGACAGTCTTTGGAAATGCTGCACAGAACGTTCCGTCGACATTGTTGATTTTGTTATGGAAAAAATTTGGCAAGCAGTGAGATGGGGAGACTGTTGACAGTCCCTGAACACATTCCGTTGTAATTTTCATTTTTGATCAAATATAGTATGAATGCCATATGGCAATCTTATTGGAGGGAATAGGAAGCTCGACTAATACATTAATAAGAGTAAACAATATATCTTCAAGTAAAGTGGGCTGGTCTGAGTCAAGAAACAAGGCTTTCATTTCCCTAACTTTAAGACCCAGGCGTTCATGTTTAAGTCTCATTTTATCATGTTTATGAAACAACTTTGACTTTTTAATCATCTGACTTTATATGCTGTAATTTTGGCACTTCAAATGATACCACCCCTGATCTGACAGTGTTGCCACCCCACAGCTCTCGCCACCTGTCGGTGTTTAAAACCCACCCGGTAAAAGCAGCCCACCCACTGATCCCCAGTTCGTTTTGAAACAATTCCACAAGCTGCCGCCCAGTCTGATGAAGGAAAATGTGACTCACTCACATCTTGTTTTTGCTATTTGATGTACAAGTTGAACGCTGCATGAATGTGTTGATGAAAGTGGGCAAAGACACTCACCGGTTGAGGAAGTCCCTGCTAGAGTGCCAGTCGGGTTCCTGCGATAAATAAAAAAGTTCATGCTTTATGTTCCATTTGAAATGAATCCATCTGAAACGCTACTTATAACTTATAACTAGATGGAGTATCTTGGTCTTTGCATTTAAATTTAAAACAGTTTGGACATGAATAAAACATTTTTCTTCATTATGTCTATCCGTCTGTGATTCACACTCAATTGTGAGTCAACATACCATCGGCTTACAGATGTTTGTGATGTGAGCTGGCGTAACGAGTTAGTGGTTAACTTGATGGGTTGAAAGAAGTGCGTGTGGTATTTAGGCAAACCTCAGACCTTCAGAAGGTGCAAATTATTGAAGATCGCAGGAAACTAGCACTGCAAGCATGGGCAAGAGCCAGATAGATGGAAGGAGAAAGAGAAAAGATTAGCAAAAAACATGCAGCAGAAACCCAGGCTAAGGTTGAGAGTTCATTTCGATCAGTGAAAAGGGGCAAAAGCTGCCAGGCGGTGTCATCCTACCCTCACTTTTAAATGTTTCATAGACAACAACCTATGAGTAGAAACAAGAGCTCCTTCATGGTAAACCTGCTTTTTAGCATATGGTCCACCAGCTGGAGTTTAAATGTTCATCAGAGAGGAAGGTGCATTCATAACCATCATCGCCTGATACACACACGCACACACACACACGCACACAAAGAGGGTACCTTGCCGTTAGCTATCCTGTTACGCCACATGCTTCAAAAACACAAGCGGAGTTCAGAGAAGGTTAGAAAGGCAGAAGGCTCTCTAGCTTCGTGCTGCATTCACGTGCAGTGAAAAAGTCAAAATGACCTCAGAGATGCTTTACAGTTTATCAGGGGAAAAAATTTTTGAGATCCAGAAGTTGAATGAGCATGGAACTAAATGAAAACAGCACGTGTTAGAACATGGTTAATCTTGAAGCAGTAACTTCACACGCAATGGTAAAATAAAGACAATACGAAAGATGACTGCAACAAACTGTACTTTTTAATAAAATGCTATGCACTTTATTACAAAAAGGCATATCAAGCAATAACGGAACCTTGCTCTCAGTACATTACTTTTAAACAATACTGTCTGATGTGATCTGTCGTCTTTCCATAGCATGAGCTAGCACAAGGTAAGTTGACCTGTGTGGACAAAAACATTGGTTCAACAGTAACTAACACCCTGGTTTAAAAAGGCCAGTTATTACTGTAATCCAGCTGCATGTATATTCCCCTTGAGTTGAGTAATGGCAGAGTAAACTGAAACAAAACTGAAAAATACTACACTCAACCCAACACAAACATTTGTTAGTGACGGCGATGAAAACACCCTTTCACCAACCATCGCAGCAATGTCAACTGAAGTGACAATCAAAACGATTATTGGAAGGATATGCATAGCTTACAAGAGGCAACCATCGGCAGAGGAAAACGCTATCGAGGGGCTATCACAAAAGGAATCGAAAACATGCACAATTGCATTCACAAAAACAGCGTGGTCCTTACTTTAAAACTTATTGATGGAAACAGAACAAAAATAAGAAAATGACCAAAGTAATACCAGGCAGAGATATAACTTAATATGTACAATGTGGGTCACAGACAGCACAGTATCCTAACCTGAAGAAATGGATCATGTTGAGGGCAAGATGAGACTTAGTTGTAGTCAGGGTTAAAGGAGTGATGATGTAATGTGCTTAGTACAGTACTCAGGGTTCGACATTAATGGTGGCCCGATGGCCCAGGGTAATAGCGCCACTGTCGGGCCACAAACACTACCTACCTTCAGACGCTGGCTCGGCCAGGCCAGTATAAATTTCCAAGTCAATTTTTGGCGCATAAGTGCATTGATTTCTGACACAAGCTGGCGGAAGCAGGATGTTTTAATGATGCAAGAACAAAATGTGCTTGCTTGAATAGATACAAGGGCATGAATCGGGGTGAGCCTCATGTCCCCTGCCGCTAATTAATTTGTTCCAGTAGCAGCGGGACAACGGAATTGCAGCAAGGAATACGGGCAGCGACACAACGTCAAGCTTCATCACAAGACTATTCTGTCCAATAGTGTGCAGAAAACAACTCTGTGCTAACAAAAGCTTTATTCTTCATCAAGG
This sequence comes from Hippocampus mohnikei, assembly GCA_026261675.1. NCBI lineage: Eukaryota > Metazoa > Chordata > Actinopteri > Syngnathiformes > Syngnathidae > Hippocampus > Hippocampus mohnikei. The sequence continues at coordinate 2,030,888 of JAKGUB010000336.1, forward strand.
CTGTAGTGCACAACGAGCACCAACACCATGACACTTTACGGCACTGTGTCATTACAATTGTTAACACGGCATCAATTGTTTTGCTGAAGCATAGCTAATGTTGAGTCATATTTTAATTCTTTGCTTTCATTTGTTTCTATGATGGCCATTCATAATCTGTCTTGGCATGAACACGGTCAGCTGCGCTAAAAGGTTCGAGGATCATTTGCCCTTATAAATAAATATTTAATATTGTGCAATGTTGGAATGTAGGTGCGAAATAAATGGTTTTAGATTTTCACTGATAAAGCCATATGCTGGAAATAGTCCACCCGGCCCATTCCACAAATAAGTCTAAGAGCGTGGTCAAGGTGGCAAATAGTTGCATTTTATCCCATGTGTCTACATTTTGGTGAAAAACCTAGTTTCTCTCGAGTCCATTAATCCACCATACCTATTCTTCATCCATGCTGCCCAGGCTCCCTGTTCACCTCTCAAAATATATTCAGGTGACTTCACTGAGCTGAAGATGAAGACAAAACTAGAAAGACTGTAGAAGCATGGCTGAGCCACATCCAATATGGCTGCAAGCTAGTCACATCGGCTGCTATGTACATGTGGCAGCCATATTGGATGTGGCAAGTAATCGTCAAAGGCAGGAGCCGATTGGAGAATGGTAGGAAATGGCGTCGGCCATACCTGTAAATTCATATCAACACTATTGGCAGGGTGCGGGGAAATTCAGTGCCCTACGGCGCCCAATGTGTGTATTGCACAAGGACTGCATGTCACCCTTTCAAGAGTCCGTCGACAATGTTCTGTGCACCCAAACTGGAAATTTGTCTTCGTTTGAAATGCCAGCGAAAAAACAAATTAATTTTACTCATCAATAACTATACTATTTATCCTGCTTATCTAAAAACGCTTTCAATCATTTTCAAAAATTTTTATTGTAATTTTTCCCTGTTCATTTTATTTTTGTCAATTTAATTTTGTCCAAACTCTATTAACCCTCTGTTTATAAGCCACCACTAGTACAGTATAAAGATACTATATGTCAAATAGTGACGAAAACTAATGTATTATATCATGACTACACAGGCCCAGTACCGCTTCTGACAGGGCTACCACAAACTGGCTCATCGGGTCACCAAGAAGAAAGGCTTTAAGTCGCACCCTGGTACGACAAATGCAGAGTGGGTGGATGAGTAGTAGTTGGTACGAGTAGTCAAAACCAGGGAAACAGAGTTGGCAAGAGAGTGCAAGAGAGCCACAAGCTGCCGGCAAAAAAACAGCCGGACTTTAAAAATCAAAGGCACCAAGTAAGGAAACAGGAACAGGAAGCCCCAAATAGGAAGCGGATCATCATTGAGTCAACAGTTTAAGTCTCGTGATCCAACTGACCAGTAGCGAATGTTCGGCCGTTGTGCGCTTGGAGACCGCAGCTACTGGCGCTTTCTTGACATCCTCCTGGTAGGGGATGGTGGCGCTGTTGTGGAGGTCGGAGTTTGAGTAGTAGCGACTGCCTCGGATATGGTCCAATCTGACTAGCCGACGCTCCCCGGTCGGCATGTAGGTGGACGGAGACGCTGACGCCACTTCCTCGGCTATGGTGGGGATCCTCTCATTGCTCAGGTATCTAAACATGAGGTCCTCACCTTGACAGAATTATAAGTCACTTTAGATTTGCTGTGCATCTTTGAAAAATATCCAAAACATATTTAAAGCCACTTTTCTCTTTGGTGATACGCCAACGCTGCTCACCATGGTACAGTTTGAAACCATACACCGTATAGGCTTGCATCGTAATAGATGCATCACTGCAGTGTGACAGGTGCCATGTATAAATTCATCAAAGCAGAGGAAGACAACAGAAAACTAATGGTGGAAATGCCTGGAACCTCTACCATAAGCAAGTTTTGACTGGAAAACTTGCGCATCATACCAAAATTAAACGGTGTTGCTTGGTACAGGGATGACTTAATAAGCAAGCAGAGCAAACAAGTGTGTCTGAGTAAAATCTTCCTATTAGTTGGAATATTGAAATAAGAATGCTGTTCATACCTTTCCTGTTCTGTGTCCATGGCTTAGCAAAGGGATCTACAATTGCAACACAAGTATCCACAGGCATGGAAAGTGGCCGGGGCTTACCTAGAAAACATGGGAGAGCATCAGTTATATGAACCACTGTATTATCTGTTCATGCGTTTATAAAGCGAAGGCACGCATTTTACATTAGAGATACCTCATGTCACCAAACGTAAATGTCGCAAAAAGTATGAATACTGAAATAATGATGGCTTCTCTCAGTTGGCTCAAAAAATGACTTGGTGTGAAATTTGGGCAGGTGTAATTGAACAGAAAGTTGGTATACTCGCAGAAAACCATGACCTTTTCTCTTGTATAAATGGCTACAGGTTTATTGTCCCTTCTGCCATCAAATTTAACTGTTCCACCTGTCACTAAATGTTACTGGCAGAGATGGATGAATAAATATATATTTGTTCTTAATACAACAGGATTTGCAGATAAATTCTGTGGAATCGGCTCACCCCGATGAACCTCATGGCACACTAGAGTGCCACGGCACCCTGGTTTAGAATCACTGTATTAACGGCACATAGGAAAAATGCATATGATTAAAAAGTACAAACCACGAGAATTCTTGTGCTCCCTCATTCTGGGCTGGATGACATTGGCATCGATTGGATAGCCCACACTTAGTTTGTCATAATCTGCAATGGTGCAGCGTTTCCTATTCTCCTGGTCCAGGAAGGAGTTGGGCGACTCCGAGCCTTTTGGCCTTTTACTAAAGCTAGAGAAGGCGTCTGTTCTTCCCTCTCTGCAAACAAGTACAACAGTGCAGGACTATTTTTAACAGCACAAAACAAAGCATGATTTGTATATGGCAAAGACATAGTTAAAAAAAAAATCAGTCCCTCTATGATCTAAACGAATGTGGAACAATGTTGTCATTTCCCTGGAGGAGGAAGATAAGAGTCATTGCATCAGGACGGTGGTAGGATTTGTGGGAGCTGAGTGGGTTGGAAAAAAGCAGAACAGACTATTCTGTAGGAGGTAAATGTCAGGCCGCAGCTACTTATTAGGAAGGGAGGATATTAAGAAACAACTTGCATCTTGTTGCATCTGTTTAATAAACTTGTTCAAGCAATCTTCCCTCCATAGTCTAATCCACTTTTTTTCTTTTTTATTTAGGGTCACAGGGAAGCCGGAGCCTATCAAAGCTTGCTAAGGGTGCTGAGAGGCAGGAAGCATAGACAAGAGACTGTTGCACACAAAATAGGCACGTTAAGAGTCTTCAACTAACCTAACATGCTGTATATGAATGTGTTTGACCTGCTGGAGTAAAGAGAAGTGCCTGAAGAAAACCGTCATGAAAGTACACAGAAAAACTCCAAACAAAATGGCTTTGACCAAGATTCCAAGCAGCTTCCAACTTCACACCTTAGTGTGAGGCAGCAGTGTACCAAAAATATTGTAACTCCTGCACAAATGAGACGTTTCACCTTGGCGTGTACGGCATTTGAGGGGGAGGCGGGATGTAAAAATCAAGGAACGCTGGTTTCTCCTTTTTGGTTGATCCGTTAGCTGTACTGCAGGGGGACTGGGCTCGGATCATACAGGAATTGTTCTGGAAAAGACAGCAAAATAAGCCAAACAATCACTAGCATACACAACAACATGGTGCCTTCAATCGCTTTTCTGATCTGACCTTAGTAATACACTTGACAGTGGGGTCATTGCAGAATTTGAGGACGTTTTACGCCCCACCCATCAAATTTGAAATAATCCACATACAAAATAGTTAAAAAAATGCTATTTCTGAGTACATTTACTCGTCCTGAGACCAAATCTCAGGACGAGTAAATGTCCAAGGAAAAAAACTCGACCAAATTAAACCTAAAATAAAACACTTGAAATCTAATTTTAATTTCTTTTTTTTTCTTTTTTTGTAATAAAATGTGTTTCATCTATGTTTCCCCTATCTGTGGTAACATTTGTTTGAATATATATAATATATATATGCACACTGCAAGAATCAAGACAAGGGCATGGAAAATCCTCCTGGATCCCCGCACCCTGCCCACCACCTTTTCCAGCTACTCCCCTCAGGCAGGCGCTACAGATCCATGCGCACCAAATCCAGCAGACACTTAAACAGCTTCTTCCCTCTAGCCATTAACTCCCTAAACAGTCACTGACGTAGTCACTCTTCTTGTACAACAAATATTGTATCTCTCTAAAATGGTTCAATGATTTTCTGCACCAACTGTACAAACTGTAATAGTATTGTATTCTACCACTGATCACTTTAACTCTGCTTGAAACTATGGTTCACTTACATTATGAAATGTCCTTCCATACCTATTTGTCATGTTCTTGTTTATGATGATACTAATGCAGCGTGTATACCGGAGACAAATTCCTTGTGTGTTCTACATACTTGGCCAATAAAGATGATTCTGATTCTGATTCTGATAAATAAGAATTATTATTCACAGAACGTGTGTCCCACAACATGCACGCAACCCTGTTCTGCATATGATCAGAATACAACAATTCTTTTTAAAAAATCTTTGGTTATTTACATGTTTGTGCTTTTGGTCAGCAGTAACAGCTAAAAATCTGTAGCTTCTACCTCTAAGCGAAAGCGAACATTTGTCTGGATTTGCAACCCTGTTACCAACAAGCCTGTCACTGTCATTACAGTGGCAGGTATTGTAAAGACCAAATAAATAATGTCATAAAAAGCGTACCATTGATCTAAGCTTAGGAAATCAAATCACTGATAGTTTAACTATTACTCGTGAATATGTAGCAGGAAATTAGAAAATGAAAGGTTTATTTTTCAAGAAAGTTGAAGCCGAAATGTCCTCCAATTATGGAATGACCCAGTGAGTGTTTGATGATTCACAACGAAGACTGTAAATTAATAAAATAGCCTTTATACCGGTATACGGATCTCCGCACGGCTTTAATGTGTACACATAAAACAATACAGCAAAGCATTCATTCAAGCCTAAAACAGAACAAGACCTGTCGCTGTTTTTCTTCTAGAAGTCCAAGATAAACTGTGATGGCCAACACTGATATCTGTGACTACTTGTTAAAACAAGTTGCTGTGGGCATGTTGACAGCAGTCACCTTTGCGATGAGAGCCTTTTCTCAAAAACACGCTTATCTCATTCTATGACTACAAATGGAGGCTGCACAATCTGACAAAGGCGCAATTTGAATTTAAGTCGTCCACTTTCACAGCTGCTTTGTTTATTTGACATCTGCTTAAGGAGACTCAAGTGCAAAAATGCTTCTCATTCACTCGCTGTTAAGAAAAGCACATTGTCACTTAATATTTGCAAAGTTGTACGATGCAAGATTACCATGGATCATTGCAAGTTGTGTTTCATTTTAATAGCAACGTCCGGGGCTTTTGTTTCTAATTAACCAGATACAATCTGAGCAGACTCCGCCACTAAATCATGCTTGCTTTATCTCCCTCGCTGAATCACGGGACTATGCCATTTATGACGGAGAACTCGGGCACTGAACTCTTCAGAGAGCCTTATTCAGACTTGTCTGGGCTTGTTGCTTTGGATTCCTGCCTGTAAAAAGCTTATAATTGATAGATAATGACTAGACATGCGTAGGAGGAAGTGCCGATCTACCTGAGGAACAGGAGGCTTCCAGCGCATATTCTTGAGAGGGGCGGGGGTAAAACCCGTTGTTCCTGTGGGTCGCTTCTTTAAGAGGAGGAACACACCTTTGGGATCCTCCCTTAGTTTCATGACCAGGTTTTTCAGCTGCCAACCCACCTAGATGACAGGAGTAGAACACACACACTGTCTCATTAACATTTGCTAGCAATACTATATTATGCTCTATGAAATACTGTGATATGAATATATAAAACTGCATTAAATAATATTCTCACCACTGTCTGTTGATTGACCTGAATCACTTCATCACCAGCGTGGATCTTCCTGGTCAGGTCAGCAGGGGACTGAAGAACAAGCACAATTGTTCAATAAGTGTAATTTTTCATCCAATACGTCAGTTCAGATCGTGTCCCATCTTTTATTGACGATATAATGATATAATGCATTCAAATTCTACTCAAACAAACAGTGGGAAAACATCCAACACAAAGGACTGTTGTGGATGATTCAGATCGTGATTTACAAGGAGGGCCGGAGGCAAACGGATCCATACGTCACACAGTGATACTGGCGCATGAGTCGCTGCCTGAATGTGTCATCGCTGACTCAGGGGGAACTTTTGCATAGAATGTTTGTGTATGCGCAAAAACATGCAATTTTCACAAGCAACAACAGTTAGAGACTTCTTAAGAATTTATAAATTGTACGCTTTTGCAACTGGAGGAGGAAATGTGAAATGGAAATGAGGAGCAGGGTGAGAGTGAAGTACTATTTGTTGCGTTTATACCTACATGTTCTGTGGTTCCAGTAATGACATGTAAGCCATCATATGTCGACTTAATATACATCCCCTGGACAGGAAACACAAAAACAGTGTACTTCATATTGTGATGAATACTTTTAAAAATGGAACATCTACAAGGGTCAGACAAAACATTCCTTACCAGTCCTTCGCCCGGTTTGATATTGGTCAGCTGGACTTCCTCCAAGCAAGCAGACTGACTCATCAGAGGGTCAGAGGTGGTTCTCACGGTCTGATCACAGATGTTGTTCAAAATCTTGGACTGGTAAAGGATCAAACAAACAAAAAATATATCAAATGATTGAAAAGATCAATTCTATAATGACCTCAAAGGGAGGGGTGAATAAATCCCCTCTATCCTCAAATGCACTGATTGACCAGGAAGTCATCATGAAAGCTGCCTTTGACTCTGTGTATGCCTCCATGTTAAAGCCATGTTTAATCTGAATGGATCAGTTCAATGCGTCAGTGTTCTCTGAGCATTCAAATTACTGTAATCCCATGCATGTCGTTGAGTTTTTCCTCATTAGATGGGCCTTTCCACTGATGCTTCTTGAGGGATTTCATAATTACAGCTAAATATGAAGATGTGAGTGGAGTATCCAATTGTACAAAGTACCTGGCGTATCCATTCAGTGATCAGTTTTTGTGCGTTTAGTGTTTTCATTTAAATTTATTAAATAAACAATGTGTAAATCTGGGCTATATTTTAAAAACTCCGCTTGAGAAAGTGCAACAGTGAGCTACTGGAAGCCTCTGGAGCCCGAGCAGTGTCTGCAAAAGGAAGCATTCATTGACTAATGGACTGGTTGCAAGAGGCAATGTTAGACCCATCGTCACTATCAAAGAAGAACAATAAACCGGGTGCTGAGATAAAACCCTGCAATGTCTGAGTGAAAAGTTTCTATTGTCTCTCCTAAAATTATCACTTGAAATGAAAGCAAGAAAGTGACGCATGCATCCAGAATACTTACTACTTCCAGGATTTTTTCTTCCATCTCATAAACACAGCAGTCCTGTTAAAAGGGAAGAAAAGGAATTAGGAACCAGAGCAGCAAACAACAACGTAACAGAAGATGCAGTCATAACAGGAGTTGGTGAAAAAAACAATCAGCTATACAGGTATGGAAAATTGAGGGAAATGGAGAACTGCCCCCCCCAAAAAACAGCCTGTACATTAAAATTGCACCCCTGCTTAAATTGAACTATAATGGAACTATAATCACACAAATCCCCGAGTGGCTCACTTCACTATCATTGGGACTTAAAGGCCTCTGAAGCATGTCGGAACAAAGTGCAGGTGACATTGGGGCCGATGTGGTGACCTGAACAATGAAAAGAAAATCTTCACCTAAACGGTGGTCCTAAGTGGAGGCCTTGTTGGTCACCACAGTAGCAGCATCAAGTCCAAAAAGCCATAGTAGCTGTGCATGTCATTTCAGAGCGATGGCCCAGCGATCAGTTCTGCGAAGTCAACTTGGAGGTAATGGTAGCCAAAAGAGTGCTTTCACTGCAGCTGGAGTGCACACAGCTGAGGCAACAGCCTCCCCTGACAACTGTGTCAACCCTGGTGAAAAGGGTCTGTGAAAGGATCGGGTTCACGCTGTCTGTGGGGGTGGGGGCTGTTTGTTTTCAAAACTGGGTCTTACACGGACGGACGAGTGCTACCACAAAGGAGGCCATCCATCAAAACACAGGTGATATGCTTCATTCAGATATTGACAACAAGGAATCCACTTTAACCTGCAACAAACCTGAATCTATGCACAAATAAAATGCAGGCCAAAAAGTATGTACAGTTGTAATGACAACATGTGTGCCCTATAACAAAAAGATAGCTTTTTTTTTTTGTGCAAATCCTTTGTGCAGATATACAATGGTAGATAAATGAGTTTGCCTCGACTTCTATTGACCTGTTGCAGCTGTGTCACGTAATCACGCGAGTGCAACATTATGGACGGCAAAAGTTAATGGCTGCCAAATCGAAGTGTTTATGATGAGACTAATGCAGCGTGTTATACCGGAGACAAATTCCTTGTGTGTTCTACATACTTGGCCAATAAAGATGATTCTGATTCTGATTCTGATTCTGGACAGAAAATGGAGCCATGGGAAAGCAGCACAAAACACAGCGAGAGCTAGAAAGCCATACAGACGAGCAAGAGCTTGTGAGCCACACGGACTCCACCCTTCAATAGTTGTCAAGGTAGGATCCATTTTGCTTCCTTTTTCTCCACACGCATTGGCAGCACTGGATGGTTCAATGATTATGAATGAAATATATGAACAATCAACGACGAACCCTGTAAATCCTTGAATACTTTGAAGTTTGCCGGTCCTTTTGATTTGCTGCTGCTATCCATCGCCGGCATGTGATAAAAAGCCAAATTTGGTTTATACCCTTGTCTATTACCAAATCCGATCGCACATCGAGATACGACCATTTTAGAAGATAATTACTTATATAAATAGATACAGGACGATACGCTTTACAGGGGTATCAACGGTTTCAACAGGTGCAAATTGTTATTTTGCCGTCTGTCGTGATGGAATGGGTGTTCCTATGAAGGCTGTAACGTTAGCGCACAAAAGGTGAATAGTTTGCAAATTCCACTGGGCCAAAGGCTAGCATCAGTGATCAATTATACTTGCAAAGATGTGTTTGGTTTGCTGTCTGCTTGTAGTGCTCCATGAATACATTTTATAATCTTTCGACATGCCAAAATGTAGTGTGGAAGATCCATGCTTCAACATCTGTTCAAAAGATTTAGCTGCTATGGTGAAGTCGTGTGCACGTGACTGCCACATTTCCATCACTTTATGAAAAGCTAGCGTAAAAAGAAAATGGGGAAAAACACTGATCATAGGTTGCATCTGATACACAGTAGACTGGTGTCAAAACTTTTACTTCATTACAGCTTTCTCTCGAAAGACAAGGACAAATAAAGTGGACTATTCAGAACAAGTGAGAGATACAGATACACTAGTATTACATTACATATTTCAGATACTTTTGCCCAATCCAGAAGGAAAGTTGCTGTGTTTAAAGGCCACGAAAGAAAACGGTATCACATTGTTTGACAGGCACTGCTTGGCACAATTTCTATGAAGTTGCAATATCTTATGACTCCATCAATACATAAAGTGAAAATGATAGAGCAAATCATTCTTCCAAAATGCCTTCCTGAATGTCAGATTTATCCTGTACATGTGCCTGAAGCTGAATCATAACTAACAGTCAATAAACAGTCAAAATGACAATTCGGCGAGTGAAGCGATCCTTCACGCTTTTGGACTTGCCACCCTCCCATCCCAGAGTGGATCAGATGACTGTTTCTAAGAAGCTTTCGGGCCTTTGATCTGCCACCAGAGCAGATTTGTATGGTTGAGCAACGATGCAATACATAGTGGTGGCACAGTGTGGGAACACATCGGGACTTCAAAATAAAAGCCATGACTGCAACATGTAAATCATATTGTGTGGGTTAAATGTTCCAAAGTATATTCCGATTCAAACTTTTGGATGACACAAGGTTGTTCAAAACATCAGTGGAAAAAAAGAACAATGAAAAACATTGGAATGAATCTGAAAGAGTGTGACCTAAATTTAAAACATGTCAGCCAAGATGTGCAACATCTTCACAGTTTCACGACTGAGTCTTTTGCACGTGTAAACACAGGTTTCGTTCAAGCAGATGTAAATTGCATGACCTGAAAAACAACTTGTGTGCAAAACTGATGCCACCCTTGGAATTTGAATCACTCACGCATCACATGCAAACTCTTATTAAGCAGTAAGCACATCACTCACAGAATGCCCCAAGAGCAAGAAGGGTGACAAATTAAGATTTGTTAATATCTATTCATACCTTTCACAAGCCCCTTAACATGTGCCATTAAATTGTAACTGCTCAACGCTTTTAGCATCTATGAAGCACCTATTCCCAAAAGTAGCACTTAAAAGGTGGCCCTCGGTGTTGACACTTCGACAAATGTAGGAGGCTCACCTCTACAGAAATGGTGTTTTCGCAACTAACAGAAAAGTGAACAGTGAAAATTGGCAATTAAAAGAAGAAGGCACTGAAAAATAATTCTCCCTCCAACCAGCCAAAGACCCACGTGCTTAACAAGTCAGGAAGATCAGAGCCACTTCCGCCAGTTTGAATTGGCATTATGAGATGAAGCATTGGAATTTTGAAGAGACGTTTCCTCAGAATTCGGAGGTTGAGGCAACCAACATGAATGGTCTTGTCACATCTGTGACACAGCAAGAAAAAGCAAGCGTGGCCCCTTGTGATATGTATTTGAGTATCCCTGTCGACACCATAATCTCTGTGATTCACATGGCAGTCTGGGAATTGTACACCCCCCCACTTCTACTAGATGACCATGACGAGGGCAACCACAGTAAATCAGCAGAGGTTCTGAAATCCCCAACACTGGCGAGGAAATGTGCACCCTGGGAAAGGAATTCATTATGATGCAATAAGACTAAAAAAAAAAAAAACACCTGGGGTCTCAAAACTACTATAGACATTGAACACTCACATATTCTTGGAAAACTAACTACTAGACTCTGACGACAATAGGATGACAAAATATGACAGCAATTCTCTGAAAATAAATAAATAACATAAAAATGGCGGGGTAATATGTAAAAAACTCAAAAACATTTATCAAAGGACAGAAAGGGGTTCTCCCTTGTAGCAAGTGGAAAGCTGCTAAAAAAACCCACCATGCTTGCAATTATCTGTTCAGACTGAGGGTTGTGGGCTTCTGTCATGCTTGCCAGGCCACATTTCCCATAACACTTCTCTCCTTCGCTTGATCCTGCATGTCTGTGCCCCTGGGCTGGTATGTGCTCAGTGTTTTTCACAATTGTGTGTAGGTGGGTTTCTCAGCGGCCGGCTATACATGTCCTGTTGTCCTAAAAAGTGTGCAAACCTGTTGAACTGTGGTGGTGAGCTCCAGGCAGAGATGAATGATCTTGTTCTTGGTGGCTGTGAAGTCACTGATCCCTGTGAGAGGTGTCCTGTCACAAACAAGTCCGGGGGAAAAAAAACAACAATTAAAAGTAGTGATGGACTGCAGTGATCGCCTACAGTTTGGTAAACACATTTCAGCCAGTACCTGTTAAAAATCATGTGTGCCCTGCATGTATCACGTCGGGATCTGCCAACTAATTGACAAGTGTCTCAAGTGTAGTACATAAAGTGCTGCCTCCACACTTTAAATGTCTTCACAGGCGCTCTGGGCTTCACTTCCGCAATTAAAAGTAGCTTGCCTCGTTGAACGGCCGAGCTGTGCCCCTGGTTGTCTTGGTAACGAAAGCTGTACTCTGCTTTGTCACTGCTGTAGAGCCCGTGCACATTTTCATGGGACAGGATCGCCACCTCAAAACAATCTTGAGTTTCAGATGCTTAAATTATTCAGGTGTAAATTGTAATTTAATTCTTAAGGCTTCGGGCATTTAAAGAACACCTGGGAACCATTTTCAATGATAAACAAAATCATGTGTCCTTTAATATTTTGTTGTATGATACTGATACTCCAAAGGCACTTTTACTGTGTCGACGAGTGGGATTGTGAGCCATGGTGTGAAAGCACTTACCGGTCAAGCCAAGCCAGGAGGCTTTTCGCAGCACCAATGAGCTCCACCACACATGTGAGAAAGTCATTAGGTGGCTTTCGTGAGGCACTCTCATCATACACCGGACTCTTCCTGCGATCAGATGTGGCCATGTGGAGACTGTTGGTGGCTGCTCTCATCCTCACCACTAGGTCCTTCAAGTTGTCTGTCTCAACACCATAGTTCTGAAACAGTGAACATATACACAATGACAATTTTCAATCAAGTTAAACAGGCTGAGACTCTGGCTGTTTGATTGCTTGAGAGAGTGTGTGGCCAGTGTTCACATGTCATCTGATTACGATCATGAAGAGCAAAGCATTCTTGTGCCTGGGCTGGGCTTATTTCCCGTCATTAAATTCCCCTATTTTATCACTGATCCACGTGTACAAAATAGCCCAGATCGGTCTTCATGGGTCATTAAACAGTGGCCCGGTCGGAAGTAAACACACGTCACGAGTTGGAAAATTCACAAATTAATTTGTATTGTATCTGTATTGAAAGAAATCGTTTGTAACACGTCTCTAGCTTGTTAAAGTTGAGCAGCATGAATCTCTGCTGCCCTCGTAAATATCAGCTTGCAGGGTGTTGCAACGCTGCCAACAATCCTGCTGTTCAGACTGACGTGCCAGAAGCTAAATTTGCTTGCAAAGAGAAACACGGCACATGTCGAGCCAATAAAGGAGATATCTAAGTGTCTGCTTTTATTCCACTCCCCCCTCCTTAAAACACAGGTCTTTTCACTAATATCAGTGTTCAAATAATTACTGGAATGATTTTGTCTGACACACAGTGACTGTAGGCTGCCTGACTCTTGGTACAGGACATCGACTGGCTTAGCACAGATATAATTTAGCAAATGTTTAGTGCTCATAAATACTACAGTGTCATATATTTAAAAATATAGCACACACACATATTTACATATACATAAAGAAACTGAATTGTCCCTAGGTGTGAGTGTGAGCGTGGATGGTTGTTCGTTTCTGTGTGCCCTGTGATTGGCTGGCAACCGATTCAGGGTGTCCCCCGTCTACTGCCCGAAGACGGCTGGGATAGGCTCCAGAACCCCCCGCGACCCTAGTGAGGATTAAGCGGTTCGGAAAATGGATGGATGGATAAAGAAACTGGACAAAACTTTTGGTATGACTCTGTTAACGAAAGAAGAAAAAAAAGATGGGACCCCTAAGAAGATAAAAAAAATAATTTGACCAAAGGGTCATGTCCTCCAATCAGCATCACGGGTGCCAATTTAAAGAGTGACATCTGGTCAATTGATGTGTACCACACTAAACGTGGACCAGAGTAAACTAAGGAGAGCGTTATCTCAGGATATTAGAAAGCAAATTATAGACAACTTCCCTGGATGTGAGTGCAGGAAGAAACTTGATGACAAATTGAAGAGACAGATAACAAAAATGGTAAAAGAAAGGCTCAAAACAACCTCCAAAGAAATTAAAGCTGAACTCCAACATCAGCTGTGAGAATGACCTCCGGACAGACGAGAGAAAACTGGAACTTTTTGGCACATCAGCTTTATGTTCATAGATGCAAACATGAATCTCAGCAAGAAAAGTACACCGTCCCTACTGTGAAACATGCAGATGGCTCTGTTGTTTTCTGGGACTGCTTTCCTGCATCTGGCACAGGATGTCATTAATCTGTACAGAGTACAATGAAATCTTGAGACTATCAAGGTATTCTTGAGAGAAAGGTCCTGTCAAATGTCAGAGAGATCGATTTCCGTCACAGGTCATGGATGGGTCTTGCAACATAAATGACCGAAAATACACAGCTAAAACCACCCAAGCAGGGATCAGAGCAAAAACATTGGACAATTGTGAAATGACCTTCTAAGAGCCCTCATCTAAATCCGATTGAACATATGTGGAAAGAGCTGAAATATAGCGTCCGAGAGAAAACAGCCCTTCTTTATGCATATCCCAATTTGATATCATTGTTGATATTATATTCATAAATACACTACATGCAGAGACTGTGCAAGTAGGAGTCTGAAAGTTGGGGGAGGGAAATGAATGTTTCTTTCAAAGTGAAAGATAGCTATCACAGCATAGCACTTGCTGTTCTTTCCACAGGCTGTATGTAGCCAGACTGGCCTATAAACACACTGTGTGTTTTGCATCAATAAGCTATAATACGGCATCTAAAAATAAGTCTTATTCCGAATTGGAGCCCATCCGCTGACAATAGCAAAATACATTAGCAGGGCTTCTGGGGCTCTTTACATGGTTTTATTTCTATTAATGTTCTAATGTATGAGTTTGTCTAAGGAGGGATTTGAACTTCCACAAACGTTTTGGGATCCAGACACTGCAAATGGCATCATGGGTCACACAAGTCCAGAAAAATTAAACAGAATGTTCTTTGTTTGTCTTTGAACTGCAGTGGCCGCCCAATGGCTTGTGGGGAAGAGCACCACTGTTTCCTGGGGAGCTATGGGACAGCTGTGGGGCAGCATTTTGGCCCATCAGTCATTCTGATTGCACTTGGCCAACAGGCAATATCCTTTTCCATAAGTGATGTTGAGCAGTTTACAGTACATCGTGGAATAATCATCAAAATGCATAGTAGAGCTTGGATTTTAACACCAAATCCGTGTTTGCTTTCCATTTACCGTTTAAGCAGCGAGTCCCAAATCAACTCGAATGGGTTACTAAACTTGTAGTGAAAAACATGTCAGACCAAATAATTGAAAAATCTTTTTTTTTTCTTCTATAGTGCTTTATCTACACCATATATTGTCGAAAGTGCTTGACCTAGCCTCATATTCACTTCTTTAAAAACATATCAATATACACCAACATGCTAATGCATGCAAAATGCATAGAGGTTTTCCCTTTTAGTTGACTTACTGAAACACAAATATGTAAAAGGTCCACTGTAACATATTTACAATCCCCCTCCTCCCCGAAAAATTTGGGGGAATGAAAAAATAAATCTGTCAGTTACCCATCCATGTACAATAAATTGTCAAAACAAGAACTTGGACATGGGGTAAGTGAGGGCCTTCCACATGTTGGTGGCCTTGTTATCCGCAATGACTTTGCCTCAACTTAAGCAAATTCAAAACGAAATACCTTAACTTTTAAGGAAGACCAAGAGAATGAAGATAACAACACTTATTTACTCACCATTACACTATTGACAGTCTAACATCATCCATTCTGTAAAATCAGACAAATGTTGAGGGGACCATGAATCAGACCAGTTCCATACTAATACTGGGCAAATTATTCGAGATAGGCTATTGAGACACTCTAACACCATCCAGTTGGAACTCAACAGTATATCCACTGAGCTGAACTGTTACACGCGACATTCCTTTACTTTGCCAAGTGCTCCTTGGAGGCCATAAGAGTTAAGATTGGAGTGTTGCACTGGTAAAAAGGTGTTGGACCACTAGATGCACAGGAACAAAGGACAGAAAAACAATGCAGCTTGTTAACGTTCAAAGAAAGTCTTTCCATGTGTTCATATCCTAGAAAGCGAGGTAAAGACACGATGCTTTGAACATTACACAAGAAACACGGTCTCTCTTAACCCATACACATCAGCTGAATCAAACCTGCAAATTTAGAATTTGAAAGTACACATACAAATGTATTATATAGCATGAAAGACTTAGAGCAAGTTCATGAGCAGGGAATGGGTTTTACACTCCAAATAAACCTATTTGGCCTGTGGTCCACATGACCCAAAAGTACCCAACAGTGTGAAGTGGATTTGAATTTTTAATCAACTTGAAAACAAGATGACCCCTTGAACAGAAGTGATAAGGTTATGTTTGGGAGAAAAAGAAAAAGTTGAAGACAACCAAACCCAACATTAGAATGCAAAGACCTCTTTAAAAGAGGATAATGACAGAAAATGCTGACACAGATGAAACTACATGGACCACAATCTGAGACTTTCATGGGACAGGAAGTGATAAAATCCCAAATCAATTCCATCTGCTGGAAAAGTTAGTTCCTTCTTAGCTGGGCCGTTTGTAGTGCTGCTTTGATGCTAACTGGCACCCAAGTGCTTACATACAAGGATGGAAGACATATTCGGTATATGAGGAGAAAGCAAACACATGTGTTGGAAGGGACAAGTATGGGAGACAAAGAGTCCACTGGTGCATCAGGCAAAGTGTAGTGAACAGTACGATCGCTTTTTGCTCTGGACTTGAATTATTTTATATCAGACCTATGCTCTTTTTTTTTCCTTCACTAAATCAGACATGATCAACATAGATCTTTTATTCACGAAATTTGTCAAAGGCACCAATAGTGGCTCTTTATAACCCCGCAATTTCAAAAGAAAAAAAAACTTGTTCCCCAGTGCACACAAGCAACTTCACGTGTTTTGAGCCTCCATCAGCAGGGTAATGATGCTTAACTCCATCACCGCTCCCTTCAGCTGCCCAACAAACTACAGACTGAATTTGTGATGAATACACAGCAAGATAGGAGAGGCGGCCAGCCAAATGAACAAGAGGCTCACCTTTTGCTACTACCTAAAATCAATTATTGGAGGATGGACCTACTTTTATCTGCTTTTTTTTTTTAAATATAATTAACTTACTGATGAGTTCTACCCACCAGAGCGCATAGCAGATCAACAGCTTCCAGCACCAGCTCCTGGTGTCCAATTCTTGCCACACCGAGCTCCTCCAAGTCTTGATGCGTGATCTTCAGTAACTGTTCTCCACTTATTTTCTCCCGCTCAAAGTTGCTCACGTACTGCTGCAAGCTTTCATCCAAACCTGGACGCACATGAAAAAAAGAGAGCGGCGTATGTTTACTTCACTCAGATGGCAGCAAATATCATCACAATCATTTGTCCCTTTAATTTGCATGCAAAATAATTTGCATGTACATATTGTTGGTTGTGCGTCCGCGCGTGTGTGTGTGTGTGTGTGTGTGTGTGTGTGTGTGTGTGTGTGTGTGTGTGTGTGTGTGTGTGTGTAAAAACAATGCGGAGGAGTAACAGGTGGGACTGATAACTGCAAGATAAACACACTTCAAACAGAGCAACAGTTGAGACAGCCAAGTCTGTTAGGCTAGTTAAACAATGGAGGGCTATATTTGTGCAAGTGTGTGTTTGCGTGTGTGTGGGTGTGTGTGTGTGTGCCAACCGCCGAATGCTAGTTGGATTAATGCATTGACTGGACAATGGACAGCCACGCTAACAACCCTGGTACTAAGAAGTCAAACATGTATAAATCATTGAAAGAAAATGTTTACTTCCGGTAGCCCAACGTGAGCTATATACAATATGACAAGACATGAAAACACACAAACACCCCGCATTCAACTTTTCATTCATTAATCTTTAGAGTGTGGCTGTCTGTGTATGTGCACACATTTGCAGAACGCCATCATTCTTCCAATGAAAGAGCGTACAGAAAGGGGGCAGCTGCAGATGCATGGCCCTGTGCCCTGCTTCTTAAAAAGACCCGTCAGCTGTGAGACACCCTCAGTCACAACTCCAAGTCCAACCTCCCCACACACAGATATTCCTCAGTACAAGGCAGGATTTGATAGCCCTAACTCATCTTGAAATTCAAGTCACAAGGAGGTTTTTTTCCCCGCCTGAGAATATAAAACGTAGCAAGAAATCAGTGGAGCCTCATAAAATGCAGAGCATGAATTTATGAGAGACAACCCACTAGGTGAGCCTTCTAGTCACCAAGACATTTATCTAACAAGGCACCTCATATTTTATCTCTCATCTACACTCACTGTGGGTCATGAGCGTGGGCATCAAATTCGAAGCCATGACAAGAATGTTATCCCTTGAAAGGTGATGAATAGTTAAATGGCACGCTCAATAATTCATATACTTACAGACCCACTGAGATAAAATGGCAGTGGACATTTCTGACCTCTTAGAAGTGCAGTGAACCAACTCAAATTTGAGTATAAAAAGGTGAATTGACTTTGAAATACTCATGGGTGATGAAAATGGTAAAGCTCTGAAAGCTCACAGAAACATGCGAGCCTGCATTGAAGCAACTCACGGCACACTATGACAGTTGGTCGAATAAATCTGTTTGTTGTGGTCTGAGTCTGCTCAAGCCATCGCAGCGGAGTCAAAGGAGAACCAATTGTGGCTTGCGAGCCATTAGTCTCCACACAAGCCAAATCCAGTTAGGCTCATGAGATGTTTCTCATTCCTTGGCATGCAAATTCCTCAAGACCACATTAAGGAAGTTTGGGCTTAACCTCTGAATGGCCAGCTGCAACGAAAAACACAATATTACATGCAAGACCAACAAAAATAACTGAGCAACACGGGAAAAGGAAGATAAAGTCAAACTAAATGTAAACACTGAGCCAGCTACCAGGGAGCAAATGAAAATAAATCTTGGGTTAGCAAGGCCAAAGGGAATGACGTCACATTTTAGTCAACTATCAGAAGAAACGTCACAAAGAAGGCTAGCAAACAATTGACAGATTGGTACCTGTACATTTGTCAACCAAATGCTGTTGGGAGTATGATTCAACTGGCGATATTCGTGTCATAATGTGAGAGGAAGGGAACGCAGCGCCTGCGTGAAAGCTTTTCAAAAGCTGTGCACTATGAAAGAGCTTTGACAGAGTTTTATGGCTTCTGTGAAGCACTTGGCAAAAGTCCTCGGACCAAACCAAGAGGGTGTAACTCCGCAGCGGAGACATAAACACACACCACCAATGTCAAATACAATCATGTTGATATACAGCTGGGACCATATTTACAGCTCACGAATGTTGGGTTCGACTGAAGCCAAAGTGCAAGAACCCATTAAATGCGTTGATTTTAATCAGTTCAATTGAAAAACGATTTGTTAGTTAGTGTTATCCTTTTATTGCTCATACCATTTAGTTTCCTTTGATAATGTTCACTGCCTGTGTTTGTGAGTAAGCAGCTTATTAGATTCATATCAATGATTCCTGTTTATCCGCAACAGGTTGTGTAATGTATACGAGTGATTTACCCACAGGCAGGCACAACTATGGGGAGCTTGGAAAGCTCTGGGCACAGAAACTTCAGTCTGGACCGCGTAAGTGGAACTATAGTACACCCCGAGGCAAGGGAGACAATCAAGACCCACAGCAAACTTCATGGTTGGTTGGGTAAGCACACATTTCTGTCAACATAAAGAAGAGAACCCATCTTCTTGCCAATGTCTGCGCTATTCTTGTCACAATCTCAATATTTCCCATAAGCAAAGGCAAACCAAAAGTGCAGATTGGGTTCTTCGTGGCTTCATCTGTGACAGCATTTGTGCGCACTTCAGTGGGAGACAAAGAAACACTGAATTCCATTTTCAATACTGATGTGTGCACTGATGACACAGTTTCTATCAGTCTGTACCAGCTGAGTTTAGATGAGAGACGAGGTATACACCGGACTGATTGTAAATGAAAGATTTGTTTCTCACCAGTGTGAAAATTATGTTAAAAACAACAAAACAAAACAAACACTAACTAACAGCCAAAAATGAAACTAACATAAAAGCAATCCTTATCCTTATTCCTCTCCACACCAAATACTTAATCATTATAACTTATCATTGCAAGTTGTCATTCTAAGTTGTATACATAGAACGCTAACACAATATGAAAACTGTACAATGAAAACAAGAGAAAAAGACAACAAGGCCACGAAAATCTCATTAGGCGTAGAAAAATAAGTAGTGTGTTTCCGGTAACATGAAATTTCAGAATAGGGTTGGTAGGTCGGACAAAGTTTTTTAAATCTTTTTTCTCCCTCGATCCCCCATCAAAAACGTAAACAAAATAACCATAAAACATGAAACAAGGAGACATTGAAACCAGTGCCGGATGCTCGTCTGTCAAAGATTGGAAGCTCAATTTTGGTCGACATCATAAAATGTGTCCGTTTATTTATACGCAAATTCTACTCTAGCTCCGTTCCTTTTCAAGAAAATGATCTGTGACCCTGTCATACCAACAAGGCGTCTTTTCCCGGTACTTAATTAGTGTCCTACAACTATAGGAACTACAATAAACCCCACCAGAAATAAAAGATTAATTTGTCGCTAGTTGTTTGTTTACAACAAAGAGTGTCGCTAAAATGATTAGGAGAAGTCTCCAGCTCAACTCGGAACAGAATGCGAGTTGAAAAATTGCTCGTGACGGATGTCTACACTAAAAGCTCGGTGACTGGCTCATTTCAATATCAATCAAACTGGCACACAGGCTAGGACAGATCATCCAATCTGATGCAGAAAAGCCTGCCGTCCGGTACCCTCCCACTGCCATCCAGTCCCAGAGATGACGAGCGTCCGTGGGCGGGACAAAAACCAGCTTGTATCCAATGACTCGTCTCCATTCAACGCATTGGGACAACCTACCCTGAACTCACTCTCCTTTAAAGCACAGCGAAGCTGCGGGATGAATGAGAAGGCAGTCGTAACCAGTATGAAGAAGCTGATTCGGAACAAAAGTTGAGCATGTGGTAGCGCATATTTAGTCAATGACATGTACACCCAATGAAATTTACATTCATATATTTGATTACATATTCTTTGACATTTTAGGGGAAGCCGAGCTTCCCTTGCAGTCCGAGAGCAATCGCCACTGATTGAAACCCCCGCTCGCCAAAGCGGCGAGAGAGTTGAGTACCCAGCGGCTGGGTGTTACAGCCATCTCGTTACCTCTGCGTCCCGCGTCCTAGACGGCCCGTGGTGTTCGTCAAATAGTTTGTTGAATCTTTTCGATACAGCAGTGGATGCTATTTTCTTAATATTATGGTGCGAGCATGCGACTGCAACACACAAAACGCGGTTTAAACTGTTGTCGGAGATCGTTGCCGCCGCCATGATTCAATGTTGTTGACAGACGACAGGGCAAACGACGCAACGTGAATATCGCGAGAGTTTGCACCAAGGTAAACGCTCTAAATTCATCTTTCCTTTTATTATTTATAATTTTGTCTGTGGTTTTATTGTTCTTGTTTTGATTGTAAAGCGTCCTTGAGTGTTTTGAAAGGCGCGTATAAATGAAATGTACGATTATTATTATTATTACACAAAATGTAGAAGGTTTGAAAAAAAATGCCAACCGTAAAGTTTTTTTGAGGTAGAAATTCTCGGTCGGTCGGGTTACCGGAAACACACTACTTTTTTTTCTACGCCTTAGGTGTTCCACGGGAAACTACCCAATTTCAATTCATTGGTCCAATACAATAATTTACAGGCGATAAGTTTCCACTTTGTTCCACAAACCCTGCGGCTTTTAACTTGACACAGTTTCAAAAGTAAAAAGGTAAAGAAATAGTTTGAAAGAATCCATCTGTGTGACTTCTTTCTTCGCAAACATCCCATGTTATAACATAAAGACCTGTGGCTATTAATACAAAACGGCCAACGTATATTCAAATTTGTTTGGCAAATATTTTTTTGAATTACAAATAACTTCTTTGTTCATCAGATTTCGAACAAAGTAAATTTGTGGGCAAATCCATATATCATAATTATTTCAGGATACATAATGTGTAAAAAAGAAATATATCACTCACACACACACACACACACACACACACACACACACACACACACACACACACTATATATCTTTGGCACAGTGTACCGTGCGGTACACGTAAAACATGGGCCTTGGGAAACACGCACACACAAAAGAGTGAACAGCCTTTCATTTGCACGAGAAAAAAAACTAGGTAAACTCCTTTTACCAGATCTCTCCCATCTTTCAACCACTCCCTTTGCTCCCACTGGGACTGGTAGCCGCTCTCTAACGCACACAAACAAACATGGACCAAGATCCCCAACTGACGTGGCCAGTGGGAACACGACTGGGTGTACAATGGCGAAGCCACTGTAACTCTGCTGTTTTTATTTGTCAGCCAGCCCTCTGAACCTGCAGGGAATGGTCAGGAATTTGACTCATTGTTCCCCGGTGAGCAGCACCATTGTGGGAATTCACAGCACTCGGGCACAATGGACTCTGGCTGGACCAGGCTGTGCTGTAATTAGAAAGAAAGAGCTTGTCCCTGCAACTGCAAAGCTATCTTCTAATGCATGACTTCACAGAACAACAAAGCCTGGATAGACAACGGGCTGGTCCTTCCAATGGGGAACTGGGAAAAAGAGTCGGACAATAGGGCTCTCCGTGTTGTGTCTTTTACAAAAATGTGTGCTTATTAGACAACAAACAGTGTGACTAGAATCGTTTTTTGGGGGGGGGACATGCTTTGAGATACTGCAACTTCAACATTTTCTTGAGTTCAGTGACGGATTAAATTGTTTGACATTTTCATTGTCTTATCATGGCTTCCACTCTCTGCCAACAAGGAGTTTTTCACCCCACGTACCAGAGTGAAAATAAAACAGACAATTACGTATCGGTGGTGACGTATCCAGGGTGGGTTTCCCAAGTGAAAAAAGCAGCTGGGGCTGCTCTCTAACTTGATGGACGATGACTGATGGGATAAAGCGGGTTAAAGTCCACAGGCCTTCTTGTGTTGAAGCATATGAACAAGGACGAGTATGCAAGTTAATCCATAGCTGCTCATTTTCTAAAAACAGCTTTCACATAGAATTTGAAGTGAATAATATTGCATTTAATTTGCAGATGTGTCATTCAGACACAGCAATTCGTTTTTAATAGGAGACATTTAAATTTTTAATTGCTCTGCATTTTCCATACAAAGGTGTTACTTTTGTTGTGGTCAGGTAAGTGGTGACTGATATCTGGTGGCAGTTGTCTAAACAGAATTGCAAGACAGCGCGTCGGAGCCAGGCAGCACTTTCGGGAAGATAAAAGTGATGGCGGACACACCGGTCCCGAGGCTAACTAATACATGACTTCTGCACATGCATGAAACCTAATACCGCTGCACACCATTGGCGGCAGTAGTCAGAGTTCCTCATTCTAACAAAAAAGTACCGTAAATTCCGGACTATAAGCCGCTACTTTTTTCCCAAACTTTCAACCCTGCGGCTTATACAGTGATGCGGCCAATTTATGTAATTTTTCTAACGGCCGCCAGGGGCGCTCGAGTAGAAAAGGTAAGATTAAGACCGGTCTTTATGACACTGTTTAATTCTGACACTGAGGACGGTGACTTCGATGGCTTCAGTTCACAGGAGGAAGATGAAGACGGCTCACCGTGATTTTTACATGTACCGGTATGTTCTTTTACCAGACCTGTTATACAGTACTGTGCTGCTATTCTGTTGCTAGCATGTTGTTACCATGTTGCTACAGTTTTACTGCCGTGTCACAGGCACCGTTTGGGAAGAAAGTTATATTATTATTATTGTTAAGTTATATTATTAAAACTTTGAAAACTCTGTGTACCGTCTTTCTTTGTAAATATGTTTACATGTTTTAATGTGGGCACATGCGGCTTATATACATGTGCGGCTTGTGTATGTACAAAATTGGTTTTCCTCTAAAAATGTAGTGGGTGCGGCTTATAATCAGATGCGCTCTATAGTGCTGAAATTACGGTAAGTCGAACTGCTAGTTTGAAAGGTCTACTAGCGTGGAATTTTGTGTGCGTAAACAAAGCTTCCTGGTCCATTTCGGTGGAAATTTCATGTTTATACGTTGATGAGATGAAAATAATGTGCAGAATGAGCAACAACTGTGCATGGGTTCTTTGGATGACTACTTCACCACCATTTGTTTGCTGTCTACTCTTCCGATTCTTGCCTCAAGCACTAATCCGCTCGCAACCAGCCAATTGGCATGATCAATTATAGTCACCTGGCCGACGCGGATCACAGACACACTATTGACTGCCCGACATTGAGACTATCTGCTGGATGATCAATTTCATCAAGTATGTGTGAAACAAAAAATAGAGCTAAAGCAGCGATTGCAGCAATAATAGCTTGTCTGTAAATCCACAGAAAACAAAGCAGTGATTGAACGCACATGACAAAAGAAAATGTACCGATAGGGTCACGAAGCACCAGAAAAATCTTTGTGTAAATTACGCTTTGATTTGGGGTGGGAAAATTCAATGTTTCTTGGATGCATCATGATGCTGACCCATTAATATACAGTATTTGATTATTAAACAATGCCATAATGCTGGTGTCATGGAAAAAGTGACTTGCTCAAAGGCAGCTCCACAGTCTTGAGAAAGCACATTTCCATCTATGTGGAAAACAAGTTAATTTTCATTTTTGTCACATGTTTAAGGCATCTCGTGATCCAAAACCCAAAGCTGCTGAAGTCCAATCAATGAGGGTAAACGTGCATTAATCTCAGGTTTGGTCTGTGGACACAGAGCAAGACCAGCTGCGCAATCCCGTTACTGATGGGAAAAATTGGTTTGTGAGTGGTAAAATAACAGATTTCAAGAATTAGAAAAGGCAGTAGCAGCAAGATTAAGAAGAATGGAATGCTGGCAGACCTCACACAGTAGGGATGTGTGTCGTGGGCTACCTTGCAAACCAAAGTTATCATCTAATGCTTCCTCAGTGTATCAGCACCGAAGAAGAAGAAGAACGCAACTCAGCGTATTGATCTCAAACTGGAGCAGCACTTGGTCTGCGTATGAGGGTGTTCCATAAATCACCAACAACACAAAGACACTGCCCCACTTAAGAATGTAAAACCATCTCTGATAAGTTAAGGCCATGTTTAGCTATTGCCCCTTACATATTGCTGCTCCAGCATTCAATTATATGCCTGTTCCACATTCCAAAACAAATCTGGAATTTGAAAAAAAGATATAGGAAACTTTTTAGGTGCCCACGGGCACCAAGTAGGCCCTAAGAACCACATAAGCTGCTCGGGGGCCTGTTCCAAAAATATAGCTCACCAGTGATGTGGGCAAATTAGCTGAACTGCAACAAATGGGCAAAACAACTCGATTTAGATGAAAACAAACTATAAAAAGGCGCAAGTGTGAAAAGCACCCCAGGACTGTATTTACACTGCCTGTCTAAATACCCAATTCCTATTTAATACCCATACCTGATTTTCTGGACTGTCTATTTATTTACATTACCTTTCAAGTGAGACATATCTGATACCAGAGTGGTTAAATTCACATACTCTGTTTACATTGCAGTTGTATTGGCTGATACCTAAGAAGTTTTTAACCACATTTGGAGGAGGCCTGGTTCCAAGCGAAGATATCTGATACCATGCATGGTTTCTCCCCTTGACGCTGTGATGTCTATCTGAATTATGTGATTTTTATCTTAATTTTGTCACTAGAATCATGCATTGTGAATCCAGCCTAAGACACACAGGTAACTGTCGAACAATGGTTTCGCTGGTTCAGTTTCAATTCACTCAGATGTTGCATGACGAGGGTGGCTCTGCGTACCTCGTCATGACAGTACAGACCAATGGACCAGAACTGATTTTGCATCACAGTAAAGCTTTGGTGAATGAAATGTGTCCCACTCATTTAGTTTGCCATAGAAACGTGGATGCTGTCATACAAACACGGAATGTTTTTCAAACCGAGCCAAACTTCACATCCATATTTTATGGAACAGATGCTTTTAATTAAACTGATTATAACTTCATGTCTAATGCACAGAATTACGGGCAAAGTTGCACGATCATAACTTGCTAATTGCCTTAAAACTCCCAGGGGATAACCTGCCCCACAAATAGGGTTCTAAAGCTTTCAAGTTTTTTTTTTTTTTTTTACTGCCAAGTGAAACAGTGAATTGAGGAGAAATCCTGGTTTGTCTGATGCAAAGGGTGAGTGACGTGTTACCTGCAGACCATTATGGATCCGCAAGCACACACATGTCACACTGTGGTACTTTACCACTCATTCTAATTAAAGACAACAAAGACATATGCACACAACTAAATGCCTCTCAATAAAAACACGCACCACTCGCCTTTTTTCAGGTGATGTGTGTTTGTACGCTTGCCAACCCCTGCTGCCGGTTTCTGCCTACAGCTATGACACTTGAAGAAAGGGCCTATCAGGTTCATTTACTGTACATGATAAATGCAGTGTTGACTGAAAGCAGTTAAAACAGGGCTGTGCATACAGTTGGAGGGTGAGGGGCAGGTAAGAGACTTTGCCAGGGTGTCTGCACCAAACAAAAGAGAAGGTAAACATCAGTGGCAGCCACCGGTAATATGAGTCATGAAAACAGGTACCAGAGTTTAGAGTAAGTAGGCTACGCTTCAGGATCAATCTGTCAAAAATCCATTTATTCAGGTTATAGGAGCCATTGCAATGGCAGGCCTTGAACGTACTGAATCAACGGACCATCAGTACAATGAAAAACAATTTTGCAAATGGAATTTTGCAGTTCCATATAGGTCAGCACACACAAGGTACATGATGCATGACAATTCAGAAGCAAAAGGAGCCTTCAGAGAGCAATAACCTTTTCCCAACATGTGATTAAAATGGATTGGAAATAGTTCCTCTGTAAATCAGTGGGGAAAAAAGAGGGCATTAAATTGTATGTTATAGGAACAGGATGATTTTAAAACTGTGCAAACAGCAGAATGTGTTCGGTCGGAGTGGAGAACTGGGTAAACCAGACATGTCTCGACATGTCCGAAACAAGCTGTGTTATGGTATTCACCCAGTGCCCAACTAAAGCCAACTGTGGGTTCACAAAGCTACCCACTGCAAATAGTTTGACAAGATTCTACCATAAAATAGTGGTGAACGCTTGATGAGTACAGTATTTGGTGACGGAAAGGGTAAACCTTATAAAGGCAACTTGTGGCTCCGACACGAGTGACACAACACTCCCGACTTGTTTTGACTGCTCATCCTTGGAGCAGAAAGCGACTGCATTCCGAGGTCATTTAAGTGGAAGTGCGCTAACGCTGTTTCGATTGCAATACTGAGACAGGCATACCAAAACTCCAACACTATTCAAGGGCAACTTTGTTTTGTTAGCCGTCTGAGATGTTCAGTCTATTGGAACAACTTCAATCACATGACTGGCAGAGTGAACTTGGCTTGCAAACACACCATTCATGCTTGACTTCCTTCCACGAGAGGTCAGGCGGCATGTCACCCATATTTGCACTTGCGCCACTTGTGCCACCTAAGGTTGGAGCGTTGATTCGTGGAGTTTAAACAGAGCCCTTCACAGGCCAATGCGCTTCGGGCAGACCGTAGCCAAATAGCTCAGCGGAGATAATCGACGAGATTTGCAATGCATATTCCACATTTGAATGAAAGCCGAGGTGATCGAAGGACGGTTGTCAGGGGATATTGGGGAGCACTCACTGTTGAATATGATTGAAAAGTTTACTGATAAAACATTCTGACTGTGCTTCACACAGTCGTCCCCAGCGGTGTTAATGCAGCCTGCACTCAACTGGGTTGAATTAGCATGTGAATGGCATCTTTAGTCGCTGAGGAACACTTCATTCTGACAAAAATCTAATGGACCTTTCTTTGTCAGTTCCTCAAAACCGGATTAGAACAATGACATTAACTACTGATGAGTTTCTTCCCACATGGTGACGATCCTGAGGTGGTAAGGCTGGAACACGAGGCCCTGTGAGAAACAAACCACTGGGGTGCCAGGCATAGACGGAACGAAGGCAATCACATTCAGTCACCTCTTCCCAGGGACAATCCTCTTACAACACTTACCCCTCAACTCTCAAGCTATCTGCCTATCAATGGAACAATAGGTTGATTAGAAATACTGAATGGATTGGTGACTGGAAATTCATTAACGACAATAGGTTGGCTTCATTTTTAAAGGTTGTCTAGAGAATAATTGACTGGTCTATCCATCCTCGTATTAATTGAAAGGTTTGTTGAAGTTGATCAAATTGGAAAACATGTCCTGTCAGTATTAACGGTATATAGTATAAGGTGATTCCTGGCGATTACAGATGTTATCCAACTATAGAACCTAGGGATGCTCTATACCACTTTTTCAGACCAATTCCAGCACAAGAATTCAACTGCAGTAGTCACCGATATCAAGTACAGCTACCATTGTTACGTTTGATACATAAAATGTCCACAAAAACAATAACAGGAATCATTTATATGCCTACATATCCCAATGTAGCCCTTTCCCTTAAAATCACATGCAGTTAATGGCAATGTTCTTTTTTCCATTTGTTCATAAAATACATATTTTGTATCAAACACATAATGAAATTCATTTAAATAAATGAAATGAAACTGCTTATCCTGACAATGGTTGCAGGTTAATATCCATATACAGTGATCCCTCACTCTAATGCGGTTCACCTTCCACGGCTTCGCTGTTTCACAGATTTTTTTAGTGCAGTTTTTTAAAATGCTGTCAAACAGTGAATTGTGTTCTGCATCCTGATTGGCTAAGGCACTGAGCAACGTGAACAGTCTCCGCACCTCATCTTTGTACATACATACCCCACAATGTCGACGAAACGTTCTGCACCGGCAAAGGCACCTGTGGATGCGCTCAAGCAATATTATTTTACAGTACAGTATTTCCAAAAACTATTATACTTATTTGTTGAAAACGTTTTGGGTTTTTGTGCTTGGGCCTGAAAACAGGTTTTGGTCTTTGGTTTCATTGTATACATAGTTCAGTATTGTATAATAACTGTAAAAAATAAAGCTCACTACTTCACGGATTTCACCTATCACTGGTTCTTTTTGGAACGTAACCCCCGCAATAAACGAGGGATTACTGTATCTCCAGAAATTGCATCTTAAAAGGCATTCATTGGACATGCATGCCTTCAGTTCCTAATCGTGAGATTTGGCGTTAATAGAATGCCACTACTGGCTTTAAGACAATGGCAGCCAATGTCTCACTCCACTTTATTGTTCGGCCCCATGAGCCTTTGCATGAATTATGGGTGCAACTTCAGGCATGAACTGGAACTGCCTTTTTGTTTACATGGTAACTGGTTGTGCAAGTCCACTTTGAATGACAGTCACTGACTTAATAAGCTTGTATCTAATTGAGTAGCGCAGGTTTGCGGACGACAACGCATTTTTAGCTACTTTCATAACTCGGACGCTTCAGACAATGAGACAACGAGCAATTTCAAAAGCTTTGAGGCATATTAGTACCTACACATTAATAAATGTGGTCTTATTTATCTTAAAGCACACGTAGGACCGAGCCAAGCCTTTTATCATTTTTATCTTAACACCACTGCATGGTAAACGTAATCACATTACCGATGTGCTCCAGAAAACAAACAAAAACCTGGTAGATAATAACGGCAATTACATTCAATGAGGATTGAGATTAAAATAATGAAACGCTGACCAATTCATTCTGCTATGTTTTGCAAACAATCACGAGAGCGGCATGGACAAAGGGGAAATGCCGGGATAAACGTGACCGCTCCGAAGAACTTGGACCATCCCAAATGTCTGAAGAATCTTGATGTGGT
The DNA here is from genome assembly GCA_026261675.1 of Hippocampus mohnikei. Taxonomy (NCBI): domain Eukaryota; kingdom Metazoa; phylum Chordata; class Actinopteri; order Syngnathiformes; family Syngnathidae; genus Hippocampus; species Hippocampus mohnikei. The sequence goes on from JAKGUB010000336.1 coordinate 2,060,327, forward strand.
CTTGTAAATACTGACCCTTAAAATTGACAGCCATTGTAAAACCTCAGTCTGAGACGAGGCTGTGACTAAAAACCCTATAAATTGTCTTTAAATGTGAACAGGTGTGAGAGAGAGTTTTGCAAGGGTCTTTTCAAAAATCTTCTCAAAGTCTTCTGATGTACAGGTAGCTTTAGAAAATGTGGACTGGGAACCAATCCTGTTCTTTTTCGAAGCACAAACTATTCAAAAAGTACATAATACTTGCCATGTCTGTCACCTCTGTAAAAAGCTAATTACCTCTTTGGCACTTTAATGTTAGTTGAAAAACAGGAAAGAGATATCCACACCTTTGCTCACCTTGGATGCAAATTCGCTTATGTGTATCAACCCATATTTCACCATGTCATACATTACTGCATTAGTGGCTTGAGGCAAACCAGTCTAGTCAGATGGTGTAAATATTAGGTCAGTGGGTTTAAGGGATGGAAGCGCGCGATCAAAGGAGACAACTTGATAATTTACTTTGGCTCATTTCATCCATGATAAAAAAAAAAAAGTTAATATTTGAGTGCACTCTGAAGAACTTCCAGTTCATCCAGATACTTTGTCACACGTTCAAGCACAGTTTGAGATTGTTAAAATACTGGTTAAACGCCAACAGCCAGACTGCAGCTGTGCAATTTTGAATGTTTGGAATGCCTTGTCAAAATTTGGCAGCCTTACTTTCAGGAACAACAAACCAACCAAGGGAGATGGAAAAGAAGTTATAAGTTTGGTTAAATGAGTAACTCTTAAGCAGCTTTACAACCCTTGGGTGGTGCCAACCCTTCACAGCTGAAGCTTCGGCCATGTGGCTCCTAAATTTGGAAAATGAAAGGGATGGAAGTGAGAAGCACCACTTGTGTGTGTGTTTTTTAAACCAACCCTTTAATTTGTACTTGATATTTTTTGTTAAGATTTTGCCATGCTGTTTATTGATGGGTTAATAAAACTTTATCACATCCTAATGGGTAACACGTGACACACTGATCACATGCACAACACCTCTGGTCCAGCTAAAAGATCAGAGCTTGTGGTGCTCTAGGGCATCACGAGTCTGCAAGACAAAAGACGACAGTGTTTGGATTGAAAGAACCAATTGCCCTTTCACTGGCAATAAACATCCACCAGCCACTGCTTGATCTCCTCCAACAATGCAAGTGATTAACAACTGCTTCAATACACAAGGAACTTCCCTGTCCCTTTACGAAAAAAACAACCTGAGACAAATGCATACAGTTTTCCTGTGGGTTAAATTTTACACGGAGCAACAACTAAAGGCTGTTTAGACGAGACAGTTTTCGCTACAAACTGATCCAAACTGCTGGTCTTGTCTCTTTCGTGCTTTGGAACCTGCAATAAACTACAGCGGTACAATTTCCATGTAAAGACGCATGTAAAAGGTGTCCGTCACATTCAATACATACAGAAAAGGAGGAACTTTAACAATCTTTGTGCTTGTTATCCTCAATGATATACAGGTACATAGTTCATAACCTGAACGACTGTTTCGAAACAACATTTTATTTCACTCGTATTTGAACACATTATACACAATAAAAGGAGCACAATGTTATGGAAGAATAATTAATTTTGTTGCAAGGACTAAAACAAGGCAATCCCTCTTGCTTGATCTGACCATGACACACGGCTGCCTATTTTCTTACAAACCTGCACACATTGGTGTGGCTCTGCTAAATATCATTTTTATATATTATTTTATATATGTTAGGCGTAGAAAAAAAAGTAGTGTGTTTCCGGTAACCCGACCGACCGAGAATTTCTACCTCGAAAAAAAACTTTACGGTCGGCATTTTTTTCAAACCTTCTACATTTTTGTGTAATAATAATAATAATAATAATAATAGTACATTTTATTTATACGCGCCTTTCAAAACACTCAAGGACGTTTTACAATCAAAATAAGAACAATAAAACCACAGACAAAATTATAAATAATAAAAGGAAAGATGAATTTAGAGCGTTTACATTGGTGCAAACTCTCGCGATATTCACGTTGAGCGTGCGCCGTCGTTTGCCCTGTCGTCTGTCAACAACATTGAATCATGGCGCCGGCCACGATCTCCGACAACAATTTAAACCGCGTTTTGTGTGTTGCAATCGCATGCTCGCACCATAATATTAAGAAAATAGCATCCACTGCTGTATCGAAAAGATTCAGCGAACTATTTGACGAACACCATGTGCCGTCTAGGACGCGGGACGCAGAGGTAACGAGATGGCTGTAACACCCAGCCGCCGGGTACTCAACTCTCTCGCCGCCGAGCGGGGGTTTCAATCAGTGGCGATTGCTCTCGGACTGCAAGGGAAGCTCGGCTTTCCATAAAATGTCAAAGAATAAGTGATCAAATATATGAATGTAAATTTCATTGTGTGTCCATGTCATTGACTAAATAAGCGCTACAACGTGCTCAACTTTTGTTCCGAATCAGCTTCTTCATACTGGTTACGACGCGACTCCCTTCTCATTCATCCCGCAGCTTCGCTGTGCTTTAAATGATAGTGAGTTCAGGGTAGGTTGTCCCAATGCGTTGAACAGAGACGAGTCATTGGATACAAGCTGGTTTTTGTCCCGCCCACGTACGCTCGTCGTCTCTGGGACTGGATGGCAGTGGGAGGGTACCGGACGCCAGGCTTTTCTGCATCCGATTGGATGATCTGTCTGAGCCTGCGTGCCAGTTCGATTGACATTGAAATGAGCCGGTAACCGAGCTTTTAGTGTAGACATCCGTCGCGAGCAATTTTTCAACTCGCATTCTGTTCCGAGGTGAGCTGGAGACTTCTCCTAATCATTTTAGCGACACTCTTTGTTGTAAACAAACAACTAGCGACAAATTAATATTTTATTTCTGGTGGATTTTATTGTAATTCCTATAGTTGTAGGACACTAATTAAGTACCGGGAAAAGACACCTTGTTGGTATGACAGGGTCACAGATCATTTTCTTGAAAAGGAACGAGCTGGAGTAGAATTCGCGTATAAATAAACGGACACATTTTATGATGTCGACCAAAATTGAGCTTCCCCTCTTTGACAGACGAGCATCGCACTGGTTTCAATGTCTCCTTGTTTTATGTTTTATGGTTATTTTGTTTACGTTTTTGATGGGGGAGGGAGGGAGAAAAAAAGAGTTTAAAAAAAAACTTTGTCCGACCTACCGACTCTATGCTGAAATTTCATGTTACCGGAAACACACTACTTATTTTTCTACACCTTAAGGGGAAACAAAATACTCCTGTAGTCAGTTCACCTTCTTTGACCTGATTTGTCATGGCCTGAAAATTCGGTTGATATGACGGATAGACAACCGCTGAGTCTGATTTTCAGGGAGACTGCGAGCAATGGGGTCTGTGTCGACTAATCCCACCATGCATGCATGTCCTGGCTTGGCTTTTTTCACTGAAACGAACCCCCTCCCCACAGTCCTTTTGAGCTACCAACCATTGATGCAGACTGGTTTCAAGGTGACCAAAATCAACAATGTGTCATGGTATAATCTGGGAAATTAAGACACTTTAGTCTGTTTTTTTAACTACAAACCGAAATAAATCTCCTTACAAGTATCATTGGTCATTCAGTACACACTACCAAAAGGGAGTATGGAATATTTTCCACTCATACTTCACATACCATTTGACATGTCTAAGCGCACATAGCTTTCTAAGCGCACATAGCTTTGCAGTGACTGGACCCAGGTAGAAAGAGCCATTCGCAGTTGATGGCAAACATGCTACAAAGTCTGTGTAAGACAACTGAAAGACCCTTAAAAGTGCTCAACAACACGCGAGTGCGATTTTTCAATGCTGATTTTAAACGCCAAAGCCGGTTTACTGTAAATAAGCAACGACTGCACATTAGTGTTTTTGTTTTGTTTTTGTTTTTTCCGGTGGAGGGGGGGGGGGGGCAAGATGAAGTTTGTAAATGACAGAGTGCCCAGTGTATTGCCCGCAAATTGAGATTGTCAGTCACTAGTTTGTTTACAGACTTCAGATAACTTTCTGCTACTGATGCACAAATAAACAGCAACGTTTACCAATGCGCGTAGAAGAAAGTACTGTACAACTTCATTGACAAGTGAAATGCTATGCGCTGACGTTGTTGAGCACTGTTGTCACAGTTTCTACGAAACTAGCAGGTACCGACTAAACATGTAAAGGTTAACATTGGGAAACCTTCTGACAAATACGTAGTTAAATTAATATAACAAGGCGAAAGTGTATCGGGCTTACCTTTCATCCATTCTACAACTTGCTTCGGCGTCCACTTCGTTATCGGTTCCATGGCTTCTTCAGTAGCGTATACGTGCAAAAATGCTTTGGCGAAGCTATTTGAGGAAGAGCTAAGTGTCCGCTTTGCTCTCGCATCCGTATGATAACTTTGTTTTCATTCTTTTAAAGTGCGTCTCTTCATTTGTCAAACAATTCACATGACGCGAGGAGGAGCAGGGCTGAAGTCCCCCACATTAAAACTCTTCACCAGCCACTGCGCTTGTGGGAACTGTGCCGTCTTCAAAGACAGTTCGGAAAAATATCGCGTACGGCGTGACCCATGTGCAGTTTTACAGACTTTCGCTTGTATAACTAATAATAATAATAATAAATAGTAAAATAGTTTGCATGAAAACTTTATCTCCTTATTTAATGGGCATTTTTAAACAAACGACAAGTTTTCTTTAATTTAGATAAGGTACAGTGTTTGAAATTGAATCGTTTCCGAGGTACCACAAATGCATCGTTATGACGTATGGAGTATTCAATCACCGGTCTTATTTGAAACTGGACGCGCCTCAACTCAACTCAACTGATCAATTAATTATTTTTTATATATTCTCTTGCCCAATGTATGCGATTATTCACCACGTTTTATTTTGTCTAATTCTAATTATCTTACTGAGCGGTGTTATTCTACAAGTGTAAAATATGTACAGTATCTTTCTCAACATCAGTGTACATAATGGTGCATTCTAATATTGAGAAAGTGACTATTTTTATATTAACTTGTCATTTAGAATTGCGTTTATCCAAAGTACCATCTATACTGTAGCGCTGTCAGAATAATAGAAGTAGTTCACTACTTCCCTCTGCTGGTAGTCAACCAGGCTCGCAATCAAAAACGATATGACTCAGACAAGTAATGTTGACAACAATTGATATTTTGATTGATTGATTGAGACCTTGAGAATTTTTTAACTTGACAAAATGTAATACAAAATTCATTCAATCCAGTTGACATTTTTCACTCACACTTTGTAACAGCTCTTAACAATATGTAAAAATAAAATATGCAAAAAAAAGAACAATTAACCTTGCAAACAATTACGCTTTGAAGATTTCTGAATAGATATCAACTAACAATATACATTTCTGATCTGTTACTATATCAAGAGATCATGTATCATTTTTTCATCAAATTTGATTTTTTAAAAAGGGAGTTGATTATAGAAATTTACACAAAAAGATGTGGAATTTTCCAAAGTTGATCTTTGATTGATATGACAGAGGTGGAAAAGTAAAAAAGTCTTTATCTATGAAAATACAAAGGAACTAATCGTCACAAGGGTTGGGGGGCAGGAGCCTATCCTAGTTGTCCTCGGGCAACCGAACAGGTTGCCAGCCAATCGCAGGGCACACAGAAGAACAGCCAGCACACATTGACACCTAGAGACAATGTACAGTGTTCATTCAGCGTGCCATGCATGTTTTTGGAATGTGGGAGGAAACGGAAGTACCCAGAAAAAATCCACGCAGGCATGAGGAGAACATGCAAACTCCACACAGGAAGCCCAGAGCGGGGATCAAACCCACGACCTCTGCACTGTGAGGTTGATGCGCTAATCAGTTGTCCACTGGGCCGGCCAATGTTGTTTTAATAACCTATAAAAACTATCGTGCTAGACTGCAACAAGACATAGTAATGTATAATGTAATAATGACAGTAAGTGTAGCAAAGAGGCCCGCTCGGTTTTTGTGGGAGGTGGGCTGGATTGAAGGCATTTGAACAGAGTGGATTTCAGGCAAGGGCCACTCTGAGAGAATTAAGGAACTGTTGTAGTTGTGATCTTTGTGAAAGAAAGGAAAAATCTGAGCACCACAAAACCAGAAGTATGGTAAGTACAGTGTTTGCTTTTGACCCTGGAAAATATGAACTTAACTACTGCAAAGTTCCCTCACACTGAAGGCCACTGGAAGACTAATATGAGACAACTTTGCATGAACTTCCTTGTATTGTGATGCAACATTTATTTCTGACTCATAGTACAGACAGTACACTTCTGGCATTGTCCCTTATCAAATCAGATTAATAATCACAAAAATAAATAAAGGTAGGTAAATGAAGTACAACAGCACAGGATGTTATTCATTTTGCTATCTTAGAAGACAGCAGATGAAAGGCTAAAGATGTTGCAATATATACACTGTAAGTTTACATCATCCCCATGAATGATTTATTCTATAAACATTCAATAGATTAACTCAATTAATTTAATGTCACATAACCTGTAGTTAAAATACACCATCTGGCACACATATCACAAGATAAAACTCCACTCAAGTTAATGTGTGTTCTTGTGTAGCTTCATCGCACAACTCATCATGTAATTTGTGCTGTACGAGACTAAATGGTACTTTTTTTCATTTAAATTGAAACTGAGCCTCAAATCCAGGGTATATAGATTTGCTTCCACAATATGAGGCGTCGTCACAAAAAACGTTACTCCTTTGATTTTAGGCTCAAGCAGAGGACGTTGCAGAGCAAGTTGTTGCACATGTCACATTTCATAAGCACCCATGAGCCGATTTATCGAGATTAGTAAACAAAATGCATCTGTTTCTGTAGTCAGGGTTTAAAGTTCAACCTTGCATCTCAAATAATAGGTTCACATAAATGTAATATTTAAAAATGATGTACAATGATAAAATTACATGTTTGTCATTGCATTCATAGTATTGGCAGGTGGGGCATTAAGGTACTCCAGGACAAAGATCTGTAAAATCTTGTTGAGGTTATCAATGGTGGAGCGGTCCAGGTTCTGCTCATTGTCATCAAATGTGTGCCACACATTGGGGAAGGGGGAGGGAATAAGGTGGAGGATGCGGACACCTGATAAAGAAGCAAATGTTATGAGAGTTACCTATTAGACATCAGCCATATGAGCCAACATATTCGAGTGTAGCCCATTATCTGGGGTGTATACCTCTTGTCAGGAATGGTACATGATCATCTTCAACACGGCCAACAATTCGATCTGGCCAGAAATATTCCATTTCGTCAGGATGATTTTCAAGTAGATTCATAGAGTGGAGACGTTTTTCTGTCCATGAACAGTAAAATGCATCAGTGTACATTGTTACATCATTTTCTGATTATGACAATGGAATGTAAAATGAGATGACGGTTGCGAGGTGAAAGCAGCGATATTAGTCATGGCCTTGGGTGTCTTGAAAGGCGCTTATAAATAAAATGTATTATTATTATTATTAATATTATTATTATTATTACAATTGCAACCGACAATTTCAGAACTTGTTTCAATCAGGGAAGTGAATTCCTAAAACATGAAAAAGAATACTTTTTTTGGTCTGTGTGTCTGTACCTAAATTTGAAATGAAATTGTTTTGTTGATATGTTGTTGATCGTATTGTACTACATTGAGTTTTAGTCGTTCATTTTGGATTTGTTTTCCTTGTCTTAGCAGTATTATGAATTTCGTAGGGCAACTGTCTTGTCAGTGCATCTGGTTTACAACTACTACTACTACTACTACTACTACTACTACTCCACTACCACGACCAGTAGTAGGGCTCATTAGGGTCACCTATCCCAGCTGACTTTTGGCGAGAGGCAGGGTACAGTACACCCTAAAATGGTCGCCAGTCAATCGCATGACATATCCAGACAAACAATCATTTACATTCCAGTTTACCCGTACAGCCAAGTCAGAATTTTCTAAGAGGCGGAACAATGAATGGATACATTGACAACTCACCAATTATCAAACTATTCAATAATTAATTTTGGTACCGGTAATCAATTAATCATTTAGTTGCCCTTTTTAGTTAAAATTGTCCAATAGCTTGGAATTTCATCTTCTCAACAGGAAATATCTGAATTATGTAGTCCTTCATGAAAGTACCGGTAGACTATTTGTCTACATGTTGAACCAAAACATTTGTTTTTTTACTTTGGAAAACAATGATCAACATTTGTGCTTATTTTCTGACATATTACGTACAGGCAAACTATTAACTGTATATTATCACAAATTTATATTTGTGCACATTTTGACACAATTTGAAATAATTTCCTCTTTTTGAAAAAATAAAAATAAAAATCATCAAATAATCAACAAAATAATCTACAGATTAATCAATTATTTAAAATAATTGATAGTTGCAGCCCTAGAATCCTAAATTATCCTGTGATCAATTCCATAATAGTTTAAGTGTGTCCATGTGTTTTTAAGTTGTTCACGAATAGTTGCAATAATTGTGATAAATGTGACGACAGCAAAGTTTCTCTGCAGGTCTCAGACCGGCTGAACCAGTTTTGGTGATATCATGGTTCTGTTTCACCTTCGCCATGTTTCTCTGCATTCCTCTCCCTTTCTGCTTTACTGGAGCGTGACAGGAGGTGGGCCCGAATTCGGAGGTGGAGACTCACCCCCTCACCTGATCCACATCAGCCTGAGTAGATGGCAGCCTATTTAGCCAGCTTCTCCCCTTGTTCTTTGCTTGAAGATCCTTGACCTCCATACTGTGTTCTGCCATGTTGCTGCCCTTTTCCTCCTGCCACGTGTTCCAAACTCTTCAGTCACCTGGTGATCTAGTCAATCTTTGAGTCTTTCCCTGAATAAGGTGCTTTTCATTTGATACTTTGTTTTCTTGAATATATGAGTTTTATTTTTGAAGATTGTAATTTTGTGTTTCTCTGCTTCCTGGGTCCGAGCCCTTTTGTTTGCCTCAAAGCACATAACACTTGGACTTAACTCATTCAAACTATGTATTGTGTATTGCTGGATGTTAAAAGAACCCCAAAACAGGAAAACATGCTATTATCAATCACCTATGTTCTGCAACCGGGAGAGCCAGTATGTTGTGGCTGGGAAGTGGTTGCCGAATCGTGGACTTGGGCCCCCGATCAGGTCCATCAACACAAACAGATCCTGGAGGAGAAGCAACACAAGTGCTAAATTCCTGTCCTAGAAGCAAACGCTCTCTGACTATACACAGCGTACTCTGTGGTGACACATGCATGCACAGATATAAACAGGCTATACACTCCTGTTCAAAAATCAGGTTATTGAGATATACATTTCAGCTATTAGGCATGTTTTTTCTTTTGAAAAAGCCTGGAGTTCTTCTGCTGGTATTTGGAACTGTTCATAATTCCTTACATTTTGACTAAGGCTCCAGATCCACCTGGAAAAAACCCCATCAAACAACAAGGGAACAAAGAGCAAAACTCACAGTCACAACAGATCTGCCTTTATAAGCTCTGCCTCACTGACAGCCTGGTGTTGAATAATTCGCTTGCCTTGCTCACGACTCATGTCTCAAGTGTTTGATTTTCTTGACTTTGTTTCACTGCGCTCTTGTTCCCGTATTGTATTCTCAGTGTAAGTATTGTTCTTATTTGTATTCATTTCTCAAAATTGGATCTCTTTGTCTTTTATGACAAGCGATTTTCGTCACTTAGTCCTCCTTGCCTTTATCAAGCGATTTGTATTTCTCTCGTGTTATCATGGCACTTTTTTTTTAACCAGTGACCTTGGTTGTACTCTGTCGGTATTGCGTTTTCTGTAATTTAACCTTTAACCCATGTCTACGTTTGTGGGATCCCCTTTGCTCTGGAACAATCCAAAACTTGACAGTGGGAAATGTGTCATAGTCTGATGAAACCAAGGTTGAACAGTTCATAATTCACCCCATGATAAAAATGATTTATCAACTGTTTCAAAAATCAGGAGTTTGCAAATAAACTTCAGACTTCTACAAAGAAAATAAATGTCATAAAAAGCAAATACAGCATCTGAAATGTATTTGGGTTTTATCAGAGGTACTTTTAAATGGTGCTTAATGTGCTCTGATGCTCATTTAAGAGGAGTTTCAATGTGATTGGTTGATTCTGAACACAGCCACATTTCCACTTGTAAGACGATGCAACACTATGCACCACTTTAAGTCAAAAATAATTGAGTTGCACTGGTTGTAAGTTACGTTCATGGGGGAACAAAAAACATTTTAGAAATAATTGATCTTAGTTTAATGTGTGCGTGTGTGTGTGTATTAATTCACTCTTCAGGTGTATGTGTGACAGTGTGTGAAGGTCAGGGTTAGAGATGTGGTGAAGAGAGACATACTATCCCGTCCAGCTGATTGGTGTCTGTGTCTTCTGGAGGATGCGGGGTGTTTGCCATCTTCTGTGCTAAGTGACGAGCGCCATACAAAGAGTCTAAAGGCGTCCAATGGTAGAGAGCTTCCTCTCCATCGAAGAAAATCAATTGTAAAGTCAGGTTGGGGAAGGAGGTCTGCAGTACAAGGGGGCGGGGGGGGGTGGGGGAACAACGTGTCAGCACAATTATTTACAGCACCACTTAAAATTCTAAACGGTTTGCTGCCGTCTAGTGGAGGTATTTTTCTCTTTTGCCCCTAAAAAACAAAACAGAGCAAAAAAAAAAAAAAAACAATGTACGGTATTGTTGCTGCTGTTTAACATGATATGCCTAAACCCCATTAACAAATTGCTCACTAAATAGATTCTCATCTACTAAGAAGGATGGATTTTATTGGCATTTGTTTGTTGAATATTGTTGAATGTTGAATATTACATAATTGTAAATGATACTTTTTTAAAAATCAGAACAATTAGATAATTTCAATTGGGTTTGTTTTGTCTTGATACAGGCTTCATACTATTTTAGCTTGCCACCCACTCCCAAATATAAGAAATAATCATCTATTTCATGCTTTATAGGTATTGCTGGTGTCAGGCCGGAACCTTGTATGTCACAAGTTTTTTTTTTTTTTTTTAACCAAATTAAAAAATTGAAAATGGCGTGCTCTGTTTGAAGATGCAATGTTCATCATTGACTAAACCGAACAGTTTTTCTGGTCCCCTAAAAAGTGCTGATTTTTGCAGTGCACGGATTCTGCCCAACGCCAGCAATGTGCACCCTTGAAGCAAATTTATTTACATTCAACTGAATTTCACTTCCCCTTGGACCTTTTTGATGGATGTCTGAACCCGCAAAACACACACTTTGGCTCATCTCTGGCTGTCACCAACGCTGTCCCTGTCTATCCACTGGAAAGATGTATTGGTGAAGCAAAGGGCAAAGGAGTAGGCAGCGTGAATGTTAAGTGTGTTCTTTATCAGAGCTGTGGTTTGATCACATACTGTAAAAAGTGGCTTGCATGTATTCATTCCCCTTCAACTTTTCTGAAATTTTTTTCACCTAAAAAAACACCATACAACATTAAGGTACAGTATATTATTAACATTTCATATTGATAGACCGGGGATGGGATTGGTCTGAGTTTGATCACATACTGTAAAAAGTGCCTCGCATGTATTCATTCCCCTTCAACTTTTCTGAAAATGTTTTCACCTAAAAAAACACCATACAACATTAAGGTACAGTATATTATTGACATTTCATATTGATAGACCGGGGATGGGATTGGGCAATTTATATTCTAGATGGGGCCACATAGGACCACGCACTTCCTAACCGGGTGAATGACAAAATTACTATTTGAAGTTTGTACAAGATTTGCGCATACATGCAAAATATGTGCTGTTAATGTAATTCATTTTTCAAGAAATACTTCTCAATACATTTTTAAAAATGACTTTTTTTGCATAAGAATTACCATTCAAAGAAGGCACAAAACTGCTGAACAGCAAATCAACATTACGCGTAAGAACACATTTTGTGCATTTTTTTTCCACAAATGTCTCAAAATGTTGATATTATTGAGGGACCATGTTTGTCCTGTTTGTCCTATACAGTATATATAGTTCCCAGATCTTTTTTTATGTTCTCACTTTAAGCTGCATACCGTACCGTTTGATTTTTCAGCTCTTCATCGAGGGCTCGTGCCAGCTCCAGTATCATGGCGCAGGGCACAGCAGAATCGGTGGCGCCCAGAAACTCCTGTTGTTGGTAATACTTGGAATCGAAGTGACAGGCCAGGACAAGGCGGCGCTTGGCTAATGGGTTGAGGGTGGCAATGAGGTTGGTGAAGGGTAATGGTCCATAAGGCGTCTGTGACCTGAAACTATCCTGCGTCACTTCCCAGCCTGCTCCAAGAGAACCCAGGGTTGATTTAATATGCTGAAAAAAAATCATAATCTGTTCGAATAGGCAATTTTAGCTGCATTGGTTATTTATTATCAAAAGCAGCCCTGAGGTCCTGTAGAACCACCACTGATTCGGTTCTTGAGCCATCACTGTCCAGACCTAAGATTATGATGCCATTGTTGTCATAGCTTTGATGATCAAACTCACCTGCTGCACCGCCTGGCTGCCTGGGGAGCTTGGATACCTGGTCACGAGCAATGGCCTTAGGTCCCTTTGCCACATTTGTGTCAGGTCTGTGTGTGACAGGGCCGCCTGGATCTCACTGGATGTTAGTGTGACCGCTCGGTGCTGTAACTGAACAAAAGCAGAGTGTTTTTGTTTGTTAATTTTGTCTTTTCAGCATGTCAATCACCCTCAGTTCTTTCTTGATTTATTAATATATTGTTTGTAAAACAATCTGGTCAAAGTGTGCCCTGGCACTGCTGCCTCTGGTTTCAAAATGGAATTATATATAATTGAAGATGAAAAGTGCGGGGATACTCAGTAAGTGGAGGCCAGCGCATATCCACCACACACACACATGCACGCACACATGCAGACACACACTGGTACAGATTTGAAGTTTGAAACCTCATATATGTATTTTTTCTTGTGAGTTTTTTGTGGTCAGAATAAAATGAATAAATAAATGAAAGTCTTAAGCCCTGATATATATGTTTTGGATTCAGGGACAGGGGCCATGTTCTATTTCATTAAAGTAATCATTTTAAGTCAAAATGCAAATTACATTTGATTTTACTTGGCATTTTTAGTTGCTATTTTGAATGAAAAGGACATACGGTAATTGTTTGAAATAGTATAGATTACAGTACTGCATGTGGCTTGTGACATCACCACTCTCGATAAATGGACCTTGGGCTCACTGAAAATGGTATTTGTAGCCCTGTAGGGTTTGTACATGAGTACCCCTGATATACAGCATATTCACTCCAACTAAAAAAAACGATGAGTCACTGCTACAAACACAGACTGCACACATCAAAAACCTGTTGATCACACAATTGGAAATGATTAAGAGTAAGTACTCACTACGCAGCAAAAAAGCCAATTAGAGTGGATGCGTGCAAGAGAGCAGTCGTGTGGAAAGGTCATTGCCTTCTCACATAGCAAAATCTGGTAACCAAAATAGTAGAAACAAGTGTAAATGATTTCTCTTCAACCCCACTGCTATAATTCTAATATTAGTAAACACAGGTCAAACTGTAGCTTCCTAGCTGTGTTAATCAAAACTTAATAGGGCAATCTCTTTGCATTGTGCAGTTGTACCTTGTAGCTGTTGACTGCCTGACTGACTAAAAAAGAAAGCTCAGTAGCTGTTGACTGCCTGACTGACTAAAAAGGAAAGCTCATCAGTATCCGTGCAAGTTTGTTCTGTGAGTGCTCAATACAATCATGGGTTGGGAAAACATATTGATCGTCTGATTCCACTTGGAATTCGTCTCAAAGTTCAGGCTGCAGAGAAACATGGTTGTCTTGGAAACAGACATTAAAAACTGAGCAAGCCAAAGACAATCCATCTGTTTTAGACTTCGACAGTATTCCCCCAGTCATATTTATTGTTCATAATGCAGTAGAAATTAGATTATTTTCTCACTAATAGCTGGAACGGAAAACGCCTTATACGAAGTTAAGAGTAATGGCTCACTTTCTTCCTATTTTCAAGGTCAAACGTTGGAAAAAAAATTCTAAACACAAAAATCACCAACAGTATACAATCATATTTCATCTTGTGCACAAATAAAATTCCTGCAAGCATATTGGTTGTGTACAACTAGGGATTTTTTTTTTTGTTAAATAGTGTTCTGTGATATTTTTCTCATGTAAAATTCACGACTTAATTGGCTCAATTGAGGTTGGGAAACCCCGTATAAACACTCCCTGAAAAGACCCATTTATAATGATCGAGTGACATCCATCTATCCATCCATCCATTTATTTTATCTGCGTATCTTTCCGAGGGTCACCTGTGTGCTCATGCCCATCCCAGCCATCTTCGGGCAGCAGGCGGGGGACACCCTAAACCGGTTGCCAGCCATTCACAGGGCACACATAGTCGAACAACCATCCGCGCTCACGATCACACCTACACACAATTTAGAATGTTCCATTAAACTGCCATGCATGTTTTTGGAATATGGGAGGAAACTGGACTACCCAGAGAAAACCTACACAGGAATGGGGAGGGTGGGGTGGGGGCAGGCAAACTCCACACAGAAAGGCCAGGGTCTGGAATCGAATCCTGCACCTCTGCACTGTGAGGTGGACGTGTTAACCAGTCATCACTATGCCACCCTGATAGCGTGACAAGCAGAATTTGTTCCTCATAGTTTGGTCTCCAAAGGTGTAGTTCTTTCATAGATATGTCCCAAAACTGCCTTTGGTTTTATAATTACAACGTAGCATACAGTGCAATGTACAGTATTATTATGTGGTTGCACACACAACAACATGGCCCTGCAAAGGGCTTACTGAACCCTGAGAAGGGTTAAGGTGGGGTCCATTTGAGATCTATAAATACCAAGCCCTGCAATTGGAAGATCAAAGATGATGACAGTGCTGCCATAGCAACAACATGCAGGCTAAAACCACAAGAACATGAGAAGCAGGAATGTTGAAGCATAATTAGGTAGGCCATGTTTTGCTTTAATGTTAAACGCTCCGGTGATGACTTGTTAGCCACTCCTTTGTAACATACTTCTACAGCTTTTTAGATGAACTATAACACCACTCTCAAATACGGATGTGATTTTAAATAAGGATGTGATTTTAAAGCCAGCGTGGCTCGTCTAAGTACATTTATTGTTGTTATTATTTATATTATTATCATAACATAGGGCTATATTGAGCTACAACTATTAAATACAAAACATTTTGAAAATTAAATCAATAACTAAAATAAGGTGTCATTCTGAAGAGACTCAGAAGAGCCACACTAGCTTTTAAATCACCACTATATTTGAGAGTGGTGTTATAGATAATCTAAAAGGAATTGTTCCCGAATACTGTGATGTTGATGATTTAACATTGATACAAAAAACACTGAAAGACTCCAGTAAACAATCACTGCATTTGAGTGTCGTTCTAACAGTGGATTTAATTAGCTTACCTTTTCTTGTGTCCAGGGAATTCCATTAGAGCAGTGGATGAATGTAACCCAGATGGCCACAGTGGCAAAAAAAGGCAGAATTGAAGGACCGTGGTCCCACACGGCCATCTTTTCTGAGGCTTTCTCTTTCCCTCTCTGCCTCACTCACACACTTGAGATCATGTGAAAGGCAGCAGGGAGCGCTCACAATTATCTAGTGTGCGCATGTGTGTGCATGTGTGCGTGTGTGTGCGCGTTTGTGTGTGTGCGTGTGTGTGTCCACGCGCGCCCTATGTACGTGTGGAATTGACTAATAGTGATTGTTTCCCTATTCTCGTATCCCTTCCACAAATGATGAAACATCAGAACTCAGCGTACTTTGACTTCTATACCCCACTTTGTGAAATAAATCATTTTCTTTTCTTTTTGTGTGTATTTATTTAATGTGAAAACAAACCATACAATTATTATTAGTTATTTCTCAGAGGATGTATCAACAAAGACAAAAGGAAAAACAAGCACTTTATACCTCGGGGAAAAAAACTGACTGAAAAAAAAGAAACGGCAAAACTACCACGTGGTGTCATAACCACGTGACGAAACAGGAAATGTGCTTCTTGCGCTTGTTCACACATTGCATTGTTGTCGTCTGTCGCTAAAACATTTGACTTAAAAAGTATGGAAGTTACATCAGCGATGGCTGAGGAAGTGGATTACTTGAAGGCACAGCTAAGAGAGAAAGAGAAAGAGATTGCTGCTCTGAAGACTAAACTGGCCGCATTCGAAAAGGTACACAGAAGTGTGTCTTGGTGACTGTCAACCAGACGTTCAGTAAAGTTTTATTGGAATGTTGGTCGTCAGAAAATCTTTGCAAACACCGCTAATTCACGTTCTAATCTGGGACTGTCTACAGTAGTTACATGATCTGTCCCGGTACATATCCGCCAATGTATCGGCGCATTTCAATAAATCTGAATGTAATGGAAATCATCCTTTCTTTCAGGAGATTATTTCAATTCAAAATCCGGAACTTGTTTTGATTCTGTAAACAGATAATTTTGAAGATTGGTTCAAAACAACGAAAATCCACAGTGCAGAATCTCAGGAAATTTAGACATTAGACACAATAAAACATATTTTAATATAGAAATTAGGAAGGAATTGGCCACCTGAAAGAAATTTTTCTGTTCAACGAGTCTGCACAATAAAAACGGCACATAAAGGATGGGAATTACTATTTATTGGTTAGTTAAAATATTAATTGGTTGACACGCTGCATCTTTTAAAAAAAAAGTGTCCCATTATAAAGCCTGTTTGTTTCCCTTTTAAGTTGTGCCACATTTGTCAAGAACATGCATTTGTGGCACGACCAGCGGAGCTAAGTACACTATCTGGTTTGCAGCCATGAAAAACCAGCCAAATATTCTCTGCAAATGCCAAACATCTTATTTTGCGGTTGTTGTTGACTGTTGTTTGGGCTTCTTGGGCCCTGCTACAGTGTTCAGTAGGCATGTGCTTTAAGACTCGACATGCTTGCTGCATTTGAATAAGATAAGCTAAGATAAGAAAACATTTATTAGTCTCGCAATGGAGAAATTCCCAATTCACAGCAGCAAAGTTATGAAAGGAAGGAGAACAACAAAATATAGGAGCTGCTGGAAAGGCAGCCACTCTCGCGGCGCCATCTTGAAGTCAAAAATACGGTAACAAAAATAACTCAACACAACACATAGGACACAGACAGTCATGCAATCTTCACCACTTTCCTGCATACACTTTGTTGTCTGAAGCAGTTATAGATGAAAGAGGAGAGAATCAAAGTGTCCTTTTACCAGTGGATCAGAAAAGTCATGCCGAAAATCTGCACACGTCTGCTACAAGCTAAGTTTTGAAAGCAAACACAAAGTTGTAGCATCCATTGACAAAAAGAGATTACCGTAGTTCACTTCTCCTGTCCCATGTAATCCGCTTCAACTCCAAGCCGCGACTCCCGGTTCCACATGCGCATTGGCGCTAGCGCTAATGCTCCTTTCTTCTCATCGTCGGCTCCTCAATCCTTGCATCCATCCAGCCGCAGACCATTCAACAGCACCGATCTCTCCGCTGAACAAAGCGGGGCTTTTGATGAATGATCTGCATATAGAAACCTTAAATTGGTGTTCCAAAAAAACGTATTGTATGTACTGTAACCCGTCTTCACAACAGATGTGCAGTCAAGGTTTTCAGGCTGATGGCTCTCTGACCAGACAATCCTGAACAGATTGCACACAGCCGTTCTCCAGTCTCATAGGCTTGTTGCCATGATGGCCTTCACTCGATTGTGAACATGTTTGACCCTAAAAATCCAATGGCAGTTGACAGACATGTAATGTTTTCATCTGAGACTGCTGTATCTCTAGATTTGGGAGTGAAGAGGATGGAATATCCAGACCTCAATTCCAACGAACACTTTTGGAATCAGCTTGGGCATACTATTCTCAACACAGCTATGTTGTGACAAATGCTGGTTGAAGAATGGGATGCTATCCTACTGCAGTGTATGACCAGCATAAGGATGAGGTGCCAGGCTGTTGTTGCAGTTTAGGGTTCTTATACATGCTACTGAGGCTCCTGAGTGTTAAATGAGTAAATTGTTGAATCTGCGCAGTCTGTATGAAGGGCAGCATTATGTATCACTACACTAGTACTGCGCTAAGAAGCAATCTTACATCATAAAAATGATCTACCAAACACACATTTATGAGATTCATTTTTTGAATTGAGCTACTGAAATAATTGATTTTATTTGCATTCTGCGATATCAAATTTATGAATATTTAGAATTTGAAAGCAGGTCACTTGGTCTCCATTGCACTATGCGTCATGCTAATTGATGAGTCAGAGTATCCAGGCTACTATTTTATTTTGTCTTCTAGAAGAACAGCACTTCAGTCCCGCAGCTACTTGACAGAGTGACTCCGCTTACACCACTAAAAGCCAAAGCAGCTCTCTCCAATGAAGACATCATGAGGTACAGCAGGCAGCTCCTCCTACCAGAGTTTGGTGTGCAAGGTAAAAATTCCTCTGTTCACGCCAGAGAACGAGTATGGCACGACAAAACACACCAATGGGGTCACCAGTTGATTTGTCCACAGGACAGCTGAACCTATTCAAGACATCTGTACTGATTGTAGGTTGTGGAGGACTGGGCTGTCCTCTGGCTCAGTATCTAGCAGCTGCGGGTATAGGTATGTGATCGACTAGCGCACTTAAATTTTACCAAAGCAAACAGTGGTCCCAATTTGGCTCTCAGTATACATAACAGAAAATAAAACAATACATTCTCAGTCGTAACACATGACAAATAACGGAGGAGTAACATAAATCTTTTTTTTTTAACATGCTTATAGTTGTGTCTTCTCCTGTAAGGTCTTTTAACACCTGGTGGAGGCTGCAGTTTCTTTTGGAATAAAAACAAAAAGCCAAAGAATGTTAATCCCTTGAAGCTGAGCTAAACTCACATGAGTTATGCCAAAGTTTTGCACAATAGGCTGACATCTTGTGTAACATCATGCATGACAAGGACAAAAACGCTGAAGATTTGAGAGGCTTATTTTACTGAAAATGTGCACCTTGGGCATTTGACTTCAGAGGGCTCACTTCAAGTCACACATTTTTGCATAGCAAATGACACTCCTTTACATGGTTCTTTATTGCTATTAGGCTTTGGCATTGATTTATTCCATCTGTCTCCACAGGGCGTTTGGGTCTGCTGGACTATGATGAGGTGGAGCTCAGTAATCTGCATCGACAAGTGCTACATGGCGAGGAGAACCAGGGTCAGACTAAAACTCGGTCTGCAGCCAATGCAGTTCGAAGGTGACACATTTATGTGTAATGCACATGCTTGTCAGCTATTTTGTGTTTGGATCTTTCATGTAATGTACAGTAAACTTTACAAATGCAATTCTCAAATGAGGCAGTTGCTATTTTGTTAGTTATTTGTAAACATTAGATAATTTGTGTTATTGAACTGTCATTTGGGGCCCTGATGGTGTCTGTGTAACGTAAACAAGGCACTTTCCAGTCTCGCCACAGGTTATATTTGGGTGTGCAGTTGACTCCAGTCTGCAAATATTGTGTAAACGTGTTATTTCACAGGCAGCTTCTTTTGGTGCGTCTCTTGCCCCCCACTGTGCTTAGTATACACATGGGTTGGCGTTCACCACGGTGGTACCATTTTACCACTAGGAAGCCACAGGAACAGCAGCTTCCATTTACAGTAGAACGTCTAAGGTTGAACATAATTCATTCCAAGGTGGTACGACCTCAGGTTTGTTTGGATTTGGAAATCTTTTCAGAAATGATGCAAAGTGAATTAACCCATTCAAGGACCAAAATACTAACTGTATATTAACTGTACAGTTTTTCTTTTTAAATAAATGTTTTTCCTCTTTGCTTCACTAGTAACCTGCGATGGCACAAAAGAACACAAGCCTCACAAGATACAGTATGCTGAAGGTGTTGCTCATGCACACCAGTGATTTGTCTTTGGGCGTGACATTTTTCCTAATTCTGAATTGTACAATCTCAGGGGGCATTTGACTTCCGAGTTTCCATGATACTTTCTGGATTATTCCGAATGTATTATGTGATGTGAGATTTATGGATTTTTTTTTTAACTTTGTTGTTGTGTTGTGCTATTGAATATAATCACAGGTTGAACTCAACGGTTGAGTGTGTTCCTTACCACCTGCAGCTTTCACCTGAGAACGCCTTGCAACTCATTCAACAGTATCCTGTTCACTCAAGTTTTTGGTGACTTATGAAGTAACATTGTATACATGCCTTGACCTCATTGATTTCATATATGACATTGTGGCTGATTGTTCAGACAATGTCCCCACTCGTTATCTTGTCAATGACGCCTGTGTGCTGAGTGGCAAGCCTCTAGTATCAGCGAGCGCTCTCAGAATGGAGGGACAGGTAAGATATTTTCATTTTGCAAATCAACATTCTGAATCACATCCTGAAAGGTTTTTTTTTCGTTGTCTTGTCTGTAGTTGACCTTATATAACTATGATGGAGGCCCTTGTTACAGATGTCTTTACCCAGTACCCCCACCCCCAGAGACAGTGACAAATTGTTCTGATGGAGGAGTGCTAGGAGTGGGTAAGTCAAGGAGTGGGAAAGCTCAGAACCCATTAGCTGTGTAGAAACTTTCTCCAGCATCTCAAGCCTGTTAACTACTGTTTGTTAGTAACATGTTCCGCTTATGTTTAAGTTCCAGGCATAATGGGCTGCTTACAAGCATTGGAGGTCCTCAAGATAGCCTCTGGTCATGGCTGTATCTAAACTCTGGCATTACGGAATGTTGTTGTTGCTGTACATGTCAGCCTTCCTCTGTATGTAATATTCAATTGTCACAAATTACGAATCCTTGCAAATACTGGACGAGCGTCATTCATTCGGATTTTTGATCGACGGAGATTAAAGCATTTTAACTCATGGAGGCACAAGTTTATATGCACTGCCGTGTTTACTGTGGTGCCAGCGTACAGGACACCTAATTGATGGAGAAACTTGTGTGGAGCCACTTATAATGTCAATCAGCCCCTCTCTGTTGCATAACCACATTTTGAGAAAAGGGTAACCAAAAGATTTACAGTACTCGGTTGTTTAATTCCACACTTGATGAGTGTCAAATATACACCCTTTAATTCATTATACTATCTTGTTATAATTTAGCCACAATTTGAAGAAATATTTAAGACCTTTGAGCCTCGTAAATAATGTGGGGGGGGGGGCTTTGTTTTATTTGTTTGTTCTTTACAAAGTGTTTTACTTAAGCAAACGTGTAAGCTTCCTGTGGCCAGCAGCTGGTGACGTTTGATGCTCAAAGTGCTAGGTTCCGGTCCATCAGGTTGCGGCCCAAGCAGTTGGGATGTGTAGTCTGTGGGGAAGAACCTAGCGTAACCCAGCTAATCGACTACGAAGCCTTCTGTGGGTCTGCCGCAACAGATAAGGTTGACTTTGATATTATGAATAACAAATTACCACATTCTTTCTGAAGAATTGGTTGAATGCGGTTATGAATATACATTTTTTTTCAGTGCCGCAGACTCAACCTCTTGACCAAAGAGCAGAGAATCACAGTGCAGGTAGGCAACCTTTTGGCCAGTGTATCTCTCCCTAAGCATTATTTATTCAGCCATTACTCATAATGTTCTCCCAGAATTCATCAACTGATTGTATCACAGCACTCACTGGAAACAAGCTAAAATGGGCCAGTAAGTTTTCCACAGAAAAGAATAACACTGTGTTTTTGTATCCAGAGTGTTTACATGTGGATTGCGCATGCATATGACTACACATTCTGAACTTTTCAACGGTCATTAAGCGCAGAGATGGAGATCACAGTTAAATTGAATTTGGGTTATTGGCTCCATTTAGGAGTGGTTTTGAGCACAACGATTTTGGAAAAGCTGTTAAAATAATTGTAATAAGGTACAAAATCAAATTTGTGCATTACTTCCATCACATTAGCTGCAAGTCATTTACATTTCCGTATTTAACTGTTAGATATAAATCAAATTTCCTTAACAAAAAAAAAAACGCTCCCTTCTTAATGACTTGGTTAATATTATTTGTGAATGTTTCGTTGTATTTCCAGGATTACAAATCCATTGTGGACAATGCAGAGCCCCATCTCCTGTTAGATGTGCGCCCTCTTGTGGAGGTGGACATTTGCAATTTACCCATCTCTCTCAGTATCCTTCAGGAAATTGTAAATAAAACATAAATTAGTGTGATGCGACATGATTAAATCCCATTATCTTTGTGGTCAGTCTCCTAACATTGTTGCCAGACATACCACTGTCAAGTTTAGAAGAGAAGAAAAGTGAACATATGCAGTTACTCCAGGAGCGCATTGGCCAATTGAAACAGCAGATGGATGGTGTCTGTTGGCCTCCAGGTAACATGACAAAACGCTGGCCTTATCTGCATGTCGTCTGGAATGAACCGGTGCATATTCACAGTTCAAACTTTCCCACTGCTGTACTACGATGGCTGCACATTTTGTAATGCAAGTAGCAGATTGCCTTGGGTTTGCCAGGTGACCCCTTTTCTAAAACAAGTGTGACCAACCTGAGGAGCTGGTCTACTTTGGAAGATTGTATATGAAAGAAAAAGTTATTTTGAGCCAGTTTTGCTCATTCAGTGACGTTGTCCAGCACACTACACTCATTTCTTACGCACTGTATTGCATTATTAGTAAATGCAAAAGTTGATATCTACTGTACATTAACATAATTATGTGAATCGGTGCATAATTAAATTGAATGACTGCAATTAACGATTGCAACTACATCACGGGATAGTTGTATGTTCATAAATTGTTGTTTTTGATGTGTGGTCTCCTTAACAACACTTGACTTATAGTCAAACACAAAACAGCATTTTGTGTTTGAGTATGTTCTGCAAACAAACTTTACTGTCCTCTATAGTAAAGATGCACAGAAATGAAATTCCCCTCACCAAAATATCTTTGTGGTTTCTTCCAGTTTATGTGATTTGTAAGATGGGCAATGACTCCCAGAAGGCTGTGCAGATTCTGGGGAAGATGAGTGGATCAGAAGTAGACACTATCAGAGTGAAAGATATCTGCGGAGGCCTGATGGCATGGGCGCAGTGGATCGACCCCAAATTCCCGCAGTATTAACATCTTACCTGTATGTATACTGTATGTTTTCCAAAAAAATAAACTGTCATCTTTGTTTTCTTTGTGTTATTGTTTGTGATGCTATAAAACCCCAGTCAGAGTGTGAACAGGAGGAATTCATTTATTTACATTGATGTGGAAAAACAACAACAGATGAGCAGTTAAGGCATACGTTCTTGAGCAATAGATCCCCCTTGTTTACTATTAGTGTCTCCTGGATGAAGCTCACTTTCTGGACAACACATTATAAAGTTTCAATTATATCTTTCCACGTGTTGCTATAAGGGGCCAGCAAAACCTACCCCCGCCCTACCCTATCTCGATTCCATGCGATCCATGAATGGAAAAGGAAAATCACTGTTAAACAGGCTAAAAATGCTAAATTAATTCGCTGAAGTAACGGTGACGCCTGCGCATAGCCCATCGGTGACTGTTACATTCTCAAATGTGTTATGAACATATCTAAATCACGGGAATCAACATTTGTTTCCCCCGAAATGGATAAACCTGAAATAACGGAAAATATCTGCGCGTGCGCAGTGTCGTTGGTTCCTCAGTAGCGCCATTGTTCCAGGGTTTGTAGTTCAGATTTTGCAGTCAAAGTGTGAAGTCTATTATAGGGACGCTACAAAAGGACTACAACTCCCAGCGAGCGTCACTATGTTCGCCTCCAATGTAACAGGGGGAGTAGTCACAGCTGGAAGGATAATAAGATGCGCATGAATTTACTACAGTATCTGAAAAACGATAAGAGAAAAATAAATGGACGCTTTCATTGGTCATAGCAAGCCTTTACACGAATTTTTGATTTGGTGTTTGTTTTATTTAAGTTGGGGTCTCCTCGACGAATTTTAGCCAAGTGCAAGTTAAGACTTGAGACGCCGCTTTCCGCAGTTGATGGAGATTCAAAGTTTGTTCGGTTCACTCGCATTGGAAAGAAATGCGTCCTTCGCTGACTGTGAAGGTAAAGTATCGCTTTTAAAAGCACCATCCAAGCAGTCGTTTGTCTTTGGAAAGGCATAAAGTTCCACCGGAGCGAAATGTCCGCTGGACGTGCATATTCAAGCTTGTGTAACTTATTAAGTTGTTATTGTGTGCACTCCTCGGGTTCTGTTATGCCAGCATATCGATCGAAGTTGGGAAGTTTTTCATGTTTGCAAAATTTAATTCCAGATGTAGATGACTTGAATTCTTTTACATATTGGATATTTGTGTTCCTCAAACCGTAATTCACCACGCTATTGTTTTCATGCATGCTAAACGGCCCGAAGCTCACTAGAGGTTTAGACAGTCCGTTGTCATTACAGTTGAGATTTAGTGATAACATATTTAATTGGAGTGGCTACAATGAAGACTTTTTTCTATGGAGCGCTTCAAGAAATAAGTAAACGTGGAGATGATTTGATGAACACAATGAGTATATATGTATGAAATTAGTCTGATGAAGAAAGCAGTAATGCTTTATGGTAGTGTTAATCAAACTTTTTACACCAAGTACCACCTCTAAAAAAGACTTTGCTCTACCAGTCAAATTATTATGACCAACATTAAAGTATAGTTGCGTTTTAGGCACAAGTGTCCATCAAAAATGAGGCAGGCCCCCCTTTTAATAAGTAATATTAATATTACCGGTAAAACAAACACTGCACTTTAAAAATTTATTTAAAATAATATTTAAATAATCTTCTATTGTGTTACACATAGAAATTAAATATAAATTGTACCTAATGGAAAAATATGTTGTACTTAAACAATAAAAACTACATCTTTATGATACATTATTATTAAATATTGTAAATACAATTGAACTGTACTTAACAAATTTACTATACTGTATTTACTGTAGTGTAGAGTATTCTCTCTAACTTTATGCACAGTTTATGTGTTTAAGTCTGATTCTTTTATATACAGTACTGCCAAAGGGGCTCCTCATATTGAGAATCATTGCTCGAGGGTTATGCACTGGGAAATGTGTCCTTTGTAATGTTTGTAGTTTGTGGGGTTATTTTGTTGTGAATGTAAATTGTGTAATATTGAATATGCAAAATTAGTGATATGAAAAAATAGGCGGAACCCTCATTTTGTTTCATATTTAGTAAGTGTAGGTACTTGCTTTCTTTAAATTACAAACATGCCTGTTTGTTTTTGGTGACAGGCTTCCTGTGGCCAGAGTGGATCAGTGATTTCACTAAAGGCAAGGAGCACCACTTCACGATATGACATTTGTTCCAGTAATATTCCAGAGACTTCTTCCAAGTTGTTTTGTCATCTTGTGAATGAGTGTGTGAGCTCAGGTGGAATCAACGGCTTGCCCCCTGATTTGCAAATCTAAGGTGACACAGTGGAAAACCATACTGTACAATGCTGACTCACTAAACTCATGAGTACCAAAAGTATTCCCCGGCATAAATCCTGTCACTGAACTCTCCAGTATTCAGCGTTACACGTCGCTTTTGGAAAAAAGCCAATGTCTGCCTCTTCTCCCCCATCCTTACCTCGAGCCTTCCTCCACTCTCTCCATCCGCACCACCCAACCTTGCCACCCGTTTTGTCCCCATCCTCGACTGGACCGCTTTACGCACGGCTGTCCAACGGAAGCCACAGTGTCCCCAGCCCCACCAACTCCCGTAGCTCTTTCCATGGGGTGTCTTTCTTGCTGCAAATTGGGTTGACCAGAGAGACCGTGAACCTGGAGGGCAATGACCTAACACTGTCAGCCGTCAAGGACCTGGTGTGCTCTATAGTGGACCAAAAGGTAAGACACTCAGTTAAAAAAACAATTGACACTGTTTGCAGAATATCCAACTCTAACATCATCTCAAATCTAAAAGCTTTTCAAAAACACATTCATACCCACTACAATTTAAGCAGCTATTCTGAAGACAGTAGTGGACCAACATGCTGTATCAGCATGTGTGTTGTCAACTGACCAAATTCATCTATTGAGGTGTTCCAAAACAAACATCTGGGCCTCCTGCCCTGAAACTGACACAGCAGAAGCACACACACAAGAGCAGTGGTGGACAGTCTGGTTAGCGACATTTTAATGCAATGGCCCTCAAAGTTGCAGTCTTGCTTAATCGCTACTCTACTGTTTTACTGTTGCCAACGATACACAGCCTCAAAGTTTACACAAGATTACTGAATATAATATTGGTAATTGCACCTATTTGTCTGTTTTTGTACATACAGTACTGTACATACATTTTGTACTAATGTTAGATTGATCGCTTCAGACGCACAAATTTCATCAGCCTGATAATGCTTTGCTTCTTACTAGTGTTGTATTAATCACAAGGGGTGTTACGATGCATCTATTCCATCGATGTGTCAATGTGTCTGTCCTGCGATTCAGCTTCAGTCCATTGATGCTGGCTACACGTTGACACAACCTCATTTTTATAAGTAATTGATTGGTTTAATCGACATGAAAAAACAAAAAAATGTATACCCCAAATTTCGAATATCCTTTTTTTTAAAAATCCAAGTTGTTTTTCTACTCGTTTTTCGCTAATTTATGTCATATTCGGTCGGTACCGGGGAATCACATCAACATGCAACACAGATCATGGCTGCGAGGAGGATTAGATTTTTAAGACGACATTACACATTTGGTTGCGTTTATCTCTCTCTCTCTCTCTCTCTCTCTCTCTCTCTCTCTCTCTCTCTCTCTCTCTCTCTCTCTCTCTCTCTCTCTCTCTCTCTCTCTCTCTCTCTCTCTCTCTCTCTCTCTCTCTATATATATATATATACATATATATAAATATTATTGTATCAAATTGTCTCATTCAAAATTTGCAATATATTGTTTTGTATCGAATCATTAGGCCTTATATTGATATATATCGTATCGGTCAAAAAAATCATTAGACCCCTACAAATCACAGTTCCTGAAAATTACTACTCAACAAAATAATCTTAATACAGATGTGTAAATGCAAAATAAATGTTTTTGTACATACAGTGAAAAATGCAGTATTGCTCAGAGATTTGTTCCCATGACAATCCTAAACGAAAGGAAAAAAGAGGATTGTCTTAGGATAAGCATCAATCTGTTCTTAAATTGATCAAATCTGAAGCAAAATTTTTTTGTGACATTTTAACTTTGATGACTGTCATACAAGTTTAGAAATAAGTTCAGTGCTGTGCAGTATGATATAAGTGTAAAATTCTTAGTCTTCTTTCAGTGTGACACATAGCAGTGATCCAAGTGCAGAGTAAGACGGTTGATTTCTTTGAGCCTGGGAATATACTCACGTAAACACCAAACACAGCGCACTCTTCCACGTACATTCCGTTCTTCTTTTATTATTGATATCATTTTTGTTATTGTTGTTGTTGCTTCAGCTATATTTCACTGAGCTAACTAGACAGATACACACCCCATGGATATCATCACACCGTTCCTGCTGGCCATCACTGGCACCTTAGCCTTCTTTGTTGGTGGCATTACAAAAACACAAAGGAAGAAAAAAAGTTGCTTTTTGTCGAAGTGTTCGTTTTGATGTTCACTAAACTGATGTCTTGCAGATTTGCTGATGTGACAACTCCCAGTTTTTGCGCAACCTTTGAGGGGCAGTCCTCCAGATTCCACCCAATGCAGTACAAAACAAAGATTTTTGTAAATGTCATAGAAGAAAATTCAAAACGTACTCAAACAGTTTCGTTAAATAAATAAATAAATACAAAAAAAGTCGGGCAGGATCTTATTTACTCCTAAAAGCGGCCGTTTGACAACTGTCATTGTGCAGTATTTTTCATTCATGCTTGACTTAGGACTTCAGTTGCAAATCAAGCATGTATCTCTGTTGTCGTATTTTGTGGCGCATTATATTTTCAATATTACCTGCATTCTTCCACAATGACACCACTATGTAGCTACATTATTAATTCTGCTTTGCATTGTGTCATTATCCTGTAAATCAGCGTGTGTATAATCCCACAAATTTTGTAGGGCATTTTCACAGTCTATCAATTGTATGATTTTAATTTTCTTACAAAAAAATAGCATGACTGTGTTGCGGTTTTGAACTAAAAGCAGTTAATTGTGCTAATCCAATAATGTAAGGCAAATACTGCACACCACAAAGACATTTTTGTGCAGTACTTAACGGGCACTTAATTTGAATTTAAATGGACATTTCAAATACAAAGCGCTTCAGAGCTCCCTAGCCCCTACTTGTGTTAAACTGCCATTGTCCTGTTTAGGTCAAATTTGGTGGGATTAATGCTCTGCAGATCCTGTTTGAATAATGAAATGGAAGTGTGTCTAACCATGGTGTTTTTTGAACCGCATGTGTATTATTATGATTGCGGTACACGATTTGGAACTGCAATTATCTTTGCCTGCAGAAAGGGAGGGTGATTAAACAGTGCAGTTCAATCAGCTGCCTTGGCCTCGGCATTTGAGAAGCTCACTGTTCTGTTACAGTGATTGTTCAAAGTGAGGGAAAGTAAATGTGCAGCAAACCTAAGGAGCATGGAGACGATACTAAGGCTAATTTAGTGATTTATTGCTCGTGACAGCGGGTTGGATTCGATGTTGGTTATGTACTGATTTGTTTGCACCAACTGTACATGAATTTACTCATGTAGTGGCAGGGCTTCAAAAGTACCGGTATGTAACAGGGAAAGGGTGGATTCAAGGTGAGAACAAAATCTATCATGATGCATCATCAGCATATCAGTATCCAGAAGTATAGAAATAAAAGGCTGAGGTCTTTTCGTTGGTTTTAAATGATCATGGGCTGTCTGTGTGTCACGTACCTTGATTATCATAATGTGCAGTATACGGCAGTGCCTCTTAACCAGGGTTGGTAGGGTTACTATTAAAATGTATTCCGATACAGTTATTAGTTACCTGTTAAAAATGTAGTTTGTAATGTAATCCCAGTATCGTAATATTAAAGTAATGTAACGGAATTACTTTGAAATACTTTTGGATAACTCCATTACCAAATATGCTAATGAGGAAAACATATTGCTCTCTCTCTCTCTCTCTCCCTCTCTCTTTCTCCCCCCATGTATGTGTATATATATATATATATATATATATATATATATATATATATATATATATATATATATATATATATATATATCCATATACAAGATAACTTGTCCATTGAAAAGCACATTTAATGATAGCTGTATAGATAGAATATCATGTGAGACAATTGCTGAGTTGCATGAGGGTAGGCTGTTTTGAAATGTCTCCGATGGCATATCATAGACAGACAGACAGACATGATTGGATGAACTGACTGACCGACACGGATGGATTAATTAATTGATTGCTTGATTGAAAGCCATGTAAAATTATTGCTCAGTTGTATGAAGTAGCTGTTTGCGAACTGTTCCTGTAGGCAACACCTCACACACACACACACACACACACACACACACACACACACACACACACACACACACACACACACACACACACACACACACACACACACACACACTTGGATGGATGGATAGATTGCTTCGTTACATGAGGGTAAGCTGTTTTTGAAATGTCCCTGATACATACAGCCACATCTCCTTTCGAATCTCCCAATTTCACCTGGTTGTGCAATGGAAATTTTTATTTTAGGCAAATTGTACTGCATATCAAAATCCATTTCTCGAAGCACTATCCTGCTGTGTTTTTTTTTGTTTCCATTTGAAGAAATTGGTTGGGAGGGTTGTGTTTTAAATAAACTTTGAGGTTTCTTGTGTTGCGATTGTCTTCATATAAATGCGATGCCAGTTCACTGACGTTAGCGGACACTCCGTGTTTATCTGTCTTGAATCTGAAACGTTTCAACCCACATGGTCCCTGTGTCATCAGTGTTTGTAATGAATTATATTTAGGATGCTCAGTTTTCTGTAATCATACAGCGACAGCTGTCAGAAAACTTCACTTTGGGTATGCTCATTCCTTCTGTCGTTCTGTTTCAAAGCTGTATGCATTGTGTGCGTGTGAAAGTCATCTTTAGTGAAGTTAACTGAGAGGGAGAAGGAACAAAGCAGCATTACTGAATGTTGATCAAGTAAATAAATAAACGTGCATATAAATTAGGGCTGCCAAGATTAGTCTGCAAGCTATGACGACTGTTGACAATTAATATAATAGTCGATGGGTCATTTATTTATAGGTTTATTTATTTGGCGTGTTGTTTTTCTGTCGAACCTGCCTTGTCTCTCGCTTTTCCAGCTGGCTGTAAGCCTTGACTTGCATGGGCAGTAGTTGTAATTCAGGTCATCCGTGATGTAATGTAAATAGAAGTGTTGCGGGTAACACAGTGCAATGGCTAAACGGTGTTAGCAACAGAGTCGATACGATGCAAACCTCCCTTTCACAGCGGTGATAAACGAGCATCTGAAAAGGAAGCAAGTTTTGGCTGATGCCTGATTTCATTTCTGACATTGGAAAAGTCTTGTCTGGAAGCCGTTTTTCACACTTCAGGCTTCCATGTGTATTCGATGAAACGCGATGTCTTGTTTGGCACACTTACATATGGTCCCTACTCTGGATGAATTACTGATGCACTAGTCAGATGGCCACATGTCCCAATAGTTTTGTCCCTGTATAGTGTAAGTATGTGCACCAGAATGAAGTACATATATCTCAGTATACATTAAACTCTGACTGCACTGCTGAGCAGACTGTAAATCATTTGACATTATAATTTTGTGGACATCATTACATCTGAACATGTCCAGAACATTCAACCACATTGTTGTGCATTTTTTCTATTAAACCTTGCTAAATACAGTGCATAGCACCAGCTGCTTCATGAAACCAGCCATATGGCTTTCATATCTGTGGAAATTATGACTGCAGGCCCTTTGTACTCCACTCCATCCTTGCCTCACTACTCCCAAGAAATGCATGGCAATTGGGAACTTTTTTTTTTTACTCCCACCATGTGCTGAATTGCGCCAATGCTTGTCACCTGACCATAGTTTAGGTCATCACAAGATCCTACCAGTCAGCAGAACCCACCTGTGTCTGTCAGCAGGAAAATGACAGTTAAACATTTGAGATGTAATGTGGTAATCTTACCCTCGCACCAACCCCTGTCTCTCTGTGCTGCAGTTTCCTTTGTTGAGGAAAACTGCTTCACCAAGTGGTTCATGTCATGCAACAAGCATCCGTTATTATGCAAATGTGCCCACGCTATGGCTTATTTTCTGTGCACATGCATTGGCCATGCCTTCGATGGGAACACACGTCCCCACCGGCTGAGGGCTAGCATTAGCATCTCGCTTTGTTGTGCTCAGCTCAGCAGTTGGAGAACCTTTGATGGCCATAAAATGTTGCAGAATGGGTGTTGGGTGTTGTCTGGACTTGTCTGCAATTGTTGACATTAAAGTGTGATTACTGTCGTAAATCTCAGTCGTCAGGCTTATATTTCACATCAGATTTCTTCAAGGTTATGTGGGTGCCACACGGTTTTAAGTAGCTACAATTGAAAACCTAAATGTTACTTTAAGCACTCTTATTTTCATTCTACAAGTTTTTATAATATTGATACGTCATTAATTTCATACTCCAGCAGGATTGGCAACAGGAATATACTGCCCCTTTAGACCCAAATGAATTGTCATTCTAGTTGGATAATTAGGTTTCATTGTAATTGAAATGCAAGGCTCTATGTAAACGTGAGGAGTGGTCACTTTGTGTTTAATCCGTATAGGACATTCACAAACAGCAGTAATGCCTCTAAAATTCAAAATATTATACAGTTTCCATGTGATTGGCATGGGGATCAGCTGATGACACTCACGGGTGATCGGTATCGGCAATTTAAAACCCTGATCAGAACATCCCTAGTTTTTACAGTCGAAAGCACATTGTGCCGCAAACTGCCGGTAGAGAAATACGGTACCTCTCACAAGCCATGGAGATAAACCTTCATGCTGTAGCACATAGGTGTCAAACTCAGGTCCTGGAGGGCCAATGCCCTGCATGTTTTCCAAGTCTCCCTGTTGCAACACACCTGATTCAAATGATCAGATCATCAGCAAGCTCTGCGGAAGCCTGACATTGAACCTGTTCATTTGAATCAGGTGTGTTGCAACAGGGAGACTTGGAAAACATGCAGGGCATTGGCCCTCCAGGACCTGAGTTTGACACCTATGCTGTAGCAGATACCCAGGATGTGGTTCGCTTTTATTGACATTCGCAGTGTCTCAATGTTCTCACATTTATTGTATACAACATCTCATGGCTTCAAGGTTGACTTTCTACCTTTCGTGAACTCTCAGGGTTTGGGATGATGCAGACTGTAGATTGTAAGGAATGAATGTATATCCTCTTGACTTGGCAAGAACCCCCTGAACAGATTTTTGTTGATTTTCTCCTGCTGTTCTTCTTCTGTTCTTACAGTGGAGCTGGAGAAAACATTATTTTTTTTAAGTATGTCAACTGCAGTCCAGGGTAACCTGATACTAATTAGTTCAATCTCAGCATCACTGAGTTCCATGCTTTCGGGGTTACTCACAACATTCTCTCTATGTCCGGGGCACATATTCAAAACATTGTTCTTGTAGCCACAGTTCAACTTCTTCTGATTGTTAGTACAACCGCAAACAAGACATTTTTAAATGGTATGGGGTTGATCATTTGTTTAGGAAATGAAACAGAAAAAGTTGAACTAAACCGCTGCAGTAACAAATAGCTTCCTGCTACTTCTTGTGTCTCGCAGGAAGCTGTGCCCATAATTGTTTCTCCATTGGAGTACGCAGGAATAAAGGAGCAAGAATGGCCTAACTTTCTGTTGCTATCAAAAGACGAATGATATGGCTGTTTCAGTAGGACGAAAATGTTTTGGCACAGGTAATGGAAGAACAAATTGAACCTTTGTTTTCAATTTGAGTTCTATAACAGCTACTTTAATTTAGATTTGCCACGGCCACAGGTTTCCCCACCATTTTTGTAAATCCTGTCTGTGGCTTTCAGTCTCTGGCTAAGGCCTGAATAGCTGTCTGTGTAATTAGCGAGACAAAATACATTTTCCAGGCAGAAACAGGCTGTATTCATGAATTTACAGAGAAATCGCAGAATATTATTCAGATTGCTTTCAATTGCTCTTCACTTTTCGGAACATCACTTCTGCAAGACATCTGCAGGAAGTGTTCCTTTTCAAGACGAATTGCAGAGCGTTGCAGCAGGCTCTTGTATGTTTTCTTTTATTCCAGTGTCATTTGTTCTTTGAATAAGCAATGGTAAATTTATAATAAAAAAATAAATAATACTGAAAAGAAAATGAATGATAGCAGCGGGGTATTTCTTGGCCACTTGAGTTTAGTTCACGTTGATCCAAATGAGCAGAAACTCGTGGAAAATGAACCAATCCCCTTTCGACACACGGCTTTATGTGTGATATACATGGTGCCAGACATTTCCTGGAGAGCACATTTAGCACGCTCACCAGCAAAAACAGATCATTCATGAGTCAATATATGCAGTGTTGCAATTGGTTCTGAATACACATTGTTTGTTATGATGTCAGTCCTTTTCCAACCGAGATCACTTTTCAGTATGTGATGTATACACCGAGGTCTTTCAAAGCCATGGAGTTGCCTAACTCGGTATCACAATTGGGACCGCTGAAGAAACAAAAGTTTTCCATGTGCTACTCACGGGCTTTCTTGCACAAGGAATCTATCAATTTCCCTGGTCTTGGAGTAATTTGTGGAACAGGGAGAGAGAGAGAGCGGGGGGACATCTCTGAAGTTAAGTGAGCTAAGTAATTTCTACCATCTGCACTTCACATTTCTGTTGCCTCATTCGCCTTTAAATGTAAAGTGGCATGGCAGAACAGAAGGCTCAGCCACAAGAGTCGGAATGACAGAGTGGAGAAGGGTGGTCCTCTCCAAGGGTATTGGGCAGGGAAGGCTGGGACAGACCCATTGGCAGGCCTCCATAGGGCACAGAAAGTAGCTTATGCCCTGCCATTCAGTCGGTGCCAAACCAAGCGCAGCTTTGCTTTGGAATGCCCTTCACCAAGCCAGCGAGGACATATTATCCCCACATCAATCCAATCTCTTGTTAATGCTGGTTGAACGGGTTGTGATCATTATTAATATTGAATCGCTAGGCAATCGTAAATTGAACCGTTTATTAATCAGGTCCCTGCGACTTTGCCCTTGTGAAGCCAAAATCACCTGAAATAATTCAGCATTATGCACGAACGCATTCCACCAATGTAGAATAATAAATCCATGAGTGAAGATTGTGTTCACTGGAATAGCATACCTCACACCCGTTGTACTCATTAATAAGATGACTTTTTGCCCCATTGGATTGAACCAGCTGGCAATCTGAACGCGGTCATGGACTGTACGAAGTCCGCCGACTGTGTGTTAACCAACTCACTCTTCAGTGGCAATTGTGGAAAGTCTGGAATTTGACAGCAATCATGCTCAACCTAGCCAGAGTTAAATGGTATTGAAACATTTGCATTGACTCTTAAGTTTAATTTTGCACAGTAGGTTTATTATGTATTGTCATTCAGTGTGCCACCTGGTGACAGTGGCATAAGATTAATAAATGAAAACTTTTACCCATCAAATCAAGATGTATTTAATGCATTAGTTATATGCAGTTTTTTGCAGATGACAAATGACGCGAGACACAATCGTCGAAAGATGATACAGTAAAATGTTATCTCTCAACTTCATGACGTACTATGACAATGATGCTACAACCCTTACTTAAATTGTGGCCAACTGTTGAATATGACAGGTTCCACTCATGATTAAAGTGCACAGGACAATTTGTGTACTGTGGCTAAACGAAAACCGATTCAAATCGGTTTTACTTCAATAGATGTCAGTGTATCAGTCCACTAACTAATGAACCAGTCTCCATAGACTTTCGCTCGAACCAGTCAAAAAGCTCCTCACTCACTTCTTTTTAGATCTTTGATAAATCTCTTTGAAGGAAATTGCACGTTTACAGTTCTGACAAGTTCATTCCTATTTTGGAAAATGGTTGTCTACTTTCAACAAGAAACTCATTGCATGGCATCCTCTGGAACTGAGCCGTACCGTATGGAATCGAGTCGTTCCACTTTAAAATGTCAAGTCCTCGAATCGTATCGCACTCCATGAATGGCAAAACATATTGAATTGTCTTTTATTGGAGAGCTGCACACCCCCCGACTAAACAGCAATATCAGTTTGACACTTTTGATCCATGTGGCAGCAGCAGGTTGTAGAATGACTTCTTCTGTGTTGTTTTCACAGCAGTTTTTGCCTTTCCTGTCTTTCAGTGAAGTGCATGATCTGTCAAACTGATAGGAAGGTGGCAGCGGAAGTGCAATTAATGTTGAAACAACAATAATAGAAGGAAAAAAATGGCGTGTTCTGGAGCAGTGGTCTCCAACCACCAGACCGTGGACTGGTACCCTCCGCACCAAGCTGCACAGATTTATTTAAGAAAAAGGAAAATAAAAAGGTCAGTTGGACCATGAAACGGACTGCGGCGGAAAAAACAGATTGGTGTCCACTGGTCTGGCGATAATACAGCTAAAGCAATGTTTTAATGTTATAAAATCAGCAATAAATGCACTACAGTTCACATACCAAAAAAAGTCTCTTAATATGACTCAGTCTGTCACTGAATCTCTTTCTACTGTTCTACTTGTCGTTGGTTAGTTCCCGTTGGAGCCACTCCTTGTTTCCATATTCTCACTGCTCCTGCTCTCCAATCTGCTGTGGTCAGCGAGGCAGCACAGTCTGTACAGCCGATGTTCACATAGCTTCTCCCTCCACTGCACTTGCTATTATTCTTCCCCGTCTGTTTAAACATTTGCAGATATTGCCTTTCTGTCTCTGTTTTTGAGAGAGGTGACAGCTCGAGTGTTGGAATTTGGCCTCTTTGGAAAAAAAAAAAGTGATCCTAAGAGGAAAGGAGTTTTAAAATTCTAACCTATCAGTGTGTACGGTAGCGAATTTCCTCCTCACTTTCTGCAAACAAAAAACCTACAACAGCATGTTGCTACATCCTCATAACCTCTCTCAATCTAATCTTCGCATGAATATCCCTAGGCTCACCTGTTTAATTACCCTGTATGAGATGTAGTGTGAGCTCTGAATTTCTCAGGCGGAGGCACTAGCGGAGGATCGTTGCAAAGCTATAACTCATCAGTGGTGTGCGAGTGCCGAGCCAAGCTTGTCTTAGATCACTCTTCCTCTCTTCCTGAGAAGCTTTAGATCCTGTGACTCAGGCTTCCTCTTCTCTGCCTGGTCCCTGGACGTTGTTAGCACACGCGATACTTATGTAGACATGCACACACAACTACAGAAAAGCAAGCTGGGCTTGTGTCACTGACTGAACATAAAAAAGAATGTTGATGCTGATATTTCTGAAAAAAGTCTCACTTTCCAGCTTTGATTTATTTTTATTTATGTATTTATTTTTTTAAGTGTGCAGATCATCAAGCATACAGTCAGATTGGCTGAAAAGCCACCTGGCTCTCATTGGGGATACAAAGGCAACTAACCAAACAGTGATCTCACCACCAATAACTCCTCTCTGCTTCACTGCCTTGGCCGCTTACTATGGAAGATTACTGCAGAAGAGTATTGTGTCTCTTAATTCCAATAGTCAAAGGTCGTGTGTAATAATTGTGGGGTTATCTTTGGAGATCCTTAAAGCAACATGGTGTGAGTTCAGAAGGAGTTTGGTCAGGAACCCATCATTGTGGCGGGCTGAAATACAGCCAACTTGGGTTTTTTGAAAGGCGCCATATTAATTCAAGCTCTTATCAGTTATTATTATTGGCAGTATGGTAGGTAGAATCCCTACATTATTTGAGGGATGGCCAAACAAGCACATAATGTACACTGTTGTGTAGTATGTGCACACACACAAAAAATAATTTTTAAGTTTAAAACTGATAGCATGAAAGCACTTTGATGTAACAGATCTGGGACATTGGTCCAATGTACCGGTAATCTTATTTCTACACACTAGTTCCATTAGGAACCAATTTACATCCATTCAAGGGTCAAAACTGTTTCCCTCTAAATGTTTTAATTGTTTCAGGACATAACATTTTAACATTCTTTTATGTCATTGTGGTATAAAAAGAAGTAATTTTAAAAAATATATATATATTTTACTCATGTGTAACTTTGATGAGATAAGTGTAGTCAAAGTTTCAGCTTTTGGTTGTTCTTTCAGTAAGTGTCTTAATGACTAATTACTGCTCCTTTCCATTATATGCGCTGTTGTTTTTATCATTGTTGAAATATTGTTTCTTTAACCATATTGTACCAAGGAGCCAACACAAGGTGGGTATCACCTTACTGTGTCACAATACGTTCCATATCCAGAGTTGGGTCTTTCACTCAGTTTTAGCCCAGATCACCACTAGTCTTCAAGATTAGTTGATGAATCGGATCATATGTAAATGGCATCAGATCGCACCAGCAAGCAGGTGCTCTTACACTGTATATGTGCCTTGCAACTGACTGCCAACCATTCAGGCCTGGTATAGTCTTTCTTTCGTCCGAAGGCAGCTTGGATAAGTGTGAGCTCACCCACAACCCTTGCCAAGATAAGATATATAAAAAATGGATGCACCTGAACCATTACACATTCTGTGCTACATGGATGGAACATAAGCCGGCCCACAAAAATGAAAAAGTCGCAGCTTGTCTCTGGCTGTTCTCCTTCCTTTATGCGGCAGGCCCATTGAATGTGGAGTTGCTGTCCTGGCCCACTGTCACATGCATATATGCATGTATTGAGGAGAGACGGGATGAGTTAACACTTTTCTTCAATCGAACAAGACTCCTTCTTGTGTATGAACTCTGAAGTATTTGAGACAAGTGAACATTCACTGCCTATCATTTGAACTTCCTCCCTCCAGATGTAGTATGTTTTCGTTGGCGCAGGCCAAGAAAATGCCTCTTCCATACACCGGCTGTCGAGTAGAAGCATGTTCAGTGCAGCTTCTTAACCAGTCATTGGTTGTAATGAGCTACAGTGTTTTGTAACTCTTGGCAAAACACTTATAGCAATTTTCCAAATTAACTGAGCAATGTACAGATGGTGTAGCCCACCCTTTTCCGCCTGAAATTGTATGAACATTTCACTTCTTGCGAACTGAATTAATAATCTGTCTTTAGTTTTTTTTTTAAACTCTGGACAATGTCATAGTCAGTTCTGGACTATGTAAAGAGTTGCTGTGTTACGAATGTAACAACAATTAATTGTTTGCATGTTGTATGTTAGGTGTGTTTTTGCTGATGGGAAATACTTGAGTAATTTGGTAATTCTCAGGCCTCTTTTTCCAGTTTCATGCAGAATTGTATAGCTTTAGCATAGCTCACATTTCTTTGAAATATCAACTGACGAAGTAGGGTTTTCCTAGCCATTTTAAGCTAAGTACACTTTTTGTGGCTATTGCTCATACAACAAGTTGAGTAAGAACGACAGTATGACTGCAGGTTTGGTAAATATAAGCAGCTACCCGAAGCTAGCATAAAAGCTCAATATGCTGTTTGATTGTTAAGAAGGGTAACTTTACAAATTTCAAGCGATGTGTATGCTTTTATATCTGCCCACGAGGCAAGGCTCTGGAGCCAGGGAGTCTTCTTGCCCTGGGCTAATACGTGGCTTCCGCGGCAAGACACTTTTCGACATTCAGCGGGATGTCAGCGCGTGCGCGGCTGACCAAGTTTCTTTTTCTTCTTCATCTTTTTCCGCATGCTAAATTAGCAAGCTAGCTGAGGTTCGGTAGTTTTTTAGTTGCCATGAATACTTCTTATTTTTCTTATTCTTCTTCCATTCTTCTACTTTTTTGGCAGTTAGCAATTACTTTTGGTACATTACTGTCACCTTATTTAGTATGTGACATCCGCCACAACAATGATTTCCGACAAAGTATTTACCGCACCAAAAGTTGCAATAACCGATCAGGATTCTCACTTTGGACACAATATGGTGCAGGATTCTTGTTCAGCTAAGCAATTTTAAACTACAAAGACAAAGTCTTCCGGAGTTAGAAGCCAATGTTTCAAATTCAAGCAGAAGTTTTGAATACAGACGCTCCCCAGGTTACGAACGAGTTACGTTCCGGACGATTGTTCATAAGGTGAATTCGTTCGTAAGTTACTTCAGTGCTATATTTTGTCTGTAATGTATGTTTAAGGCTTATATTGACATCCATATAACGGGGAGAGAGCTTTTCGTCACATTCTTCAGGGCTCGAGGGTTAGCTGCCCGGTAAACTAGCAGCGGCTTCAGCGGGGGAGAGTAGACGACCGGTCATCGACCGGCGCGCCGGACGCCTCCCCGCCCGTTCCACCGTCACACGCCCGCCCCCCACGACTCTCCCCGCGGCCGCCTTCGAACGTCGCCGCCGCCGTCGCCTCCGCCGTCGCCTCCGCCGTCCTCCTCCGCCCCATTCGGCACTCGGAAAAAGGCGCGCAATACAAAATCTAACTTTTTTTTTTTCGACAGACCCGTGAAAATGTTCGTATGTACCGTTTGTTTGTAACTCGGATGTTCGTAACTCGGGGAGTGTCTGTATTCGGATGCTCCAAAGTACCTCTTTGATGAGCCAATCAATTATTGTCAAAATTCTTTTTTTTTTTTCATGTGAAATGCCTTCTTTTCCAAATAATGTCTATCCATTCACCCATACATCCACCCAACCATTATCCAAACCACTTCATTTGTTGTAAATCAAAACAGTGCTGCTGTCACGTGACATACACTGTAGTTCAACTCTCTTCTACCGCATTCTACAGAGAAAAAAACACATCAACAGCTTGACTTGTGTTGGAGGATTTCCCGGGTAGTGTGATTAGTCTGAATTATTTTTACAAAAAGAACATTAACAATCAAAGGACACATTTGTCTTCATCTTGTAATAGCACCTTGTATCACACTGATCTTGTGACATTCTTCATCTGCACCTCAGGCAGAATCAGTGAACCAGTGTCTTTTAGTTCCTGACTGTGGTTAAACGTTTCACTTAGAAATATCATTCTTTTTAG
This sequence comes from Hippocampus mohnikei, assembly GCA_026261675.1. NCBI lineage: Eukaryota > Metazoa > Chordata > Actinopteri > Syngnathiformes > Syngnathidae > Hippocampus > Hippocampus mohnikei. The sequence goes on from JAKGUB010000336.1 coordinate 2,100,527, forward strand.
TGTCTTTAACATTGGTCATTATGTAAAATGTTTGCTGAACTGTCTATAGATTGATAGCTAACCAGCACAACAAGGTTGTAGAAGTTTCACTCGGGTAGTAGAGGAGCATTTAATGCTAGTTTTGTTCCCAGTTTAGTCTGTCCTGTTGACATGCCTTAAAAGTATCTCTGATACCTAGAATGGATGACTTAGAATGACAACTCGCAGAAAATGTTTGTGACTGAGATGGGTCAAGATAATATCTGGGGTTTTTGAAAGATTGGCGGCATGCATGCTGAACAAATTGGCCATCTTTGAGAGCAAGGTATGGCAGCAATGAAAAAATAGACGTAGGTGGTGCCTGCACATTCTGTGGATTTCATGAGCAAGAGGATTATTTGGTATCCATAACAGATATTTATGTAATACTTTATGCCATCAAATTTTGAACATGTTCAAAATTTCTTTTTTTTTTTCTTTCTCCGGGAACTGCAGTTCCCTCCCACATTCCAAAAACATGCATGGTAGGTTAACCCTATGTTGCATACGGGTTACTTCAGCAACTTCAGTAACTAACTCATATTGGTTATTCAAGTTACCAGTTTTAGTTTTTAAATCCACCGCGAGATGTCACTAGCGTGCGCAACAGCGGGAGGAAAAGGTGAAAGAGGGTCCACAAAATGTTGAATAATTTCTATCCGTGAGAGGAAAAGGTCCAAATACCCTATTGTGCGTGTGCAGAAGAGTATATAGAACATATAGAACACAATAAATAACAGTTTCTATGTGTTACCTATCAGTACTGCCATGCTTTTTGGCTAGGTAATTGTAGTGACCATTATGCTCACAAGTACCCCCTATTATGTATTTTTTTTCCCAAAATTGTGACTTTATTATGATATTTGGCCATACTCTACCCTAAATTTAAAAACAAACCACAATTGAATAACTCCTGCAGAAGCCATGCAACATAGGGTTAAGGGAGCATTCTAAATTGTCACTAGGTGTTAGTGCAAATGGTTGGGATAGCCTCCAGCACACCCGCAACCCTTATGAGGATAAGCAGCTGAGATGATGCACAGAGGAAGTATTCATGGCATTTTACTCATAAACTGCAAACTAATGCGGGTCTTTTCCGTGAACGTGCCCTACACATCATTGGGAATTCCTGCAGCTTAAATAAGGTGTGAGGTCGCCTGAGGCCAAGCAGCATACTTTACCTTACTGTAATCAAATTGCCATCTGTCAGTGGCAGTGCACCACTCTCACCAACACTTTCCATTTGTCACCCACCGTTGCCACACATCACGAGTGGTACATGCTCATATGCACAATTCTGAAGTCCATAACACTGTAATGTTGTTATAAAAAAGAAAAAAAAAGAACCCAATCGTTCTTCTCTGGAACTTATTGCCTGGCTGCCTCTTGATTGTAGTAAATGCTGTCAAATGATTACATTTGTTCAAATAGCGATTGTGTTTTTCCGCTTCTTCTATTTTATACAAATCTTGTAACGGAGACACTCCGGTTTCCTCCCACATTCCAAAAACATGCATGGCAGGTTAACAGAACACTCAAAATTGCCCCTAGGTGTGAGTGTGAGCACGGATGGTTGTTCGTCTCTGTGTGCCCTGTGATTGGCTGAAAACCGGTTCAGGGTTTCCCCCGCCTACTGCCCGAAGACAGCTGGCATAGGCTCCAGCACCCCCCGCGACCCTAGTGAGGATAATGCTGTTCCGAAAATGGATGGATGAATGAAAGTGTGGCTGGTGCATATACGGTGTGCCCCTCCATGCCTCTATCTTGGTGTTGTTTGTAATTCATCAGTGTCTTGAACTAATTTGTATTTGGCTTCTCTTGAAATAAGACCATATTTTACATTTCACACACACCAGCTGGGGCGGCCCGGTAGTCCAGTGGTTAGCACGTCGACTTCACAGTGCAGAGGTGCCGGGTTCAATTCCAGCTCCGGCCTCCCTGTGTGGAGTTTGCATGTTCTCCCCGGGCCTGCGTGGGTTTTCTCCGGGCACTCCGGTTTCCTCCCACATTCCAAAAACATGCATGGCAGGCTGATTGAACACTCTGAATTGTCCCTAGGTGTGAATGTGTGCATGGTTGGTTGTTGGTCTCTGTGTGCCCTGCGATTGGCTGGCAACCGATTCAGGGTGTCCCCCGACTACTGCCCGAAGACAGCTGGGATAGGCTCCAGCACCCCCCGCGACCCTAGTGAGGATCAAGCGGTTCGGAAAATGGATGGATGGATGGACACACCAGCTGCCATGTGCCTCTACTCTCTTAACACTGTCCTCTTTGCTCATAACAGGATTTAGCATATCAATAGTAGATCAGATTGTTTCACAAAAGCTTACTACTGCAAAGCTCTAGTCCACTCACCTTGTCCACTCAGGATAACTTTATGGACCTCACAAGTAGATTCTCTGCTCTGGGGTCTTTGGTGTGCGTGTGGTTGCGACCACTCAGTTCAAATTATTTCTGTTTGAAGATGACAAAAGACATGCCCGGTCACTACGGTCTCTAAAGATGTATCTAATGCTGGTAATGCTGCAAAAAGATGTGCATATGTGTACGGGAGAATGATGATGAATAGTTTGCTTCCACCGGCATATGGTCTTATTAAATGTAGGAAGGAAGCAGCATGTGACCCGAGTATTAATTCAGGTACGGCGTGTTGGAATGTGTCCAAAACTTGCCAGTCTATTGTTCTTGCACCCCTGGCTTCCACTTGGTTTAATGATGTATGGAACAAAAGAATTATCCTGTGCCCTCTCACCCTGCAGTTGCTCCTGGTGCGGAATGAGACCTGTTTTCTGTGGAAACTTTTGCACTGGATGCTAAAAGGTGCTGGCTACAGCTGGCAGCTGCACTGACAATTTTCAATTGTGTGTGTGTGTGTGTGGGGGGTGTTTGAGAGCTGGCATGTCAGCCGAGTGAAAACTTCTCTGTGACACAGCAGTCACCACAGGAAGGATGCCCTCCCCACCCCTTGCTCACTGCCAATGGTTTTGAAGGTTTAAGGTAAACAGTACTGTTCACCTCAAAGGGTAATGAGGGGAGCCTTCAAGGTATGTGGATGGGAGCAGCACTGACATGGAATTTGTTTCTTCCTAAAGGCACATGCAATGTACTTGAGCGAGAGACTGTGTGATGATAAGGTTTGCTGATAGTTTGCATTGAGAATGTAAAATGTTCTTCTGACGCATGTTTGTGATATAGTACACTCATTTTTTTCAAGTTCCATCATTATCCATCCATCCATCCATCCGTCCATCCATCCATTTTCTGATTCGCTTATCCTCACAAGGGTCCCGGGGCGTGCATCTTTGTGCAGTAGGCGGGGGACACCCTGAACTGGTAGCCAGCCAATCGCAGGGCACACAGAGACGAACAATGATCCGCGCTCACACTCACACCTCAGGACAATTTAGAGTGTTCAATCGGCCTGCCACACGCATGTTTTTGGAATGCGGGAGGAAACCAAAGTACCCAGAGAAAACCGCTCCATTATTAATCTGTCTTTTTAAAATTTATTTATTTGCTTCTTGGTAACTATGAATCGGCAGGTGTCTTAGCATGCCGTATTGGCAGAGTCAGTGCCAGCCCTGGTCCTCTCTGGTGGCACTTGCATTGTCACATGCGACCCATTGTGTGCTACCCCCGTTCACACGGAAACAGCTGTTAGATCCGCTGTGGCGCTGCGCTTGGCATGGCATTGAGATGAAGCTCCAAGCACAATCATAGTACTCGGGATTTTTCCTTAATACCATTGATACAGGACAATTCCAAACATGCATGCATCTGGTTTTGATCTGATACCACATCCTCTCCTCCATCCTTGAAAATATGATTATTTTATGGTCTTTGAAAATGGAGTGTACGGAGGTTAGAGGGCAGTACCGCCAATTAATGTGTCCATATGTTCATTTGATTTGTCTCTTGCTGCTCTGACCAAAGTGTCGCTTTAAAATACACAAGCATCTGTATAGGAAGTGACTCATATTTGACTGATTCTGTACTTACCGAACTGTGATTCTCCACCACTCGCTTCAGGATATTTACCTCCTCCTTCTCCTTCTTGCTGACTGCTTCGCCCTTACTCTTTTATTGCTCCTCAATCACACAACTTTCAACACATGAGCAGCCCATGACCTGGATAGACGGTGCTTGTCTAGACAAACCAGACCAGACAAGTCAGAAGTGAACCTTACCACCATGTAATTTTCAAAGCTCTCTGCAATTGTTTTTTGTTTGTTTGTTTGTTTTTTATATCAACAGAGCAATGCTGACATGAATCTGCATGATCTCTGCCTTGTACATGACTTTTGTCATTTATTGTATAAGCCTTTCCAGGTATTTCCCGCTGACTGGTCTTTTCCTTTAGTTCCCAGAGTGCGGCTTCTTTGGCATGTACGACAAGATCTTGCTATTCCGCCATGACCTAAATGATGAAAACATCCTGCAGAGGCTGACCTCAACTGAAGACATCCACGAGGGAGACCTAATTGAGGTGGTTCTCTCCGGTATGTATGCTGTCTTGAAACTTGAAGATTTTTTGTGCTTACTATAGCAAAAACACAAAGAAACTGCTATTTGACATCTTAAGCCTGCTGCACTCGAAGCGACATGGCCAAACACATAGTGTGTGGGGTTTTTCAAGTACAAACCCAATTCCAATGAAGTTGAGACATTGTGTTAAACATAAATACAAACAGAATCCAATGATTTGCAAATCATGTCCAGCACTGGCACACAGAGGTGAGCGTTGCCCCATCTTTGCGTGTGAATGGCTGAGCGATGTGGGAAACTCCTTTTATACACAATCATGGCACCATCCTGTTCTCAGTTTATCAGCTTGAACATTGAATCTCTTGTCTTTGTATTGTCCTCAATTATATATCGGTTGGACAGGATTTGCAGATCATGTTTAGTTGATGCTTAACACAACGTCCCAACTTCATTGTAATTGTTTTTGTAGTTTTTATGAGCGGCCAACCGTCTGCAACTCGTTTGGCTGAAATCCCAAATTTTAATCGCAGGTCACCATCATTGTAACTTGCAGATATTGTAGAACTGTCGATCAAAATGTCATGTTGTATCATATTAACTTGGATAGTAAAATTAAAATTTCCGGGGAACAGGTGAGGTTCAGCCGGCCACCATCAACACACATGAGCGAATGGCCGCTGTTTGCCAATTTTTTTAACTGTATGTACCTAAACCATTTATGGCAGATTTACACAAGTAATACTGGCGTCATTATTTACTACACAAAAATCAATACTTAAGAAAGAGATTGGTAACACAAAATGCTCTCCAATAAGAACCCCTGGCGTGACAATATCTCTGCTCAAGTAATTTGGTAGGTGTGCAAAGGTCAGTCGCTAAGTGTGCAGAGTCATTTGTCAACTGGAATTTGTTCACAATTTTCCAGTTGTGTCAAGTTCAGACGCATTGCTTGGTGTGTGCCTGGCGCCTTGGTTAACTGATGGTTCACTTGCTTGTCTTCCGTTCAGGCAGCGTAGGTACAGCGAGTGCAAATGGTTGGTGGTTTCAGTATTTGCGTCGTCAGTGTCATTTTACCCAAAGTCAGCCTGGGATAGATTCCAGCCCCCACAACCTTCAGCACCGTAGGTGTTTTAGCAAATGGATAGCGGTGCCGTGAATCAACTGACACTCATTCCTACGTGGTGAAATTTGTAAATTTTACATGAGATGATTCGCCTTGGTGTCAGTTACTCAGGTGTTTTTCTTGCTAAACCCAGCAATGAATGAGTGAATCAGCTTCCTGAGCAATGCTGAGATCACAAATGATTTAGAATAACCGTTGTCAAATCTGTCCATCCGTCAACATCAGGAAGCACCTGACACCACCTGTGCTGAATCGTCCCCTCCCCTCTCCAGAGCCCAGAGTATTGTTTGCAGGCATTTAGGTGGGGTACAATTGTATAGGTTCAGGATCTGAGGATTCTTCAGGCATCAGGGCTGAGGAATGTAGACTGGAGAACTTCCTTCTTTTCTGTTTCTCACTGTCTGTGTTTGTCTTGTGCTCTCTTTGTGTCACCCTTTGTTATTCTTTGTCCACCCTGCTTTCTCTCTTTTCAACCTTGTAATATCCAGCTGCAGGTGCTGTCACATGCTGTCGAGTCAATGCCACAGCATTGACTTTTACAGAGTACAAGACACACACACAGCAAGTTCATGTTTTCAACCATTTGCTTTGGTTCAAGAGAAACTCTGAATCTTTTCCACCCAACAATTTGTCTCATCATCATCCTCTGTCAGTTTTGCTAAACCAACCTATAGTTGTATCCTGTGGCTTTGGGAGAGAGAGTAAGAGGATCTTGTTCGCTTCGAGAAAGAGGCAAAAGTGGCTTTTTCTTGGCTCCGAGCTCAAAAGAAGAGGACTTGTTTTTCCAGCAATAAGTGATTGTAGTAGGCCCGTGGTGTGTAAACATGCTCTGATATGCAGGCCGGGCCCTGCTCACAGCGTACACTGGAAAGGCCATGTGGACCCATGAGGTTTGCGGTTCAGCCTGACCGATTGTCCCTTTGTTCTGTTTTTCGCTCCCATCTTGTACCACCCACTTTCATAGGTTCCTCATTTATCACCCTGGGCAATGTGAAATTTGTCTTTTACAGTACTTGTGGCAAATGAATACAGCATTTGTTATGAGCACTGTATGTTTTGCTTTGATTTAAACTTGTGGCTTCTGAATGGAAAATGTGGTGCCTTAAAGCAAACAGATGCAGGCTCTGCTTGAGAGAAGTGATTCCAAAACAGCTTGAACGCATGAAGTTGTGCTTTGAGGTCAATTAACTTAACATTAAAATTACCAGTATGTGATAGTGTGAGGACTAGGAAGCATGCAGTTCTTTTACTCCTGAACCCTGCCCTTCATTTTGTTGGTGCCAGTGAGCAATGTTCGGCCTACAATGCTACGTGTTGCAAGCACCAAATTCAAAAGGGGAGAATATTGCCAACAAAGTTGAGGTCATCATTCTCAATGCATTCTCACAATGTGTTGGAACCCTGTCATGCTTATTTGAGGCAGCAAAGCATGTCTTACTCACACTCTTGACCGGGTGCCAGTCTGACACAGGGCTGTTTATCACTATTTATTTGTTTTGGCCATATATAAAACAAAAAAAAAGAGGGGGGGGGGGGGGGAGCATGCCAGTGGTTGAAAAAGAGACTGAATGATAGATGCACTCTGAATGCAAGGAAGAATCATTCCATTTATGTGAGCATGAAAAAAATCCATACATACATTATACAAGCTGAAACAAAGAACAAAGTTTTGGATGCACGTGCTAGTTTGGCAGCTGTCACCTCACAATTTTAGACGTCTCGTTTTTAGTGAGTCACACGTTCACATGACTAACCGACTCTTACTGCCAACAATGAAGTCAGTGTTGATTTGACACAAAACCACAGTGAGAAAATAGAGAAACAGGAAGAGAGACAAATCCCACACCTCCTCTGGATTATAAATAACGGCAACGGACTGATAGCACATGCGTATGGCACACTTCTCTGGATTCTGTCCGTCCCCTTTATGATTGAAATAAGTTTTGCCGCTGCACAGATATGATGCCCTCTACTGTAACAATGCAGACACAGCAGCCATATTTGCAGCCAACCCATTTCTGTATTTGAATGTTTTTGAAACTCGGATATGGTGTCAGCAATATTGACATTGAAATGAATTTGATCCAATGTCCACGGGTCCTCCTTTTTCCTCACTTCTATCTCAGCTTCCACTTTCTTCTCATCCCTCTCTGGATGGCTTTGGTTTTTCAAGCTTGGTTACATCATTTTACTCTTGTTTCTAGCCCAAGCCACAGTTGAAGACTTCCAGATTCGACCTCATGCCCTTTATGTCCACTCCTACAAAGCCCCCACTTTCTGTGACTACTGCGGGGAGATGTTATGGGGTCTTGTTCGGCAGGGGCTCAAATGTGAAGGTTAGACACACGCACACACACACACACACACACACACACACACACACACACACACACACACACACACACACACACACACATGCGCACATATCAAATTGTATTAAAAAAAAACAACTTTCTTTCATGGATTAGACTCTGAGATTCTAGTGACACATTCGACCTTTAGCTAATGGGAATGACTTCTTATTTTTTGATGATATTTTATCAACTCTCACATTTGATTTGAGTTAAATATTTGTGTATATATATCAACATATGTAGCTGGTATTCAAACCAATTTATCAGTTGAACCGTGTTGCAGCTGACTTATAAATCTCTGCCGTCCCACTGGCTATGTGTCACATTGTAACCATTCTGAGGTTCTTTTGTTTACTCATCAGGGTGTGGGCTAAACTACCACAAGCGCTGTGCCTTTAAAATTCCAAATAACTGTACTGGTGTGAGGAAGAGGCGATTATCCAATGTCTCGCTGCCAGGACCGTCCCTCTCTGTACCTCGACCAGTACCTGCAGAGAATGCAGCGGTTATCTTGGATGAGGTCAGTTCCCTTTAGAAAGCTGCTTGGCATCACCTCCTTGTGGATTTTTTTAAAATGCAGATAATAAATTACATTGAAATAGATTTGCATGTACTTGTGATGTGAATGAGGCGGAACAAATCTGCTTGAGTGCACAAAACGAAAAGGAGATCATGATTTCATGATCTTAACCGGAATGAAAACCTGTTAAATTCCTCCGGAGTTGATAGTTGATGATCCATTGCTTTCCCCTGTCCCGCAGTCCTCCAACTTGCTCTTCTTCCATGCTTTCCCTTTCTCGTGCATCCACTTCAGCAGCAGCAGCAGAGGTCCCATCAAGAAGCGGGGAAGCGAATCCTGTCCTGGAGTGGCAGGCCTATCTGGATGGAGAAGATGGTGCTCGGTCGGGTTAAGGTTCCTCACACCTTTGCCATTCACACCTACACTCGACCCACTATCTGCCAGTACTGCAAGCGCCTGCTCAAGGGAATCTTTCGTCAGGGAATGCAGTGTAAAGGCAAGCTAGTATGGGCAAAATATATTGTACTCCGCATGGTTTTCTCCACCAGTGACAATGCGCTTGTTTTTTTTTCAAATTCTTTCTCCCAGATTGCAGATTTAACTGCCATAAGCGGTGCGCTTCAAAGGTACCAAGAGACTGTTTGGGTGAGGTGGATTTCAACGGAGGTAATTTCTAAATCACATCACATCCGTTTGCATTTGAGGTATTTCCCTGAAATATCTCAAATATGCGCAACCTACACATGCAGAGCCAGCGAGCCCTGGCCCGGAGTCAGACACGCCTCTGGATACAATGGAAGTAGACAGCAGTGACATGGAAGGCAGCAGAGGGCTGGATGACCCTGAGGAACTCTCTACTCCGGAGGAGAGGTTGTTCGACATGGACTCTCCCTTCTTGGACCGAGAGAAAGATGAGGAGCCCATTAAGACCATTAGGTATGGGGATATTATCCTAATATTTCGGATTTCTCCATTGTGAGACAAATAAAGATTTTCTTATCTTATATTGCACTGTCACTGCTGTTTGCCACGGGTTGAGTAAGTGATCAAATATACCTTTCAAAGTGATTGTGCTTGAATTTAGCCCCTCCACAAGCACCAACATCCCACTGATGCGGGTGGTCCAGTCCATCAAGCACACTAAGAGGCGGAGTTCCACTGTGGTGAAGGAGGGCTGGATGGTTCATTTTACCAGCAGAGACAACTTGGTAAGACTGACAACTGACAGCTTCCATTTAGTTATGCGCGCAGGAGGAGCGAAAGCGTTTTTCCCTCAAGAATTAGTGGGACGTATGAGTGTTTGGTGATCTTGTTGGTGAGAGCTCTGTTTTTCCTCGCGTGCTCACTTGGGGTTTTGCTCTCTTTTGGACAGAGGAAGAGACATTACTGGCGGCTGGACAGCAAAAGTCTGAGTCTCTTTCAGAACGACACAGGAGCCAAGTTCTATAAAGTAAGCAAAATCGATCATGTTGAAGAAAGATTTATTTTGTTCCACCTCAAACCAAATACATTGCTTAACATTAGTACAATGTTTTTTAAAAAAAGGTAATTTTTTTTTCCCTCCATTTCTGTTTTTTTTCTAAACCCATTTATTTTTGGAAAATAATTTTTCCATTGACACCTCTTATTTACAATCAAATATCACACACACGGGAGTATGTTGTAGTACAGCTTGCCATAGAAAAAAAAGCTTCCAAAACGTTTCGCCTGTAATCATCAATCTAACTCATCTGTTGTTCAATATAATTTCAGACCGGTTCATGCAAATTCATTCGTATAGGTCATAATGCCATTTTTCCATGGCCCTGTTATGGTATACTTTCAGAGCTTTTACTTTCACTTGATCTTGCACTTGTGGCCATTTTCAAACTATCATTTGAATATTTACTGCTCCCCTTTTGAAAGTTATGCAAATATCGCCAAAAGACAGCGGAGAGCTGGGTGACTAAGCTGCGGGGCATTTTTAAACCATAAGGAGGTCAGTTCGGTCCCATGAAATGTCCCAGGTTTTTAACACGAGAGTCAAGTCTTTCATTAAAATGATGTCAATCAACATTCTCTATGTGTCTTGTATTGTGCCTTTGCACCATTAATATTACTTGATGTCAAAAGTCAAATGGACCTGATCATTAAATCTTTCAGTCAAGCTCAATTTATTTATTTTTTTTTTTAAGCGTGAAAAGCAATTGCGGGGCACTTCCTGGGCCATACTTGGTCATTACAGCACCACAAGAGCTTAATAACGTGGTCATTACCTACTGAGAACTGAGTGAGGGAGCTGCAAGATAAACACTTCCACATGTGTGTTGATGGTTGTCTGTCGGGTGTCTGGGATGTTTTTATTTTATTGCTTGTGTCACACTGTATGTTCTAAGATGGCTCCTTCCGATGGTGAATATTACGGCGCCCTAGTGTAGCGTTTCCCAACCATTTTACATTGGAAAAATGTCACAGCATACAACCAAACAAATGTCATCCAAATACATATTTTGAAAAACCAAAACACAATAATAATAAAAATAATAATAATTGTACAGCAATGAGTGGGGCACATACTGGTAAGCCGATTGTATCTTCTGCCATCGAATGGAAGGTCATAATATTATTATGCTTGTCACTATAGGTTGCTGACAAAGATAGATGAGCAAATATGCAATTTTTTTTTTATTTTGTAAATGAATAATAGTCTCTAATTTGATGGATTTCCTCCTCATATCATATCATTTGAAGGCTATTAAACATGAACGATCACCAAACAGACCCTTAAGACGGGCCTGGGATTGGCTTCTTGACTGATGTGACCAAACCTGCAACCTTAATTTATTGCGCATTTTTATAGAAGTCCAACTGAACTACGGGAAACAAAAACACACTTTGTTTGTAGCTAACCATTATCTCTGAAAAAGAGGAACAAAAAATAATAAAGTGACATATGACTGTGCATTCTGTCAACAACGTGGATATATTCTCTAGACAATCTATGTCTGTGCAATCAGTACAATACTCTACCTTAAAAGGGTGGGACCGGAAATGACTTGGACTGACTTGGTTCCTGTGAAAGGGTTAACGGCACGTTAAACTTGAAATGAAATTTGGACGATGATTTTTGGTCATTGAAAAGAATGTGAAAATTTGAACGGCAATTGTTAGTGTATCAATTTAGCACTTGTTTCTACTTATGTTACCTCATATACCGACATAAATGTCAAAATATTAGCTCTCGGTTCGTTGCACTGTAAACTGGAACCTACATAATGAACATAATGCTAAATTAATACAGTCCTGGTAGCGCCAGTCACAACTCATTTGGCCCTTTAAGCATTGCTAACTTTGTGTAAGCAATTTTTAGGCAGCTTGGAATGACATACTTACTGGCATTGTGTCTAACCATGCAACTGTAATTGTAATATTTTTTTATGAATAGGTTTGAAGTTTGCAGTGGTGTTGAACTGCACTCCATAACTAAAATATGGGAAAAAAAAGCTAATTTTCGCAAGTCATACACCAAAATACCGCCCCCAAAACAAAGATTTATATGATATAATTGTCCATGTCAGTTCAAAGTAAGCATTGTGATAGGAATACTTTTTGATAAAGCTTGCGTGTTGGATCTCATTAGGTTGTGAGTGTGTTGGGGTCGGCGACTATAGATTTAACATGCTTTTTCAGAGGTACACACAGAGGTTCTCCAGATATTCAAGTTGTATATCTTGAGTGTAGTCCTGTAATTTTACTGAAATCCCCTATGCTGTTGCTCGTCAGTCTGTGGCCACTGTCCTCCCCTCGCTTTGCTCTATACTTCCAATTTGATTAGTGGCGGTCGCGCGGCGGCTCACTTGCCAGGCACAGCTACCATTTTCCCCATTTGGAAGCCATAACGGCCCCGCGTTTGATGAGATGAGACCCCTGTACTTGTGGTTTTTGCTTTTATTGAGTAAAGGGGCTTCTCTCTTTCTCTGCTGGATTGACTCCTGTCACAGTCAAACGCAGAAGCACCCACCCACCCGCTAATGCCCCACCCTTCCGAAGGGTACTTGCAGCGTCTTTCGTCTCGGTGGCTCGTGGTAGCGCCAGTGGCTCGTGCTCAGATGGGGCCTCTGACTGGCTCTGCCTTGTAATCAGGGGAACAGAGCGCTTCAACCCGCCACAGGGCCGATCACGTGACCCGGCCCCGCTAACCGCGAGCACTTCATCCGATACTCTGTGGTGAGCCACGCGGAAGGGGACAGCGTGTGCCTCCGCAAGTGCAGATTGGTTAAACCTCTCGGGGGGTTTTATCATTTGACCCTCCCTCCCCACTTTGATTTGACAGTGAATGTGGAAGGGGCTGGGCGGGGGGGGGGGGACTTTAAAGTTTACTCCAACTGTTGTGTGTTCATAAGAAAGAGAGGGTGAGGAGAAGTTAGCATTGGGACTACACCGGACAACTCATGAGACCCAGTGGAGTGTGTGAGTTGACAGCCTTTGTTTCATATTGTTTCAACCTCAAATGTCTCTGTCTGTATGCCTCGTTGCTTTAGCAATTTTTCAATGTGAATACACTAAATGAGAAGCCGGCACCAAAACATTGCCTTTACAATTTCATTCCATTGTCCTGACAGCATTTATTTGTGTATTTATGTTTTTGACAGAATGATTTCCAATGTGATTTTGTTTCAAGAAAAAAGTTTGCCATAAATTGGCTGCATACCACCTTAGTCAGGTTACATACAGTACCGGTACACGCTAGATTAGTTGCCAACGTTTTTGCTGTCTCTCTTGTAGGAAATCCCCCTGTCTGAGATTCTCCAGGTGGAGCAGTGCAGAGATTACAAAAATCTGGCCCAGGGAAGCAACCCACACTGCTTTGAGATTATCACAGCCACCATGGTCTACTATGTTGGGGAGAACAATAGCAATCACTATCATAGCCCTGTTCTGGCTGCCTCAGGAGTTGGCGTGGAGGTGGCTCAAGGCTGGGAGAAGGCCATCAGACAGGCCCTGATGCCGGTCACACCTCAGCCTAGTGTGGCAAGTGCTGCAGGCCCGGGCAAAGATCATCGTAAGTTTAACCTGCAGTTTGCAAGATGAGGGATTCTTTTCATACGCAGCCTTTTTCTTCTCAAACTTTGGACGGCACAATCGCTGAAAGTGACTTCATTACGTCTCTTTCGCTGCTTGCAACGTAGAATGGGTTTTTACAGGACCTTTCATTTATCTGACATGAAACCATCTTGTCGTTGTATGACATCATTCCAAATCAAATATTGTCTTCCAGGATTGCAACAGCAACCTAACGCTCATTAAATACTCACCCCGTTCTGCTCTCTTGCTTTTCCTATGTTGAGTTTCCAAAATCCTCTGTTATGAAGCGTTGCATACTTGCACCATTCAGTCACACAGTAGAAAGCCAGTTCGTTGCATAATAAATCGCCTCATTGTGAAGATCTGTGACTTTCTTCATGCAGCTGAGATAAACTTGAAGAAGCTATGTGAGCGATGTACTGTAGGTCTGCTTGTAATTACAGTACTTAAGGATCAGGTGACTGCATCAGTTACCAATGTGTTTTCCCCCTCCAGGAGAGCTGTCCATCAGCATATCTGTGTCCAACTGCCAAATTCAAGAGAATGTGGTGAGGTTTTTTTTTGTTCTGTGTGTTTTTTTTTTTTAAGTACAGTGCTTACTGTGTTGTTGAACCTGCATTCAAGCATCCACTCATGTGCTATTTAAAATATCAGAAAAACTCTTACCTGGCTGACAGTTTGAGCTGTCGTTTATAATATTACAAGACTTCATCGGAGCTGTCAGTGCAACCGGGTAATTTTTTTGTTACTTCTTCAACAGGATATTGCCTCCGTGTACCAAATATTCTCAGATGAAGTGCTGGGATCAGGACAGTTTGGAATTGTGTATGGAGGTGTGTCTGGTGTGCAATTTCCAGAGAATGAACAATCCATATAGACAGCATTTTATTGATTACTTTATACGCGTTTTGGGGGGCAATTTAGGTAAACACAGAAAAAGTGGCAGAGATGTGGCCATAAAGGTTATTGACAAGATGAGATTTCCTACCAAGCAAGAGAGCCAGCTGAGAAATGAGGTGGCCATATTGCAGGTGAATGTCTACAATAACATCGTTGGTTCTTTGTCAATCGATTTAAACTCATTATGGTGTGGCTGCATGTCTGCTCTGTCTTCAGAATCTGCATCATCCCGGCATTGTGAACCTCGAATGCATGTTTGAGACACCGGAGCGGGTCTTTGTTGTGATGGAGAAGCTGCATGGCGACATGCTGGAAATGATCCTGTCTAGTGAGAAGAGCAAGCTGCCTGAACGAATCACCAAGTTTTTAGTTACACAGGTTTGTTCTGCAGCAATTGTTTTCTCTCTGAAATCCTGAGATTCCTTTACGCGTTCATGTCCTCAGGATTCCAGTCTTCATTGGATGTTTCAGAATCAAATGGCAGGAGCCTCAATTGTTTCTTGGATATCATGAATACAGTGAAGGTTTTTTTTTTCGTAAAGTGGTTCTGCAAACACTCTTGCATTTTAGTGTTTATTGTCTATCATGGTCTCCCTGTCTCTGTACTCTTGCCTCTGTCGATGGTTTGTGTTATCCCACTGCACACAAGCCTCCACTGAGACTCCAGGTCTGTTGATTCTTGTAGTGAGCTGATTGGGGGGGGGATTGTTTATGGGGAATAGTCAGCGTGGCATCAGGGCCTTCTCCCTAGCTGAGGATTACTGGCTGCTGTGTGCTGTGGCTTTGTGGTCTGATTAGAAGAAGAGTGGGCTCCTGGGCCTCAATGAACCCTGGAACAGAAGCAGCCTCATTAACAACAACCTCATTAGCTATGACAAGCCTGGCTCTGATGTGGCCAGGAGAACGTTTGTCATAGCCAGTCAGCTTTGAGGAGATTGCAATGCGTGCTGTGGTTTGGTAGCGGCCCACAAAGAAACATGCATGGGTGGGGAAAGGGGGGGGGGGGGGTTACTCGCGAGTAGAGATCTGATGATGACATGAAATATTGTGAGGTACGGGATTCAACTATTCATGGTCATTACTTGGACAATACAGTGATCCCTCACTTATTGTGGTTAATGGGGACCAAGACCCCCGTGAAAGAGGAAAATCCGTGAAGTAGGTACCCCCGTACAGGTATATGTACATGTGTATGAGTACATATAATATTTATAACGCCAAATTTAATGGTATACGTGCATGGAGCAGTCAATGTTTGTAGTAATTAACTTAATGCTATATACTAATATATATATATTTACACGTATAAGATGTATAAATTAGGTGAGTGTAAATAACAAAATACAATGAACTATACATCTAGTACTGTGTATGTTGCTGTATGTGACTCTTGTTTTGCTGACTTTCGCTGCCTCTCGCGGACCTTTTGCGGCATTTTCGCTACTTTTTTTTTTTTTTTGATGAATAGTTTTGAATAATCCGCGATGCACTGAAACCACGATAAGTGAACCGCGAAGTAGCGAGGGATCACTGTACTTTACTTTAATATGGCAAAACCTAAAATAGTACAAATCTGACAATACCAGAGGACATAATCTGGGATTTCCTCTTGGAGGTTTGTATTTATGTATTTGTTCCTTTGTTTGTCGTAGATTCTGGTGGCCTTGCGACATCTGCACTTCAAAAACATAGTTCACTGTGACCTGAAGCCTGAGAATGTGCTGTTGGCCTCTGCAGAACCCTTTCCTCAGGTAAAAGACAAAGGTTTTGCGTAAACATGGACGCCGTTTTTGAACAGGTTTTGCGCGAAGGCAAACTTGTCTTCCATCCTCCAGGTCAAGCTGTGTGACTTTGGATTCGCCCGCATCATTGGTGAGAAGTCTTTCCGCCGATCGGTGGTGGGCACTCCAGCTTACCTGGCTCCAGAAGTCCTACGTAGTAAAGGCTACAATCGCTCGTTAGACATGTGGTCTGTGGGAGTTATTGTGTACGTCAGTTTGAGCGGGACGTTCCCTTTCAATGAGGACGAGGACATCAACGACCAGATTCAGAATGCTGCCTTCATGTACCCCCCTACGCCCTGGAAGGACATCTCAGCAGAAGGTAAACGGAGTCGCTTTTCACTGTGGCTGAGTGCCAGAATCATCCTCAGACACCATCTTAAGCGCCTACGTGTCTGAACGTGTGCTGCCGTCAAGTTGATATGAATCACCGTCAAATTTCCCACACCCATCTAAGCAACTGCCCTCCTACGCACTTCGTTGAATTGACAGGTAAAACAAATTTTACTCAAACAGCGATGGCTTTCTAAAAGTCGGCGCGTTGAGCTGCATGTTCAGTCATTGTTTACTTCATATGCTTACTTTCTGTTTACCTTAACTTGCAAACCGTAGTTCCGTGGAAAAGCTGGGCTTTGATTGGCTGGTGTCACGCACACTTCCGCCGCGTCTGATTGAGTAAATATGCTCAAAACTCGCTCGCAGCTGGCCACCATATCATCACGATTCTCGATCAGTTCATATGAATATATAGATAGAAGGATGCATAGCTCCTGCACTTTTAAGCGTGCAGTCGAAAACCGTCAGCCCGCGGCATACAGATCAATGTTTGATATGTTTTGCGATGCACTCATGGTCTAAACCTTCATGGTCACAGCCACAGATCTGATCAATAATCTTCTCCAAGTGAAGATGAGGAAGAGGTATAGCGTCGACAAGTGTCTCAGCCATCCTTGGTTGCAGGTGACTTCAAGATTGATATCCATATGACTTGAAATCATATATTTCCATTGTTTTTGACTTTGCTGGCAAACTTGTTTTTCCCGTCAGGACTATCAAACATGGTTGGACCTCAGGGACTTTGAGACGCGACAAGGCGAACGCTACATCACCCACGAGAGCGACGACGCACGCTGGGAGGAGTACGCAGACGAGCACAGTCTTGCTTACCCCAAACACTTCATCATGGCACCCAACCTGGATGACATGGACGAGGATCCCTAGTGGCGCAGAGGACTTCAGGAAGATCAGATGGGACTTTATGCGTCAAACTATGGGAATTGTGAGGATAAACTGTTTGCTGTGGAAACAGAGAAAAACTCGAGATGTGTGCGGGAACCCAAGTTTGTAGCATGCCGCACTGCTACAAATCGTAAACTGAGGATGGGGGGATGGGCTGAAAAACACAGAAACTGAGGAGAGGCAAGCTTTCTACTTTGTGCGGCATCCCAACACATTCCATGGATGTAAGGACAATCGTACCAAGATAAACTTGATTGTTTCATTGTTTCATTCAGTTGTGGTTCGTTTTCAGTAATAATATGGTTCTGTTCTTTGCGTGTGTGTGCGTGTGCGTGTGTGCGTGTGCGTGTGTGTGAGAAGAGGTCGATAGAGAAACGTTGAGTTCATCCCAGGAGTAAAGGACACTTTTCACAAGGGATTTGGGCTCTGAGAATTTATTCCAACATACTGTAATTTCTCATTTCCAAATGGTTTGTGAGACTGTCCTTTGGCATGAAACTGGAACAATCACCTATGTTTTTTTGTTTTTGTTTTTTTGCGGGGGGTCTGTATATTGTTTTAATGTATTTAGTAATTGTGATAGTGTTTTGCACTATATTGCTTTGAACATTCCGATGGAACAGAAACTCCATTTGCTGCTACAGAAGGCGCGCCTGGTCTCGGTGCACAGTGTTCAATAGAGATAAAGCGTGAGAAGTAGCCGGAGTTCACTAATGGCTGATGTATGCTTGGATTTTCTGAACATGTGTTGATCTGATCTCTCGCCTTAAAAAAAATCTATATGCAAAGGCCTTGTGGAGTACTTTAAACCCATAAGCCTAATCAGTCAGTACATTTGGTGTCACAGCAATTCGATTTTTTGAGTTCAGTGTTGGACTGAAACCAGCAATGTGAGCATTGTATTCACTTCAAACTTTGTAGGCATCCATCTGTGGAATGTGATTTTTGAATTTTTAAAAATTGTTTTAATTCTTGGTGGCTAACTGAAGTATTACGAAGAGCAGAGGTGCCACATAGAACAAAACTGCCCGTTCCATGTGCAAACTAATTCTAATGTGTGACGTCTGAGGTTTTTTTTTCTTTTAGTACCATATTGAAGAGCTCACTTATGGCAATTACGTTTACAGCAGTTATGTTGTTAACTCTGCTGTTGTGATTTGGGAGTACATTCCATTTTCCTTAAATCTTTGTTGCCGCTGGATTGGCAGTTTTTTTGTTTTTTTTACATTTCTATGCATACCATTGGAAAATAAAGACCACACTTCTTAACTGAGAAGGAAAATTAACAAAGTTCTTAACATCTCATTGCCATGCGCCCGTCTAATCTGACTTGACACAATAATGAATAACATTGGATTTATTGTGTCATGCAAGCATCAAAATGAAAAAAAAAGCCATTTGATATTTTCCTCACCTGGGCAATCGGACATATCAGGGTTATGTTGTATACAGTATTATCCTTAACCCTTTCATGCACCTTGTAACCTGATAACACGATAAGATGTCCACTGTACTAACCGCTGTCCCTGAAAGGGTTAAATATACTTAAAACATTATAAAGTGTAAACTACAAAAGAAAATGAAACTCACTTTCCATGTCACACATGCATGGGCAAGTGCCGGCATAAACCGCTCTGGCTTGCAGTTTTGTCGTTGTATTTAAATTGTATCCTAGTGACTCAGTGACTGAAGAGTGGTGGTATTTTCATGTCACAGGTCTTTGAACAGATGGATGTGATTCTGGGCCCGTCTCCTACCGCAAGGGAATAATGACATGGTGAAAGAGGGTGACTGCAATGTGGGGGTTTGTGGGGTCTTTGAAATCATTCATGATAAATGCTATCATGGAACCCCATCGAGTATCAAATGGACATCCAACTGCTGCAGTAAGAAATTACAGAGATTTAGACAGTTATGATTAATCTGCTTCACTTTTTTATTCCTCTTCTGATGGTTTCTGCACCGAGATACTGGCTGACCACTAAATGCAGCGAATGCTACTCATACGAACCACGGATAGGAAATTGGGGAAAAAAAGTTCTTTTTCTCTTCAGTGGTTATCCAATACCATCCTCCTTTATCTGCTCGCTTGAATTCTTTCAAGATGTGAACTTTGGTGGCCAACCTTGACCCCATTAACCCCCGGGGAAGGGGGGGGGGATAGTTTCTTGACTTAAACACCAAAAAGTCCAACTTTGACTCAGCTTGCACATTCAATTAAAAACGCATACTGTCCAACTAAAAATATTAGGTAATTTTCATGCCGTCAAATAATACAATGGGAGTGTGTGGGCCTTTTGTAGTTATCGAGGCGTGAACACAATCATGGAGGAACTAGAGAGGAATGTCTCCCCCCTCTGGCTGGACAGACTTGTTCAACAGTCACATGCACTGCAGTTACGTTGAACATGTTGGTGTTCATTTATTGTGTACATCATGATCATCACACGGTTATTTCTTGCATTTCATTAAAAAAGCCTAATGTTTATAAATAGCCAATACTGTATCCACATTGCACAGATTTCTGTATTATTATCATTGACACATTTTCTAATGCTCTTCCACATGATGGCCACGGGCGAGCCTGATGCTGACTCTGGGCAAGAGGCAGGTCACACCTTAGACTGGTTGTCAGCCATTGCAGAGCACATATTTACAAAAAAAGAATTTACACTCACGTCAACACCTGTGGGTGAACCGAACAACCTTTTGGGGCAGTGGTAGGGAACTCCGGTGATCAGCTCATCCGCAAGCTCTGGAGGGGCCTGCAACGATCAAGAACAATTGAAAATCAGGTGTGTTGGAGTAGGGAGGGATCTAAAACAGGCAGGATATGACTCTCGAGGATCCAGAGTTCCCTATCCCTGTTTTGGGGGGCGGGAACATTGAAGGAAACAAATGCCTGAGCTAAGATTCAAACTCCGAACCTCAGAACGGTGAGGCAGATTTGATACCCATGATTACTTTGCATATACAGTACTGTGTGTGTGCGTGTGCGCGCGCGCGTGTGTGCGTGCGCGTGCGTGCGTGCGTGCGTGCGTGCGTGCGTGTGTGTGTGTACAGGCATGAAAATGTAAATTTTCGCCTTCAGATCAGGCTGTTCTGAAATACCTGAAGAGTATTTCTTTGAAACACCACAGTATTATTTTTTCCTGCCAGAAGGTGTCAGGCTTGTAAGTTATTTGCCATTGAACATTATACAGTACCGTAGTGGAATGGCCCTAAAACTATGAGCTGCCTGAAAAAAAAAAAAAAGGAAACATAATTATTTTTTAAATCATATATTAATACTGATTGTCAAGATTTTTGCTGTGTTTAACATCTGAAATACCTTTTGGATACTCCACCAGAATGCTTTGCAGATTGCATTGCACACAGTTGCACAGCATGTGTGACAGAGTCCTAATCAGTGCCCATTAAGGGAGACTTTGCCATCATATGAATGTCAGAAATAACATCTGCTGATGGATCACAGACCGTTTGATCTCGAGGTCTTGCTGTATTTGTTGAATGGCTTGCCTGCATGGTAGCTTCTCAGCAGGTCTCTTGTCACCTCACGGGGGAGGTCTGCGTGTCACGCGTCCTCATCCGACCCCCTACCCTAGCCTTTCTCTCAGTCCGCTGTGTCTTTCCCATCGTCGCTTAAAGCTCCATGCCGGGTATCCATGAGCTCCAGACCAAACAAGCAAACAAACAGAACAACAGAAAAGCCCATCACCCAGACAAGGTTGGTCTAGGAGAAATGAGAAGAGATTTTGTTTGCTTTCTCCGCTGGTTCCATTTCACTGTGATGGCAGAGGAGGCCTCCCAGGACGCAGCTATCCACGTTTGTGTTTGACTTCCAGGGAGATCAAGGTGGTCTTCAGTTCTGACACATCATCTCTTCACCTAATACACAACTGACTGATGCCTCATTCAACCAAGTTATTCATTCTTTTCATCCCAGTGACTTGCTGTCAATGCTGTCATGCCATCCTGCTTCTGATAGAAACCACGCACACTTATGCACTACACTACTGTTGCATATTTGGTATTTTTAAAGCCCAGACAAAAACAAAAAACACAGACTCATAAAAGGTATCTCAAGTTTGTGGACACAAAATGACAAGATTTAACATTTAAGGATCTTTCGCACTCACACTCTTTGAGTCCATTTTACTTTATTTGTTTTCTAAATTTGTATCCTATTTGCAATCAAAACCAGTTGCAGACCACATCTGACCACACTGGCCACAAACAAGTGAATGCGCCAACTTTGATCTGATCCCATTTGCAATTGCCTCAGCTACACCATCACTGACAAATGAAAACATTTGCAGTTGCTTTATGTTTTGGATCATGATCCATATGCACACATCATGCGCTCCGTTTGTAGCATTTGGTCGAGCCCTCCACACCAGGGATGTGACAGGGTGTGGTCTGGCACCTGCTCATCCCCCTTTGATGCCCAAAGTGTCATTTTATCTATTTATTTATTTATTTATTTATTTATTTATTTATTTATTTATTTATTTATTTTCTTGTATGTACTTGTATGTGAAAGCCTGCCTGTGGCCTTTCAACAGTAAAATGTGACATACAGTCAGTCATTCAAACAAAAAATGATTAAGATTAATCTTGTTTTGGGAGGGGGGCAGAATGGGATGGAAGCGCTTTAAAAGGACGAGGGGGACAGAGGATGATTTTTATATGATTTAGGATGGAGGAAAGATGATGGAAGGGTACTCAGGTCGCGAACAGAGGACGGACCGGCAAAATAGGGTCAAGTCCCCATCTCTGTATGTTAGCATTAACATAGTGGACTCTCGTTCGATAAAATTGCATGGTTTGGTTGACCATTTTGGTTTTTAAAGATGAAATGTTTAATTCTCTTTTTATGTGTCTGCTTTACACTGAACTTCAACAGGGAGTGATAAAGTAAGACAGTTTCCCTTTTATTTGGAGAACTGTGCAAACAAGCGTCATCGTCTTTTCTTCCCCACAATGTTCCCCATTTCTTGACAGCGCATGAGAACCTAATGCATTTTTTAAAGAAGTCTGTTGTTATCATTTTAAATGTGTTAGAAGCATGGATGCAAATAAGAAGAAGAATTTTCACATGGGCTTGCTCAATGGCTGATTTTCAGCTCTCGCTGGTGGGTCTAGGGTCCATAACGCTGCTATAAACAGGGTTTCTCTGTAATGCATTTTTGCTTAATTTGTCTCAGAAATAAATAAAAAATGGTCAAAGTTTACAAACCCATCAAGTGATTTGGATCAGAAGAAGCGAACTTGAGGTGTTGAAGCACTTTTGAACCCTCTGCGTGTTTGCTTACTACTAAATAATGAATAATGATCATTTACGTGGTTGTATGGGATTTTATTTATCGGTTGAGCCAATAAAATCGATGGATGAGTTGGGTGAGGACTGGGCAATGTCACAAAAGGGTCAAATATCTCTGTGTGTGGCTTGTCAGAGCATGAAATCATTCTTTTGTGTTAAAAGCCAATTAGAGGGGGAAATGAAGACTGGAAACGCTCTGGGAAAATGCAGATGAGCCCTGTAGGTATATATTTGATTTGCCGACTCCAGCTGTGCCTGGAGAATTCCCCTGACCTGTTCTATGCCTCGGTTGCTGTGTGAGGCCACATGTACCCCTGTTGCAAAGCAGGCAGGCGCAATACGCAACCCCCCACTCGCCTCCTGAAAGGGCTGGTCATTGACCTCTCAGGCAAGTGGCAATATTTGCTCACCTGAAATACACACATCTTGCCAATTGGGGTCGGGGTGGGCCAAGGACTAGAGAAGGAGCCCTTGATGCAGCTGTGGCCCAGAGAAAGAGCCAGACCAGGAAGTTTTGTGGCAGAGGAAGGGTGGTGGGGGAGGGCCTCCCTTGGCAGGGGGCTGTTGAGCAGTGTTAGCCCTATTGTGTCTTGAAGGAGGCAGGGACGGTATTTGTTCGAAGCTGTAGGAGGCTGATGAGGTGCTAATCTGTTGAGTGGCTGAATCATTGGGCCTCTGTTCCCAATGGCCTGTTAGCTGTCAGGGCCTGTAAAAAGGCACAATTTACGGGCCCCGCAACCAGAACTGAGCCATGCGTGTCCGCGGGTAAGCAAACACAGATTGGACACTTATGTTGTTGCTCTTATAGGGCAGATTTTACCACCAGGCTCCTGGGGTGACACGTAGGCAGCCCGCTTTCAGTGCTCCTCGTGAGCTGTCGGCTCCCTCCGTACTCTTCTGTAAACACTACAAATTAGCCATCTGCATATGGATGGCACCTCGTCCATCCAAGAAGGCCCCGGCGGAAGATAGGCTCACCTCTAATACAGACCTGATATAAATTCTCCGCTATGTGCTTCTAATTTCGGCGCTATGCATACCAAACAACGATAGTTTTCAGGCGCCGAGCGCAAGATTTTGTTGAATGGTGTGCTGGAGCATGACGATAATGAAAGCGCGCCGGTAACTGGCTGTCAAAGATGGGTCACAGGTAATCCCAAACTTGAATTTCCCATCAGCCTGGAATACAGATAAGACTGCAGCAGATATGAACCTCACTTGCCCACTGACACGGTGCTGGAAAAAGGAAATGGAGCAAAAGCCTCTCTCAGATGTAGAGATCAGATGTGTGTGTGTTTTTCCTCAGGTGGTCTTATAGAGATGGTCACATCCCAGCCCATTTCAACAGCTTTCACGACAGTGCCGTTTCACCTGTTCAACATTAAAATGCTGTAGAGGCAAAAATATACACACACAATCTGTACTTAAGTATGATAATGGTCATATAAACCATAACTAGCATGCTACTTCTTTGTAAGTAGAGGACAGGCATTTACCTATTGTACTTTCAATTCTTATATGCAGAAATGAAAACAATTCATAGAGCATCATAGCTGTGTTTGCTTGTCCATGTGTTTGTTATTTAGCACTTCTTGGCTCATAGAGGGTGAGCGAAAGCCTTCCATTATGATTCTGGGGCATGGACATTCCAATGACACCTTAGCATCATCCTGAAATAGTAAACATGCATTCCTGTATCTGCACCCTGAGCCAAGTCTTCAAAAAAATTCAATTTGTTGGGGATTCCGTTTTCTTTGACATGCCCTCGGAGTACCTGGCAATTTGCTGACAAAAACTAGACTTTAGACCAGGTGATACCAGGTTGCGTCACAGGTGGTATAGAGCAATTTGGATTTAATTGAGACATGGGCTGACAGAATCAATTCACTGAACGCATGTTTTATTATTATTATTTTCATCTTGAATATATTATTTAAGCATCTCGCTGACTGCAGAACAACTGGTGTGTGTGTGTGTGGGGGGGGGGGGGGTCAACACAAATGATTCGAGGCTGGAAGGCGGTCCCCAGGTACCCGCTGCACAGCAACCAACTTTACATCATCCCTAAGTGGATATCTTGTAATTTGTCATAAATGTACTTTGCACACGCCGATCTCCTCACTCCAGCGAGTCTGTTATGCTTCCAATATCTAGACCGCATGCTTCCTTTAAAGGGAATTAGGGGAGACACTTCGATTGGAAGGGAATCAAGTGTGTTGTGTTCACTCAGACAACGGCGCAAACACCCATTTCAAACTACGAAACTACCAAAAGAAATAAAAGACTCTTCCTATGTTAGACAGTTAGACTGTACTTTGCGCTGGGCACAAAAATACAGCACTTTGTGTTCGTTCTGAGAAAAAAAAAACAGAACTAGTTGTCTCAGGCTTCTATGCCATCAAAACATGTTCTCATCACTTAGCAAATGTTGTGACCTGACTAACAAAAACTAAATTAGCTAATCATAACCATTGAAAAAATACAATTTATCGATGTGTGTGTTTCAAATAACAGTTGATGGACACTTGATGAATGTCACTCGCTTGGAGTTTGTAAGCTGGCACAAGTTAACGCAGATGACTCATTTTTCGAACAATGCCATGGATAGGGACTATCTTGCCTCTCTGAATTTGTTGCATTATCAACATTTATGCTCCCTAGTTTATGTTCCTCCAAGTCTCTGCTGGCCCTGATTTCAATCGTGTTTAACTTTACTTCTCTATTTATGTCTTTTTATATTGAGTTGGCACCCATGGAGCCTGAAAAAACTAATAAGCCTTTTATTTATGTATTTATTTATTTCCATAAATTAACCCTTTCAGGGACAGGGGTTACTACAGTGGACAGTTTACCATGTTATGAGGTTACAGGGTGCATGAAAGGGTTAAGGAGAAGAGAGTACAGACACCTATTTTCTGCCATCTGCATACTCACAGTCCTGAGGTATTTGTATTTCACTTGCCGCTACTGAACAGTTAACCAATTTCCTTGCTTTCAAAAAGTTCCATCCTTTGTGCCAATTAGGATTAAAAAGTGAATTAATGCAATGTAACTTTGCAATCACCACAGAACTCTCTAACAGCATGTGGACCAGAATGAGTAGCATTGGCTCATTACAGATTGCAGCATGCAAGGTTTGATGATGGCGCTGATATTTAGACATGCATCTTCCCGTGGGAGTTTGGAACTTTAATTACCAGAGCAGTACGGTTCCTCTCCTGTTTTAATTGCCTACAGTCTGTGATTAAATGTGTATTGACTCTGCAGTGGGTCCTACTAATGAATAACAATGGGCCGATTTGGTGATATTAAATCTTTTGCCCCTTATAAACAGCAGGCACCTTTTACGTTGAAAGTTCAGACCGACATTTGAAGGAGTTTGAGCAATTGAACTGATATGTTCAATTAGAAAAGATCGATTTTCTATATGTTCTTTAAACATACAGTGCAAAGAAAAAAATAGACCCACACATAATTAAAAATTAAAGTACCTCGCAATTATTTTTTGTCTCATTGACCATCTAGCATTATAATGTGTTCAATGTGGACGCTTTCATTTTTCTGTAAGGTTAATTTTGAGTAGAAATGACAAATTTCAAATTGAATTCACACTTTTATAGCAAACGTGCCAATTCACTCAACTACAAAATTAATTTCTCTGTTTAGAATAAAAGAAAGTTAACCATTTTTTTGGGACATATTAATCTGGAACTAATGTGCTTTTCTATTGTTTCTGTTTGTAAAATTTTGCTAGCTCATGTTTAACAATAATGATTCTATCTCACCATTGAAAATATCATTCGTGTTAAAGAACTTATGAATATAATACTATTAACCATCACATAAATGTAAAATTTATGTTGCAAATTCCCCATGCTCTTTAGGGCAGCTGCGGCATAAACCTTACACTGAATCGCGTTCCAATAAATGGACCATCCAAAGAAAGAAATAATGTATTTGATAAAATAAATATATTGATGTATATTAATCTATTTGAATAAAATATCCCCATGTCTGCTATCTATCTATGTATCTAGCTATCTATCTATCTAGCTAGCTAGATAGCTAGCTATCTAGCTAGCTAGCTATCATCATGCATTCTTTAGTGATTTGTGCACCTGTTGGTATTCCACCTTCCACATTCTACTCCTGTGGTCCCACAGTTGAACTGTCACCTTGTGTGATAAATGAAGGGCAGCGGTCAACACGAAACCCCTTTACCATGACAAGGAGACGAGTATTTTGAATCTAGAGCGCCCTGGATACAGTCAACGTAACAGCATCCGGAATGGCATTCCTGGCCACATTCCTCTCAATATCAAAAAGTGCGTATTTGAGGATATCCTTAGTGCGTTTACGCTTTTGTTTGCGCCCTGACCCACTGGGGCCAGTGCAATAACTTTGGACTGCCTGCCACATGCATCTCATTGCACTGACCACTCTCCGTTTTTATTTAGCTCAGCTTGTGTGCCTTCCCAGTCCAGCCGCTTTTCAGATTCATTTCCAGGTAAACAGAGTGTGGCCAGCCACAAACCTTCGGCCAACAGGCGTTGTCACAGCTGTGGCAGATAATGGCAAGTCCAAACTCCGGGCCGGCTCTGGAATGTTTACTGTCACCACAGGCAAGTTGGCAGCAAACATTTTTACCCTTTTTTTTCTGAAGAGAAAGGACCTCTAATTATTAATTTTATTTTGATGAATTACATACCTAACAGGATGTCTTATGTGGCTCTACCCTTACATTCTCAAGAACACAAAGGGCATTCTTAAGTGAATTTCAGCCAAAAGGGTGGAAAAGGTCACTTTGAAAATTGAAACTTCAAGTTAACACATTACTGCCAACAACTCCTTGGTGTTTGGTGGAATGTTCCGAGAGTTCCTCCCACAGAGCAAGGAGCACCCTCTTTCCACTCCCTGGCCAGCACCCAAGAAGTGCTCAGCACATGATGTTGGATCAGAGAATGTTGTTTTAGGCCTGTGCACATGCAGGTGTAGCACTTTCACGCCTTGTAACCTCTCATTAAACTTTCGACACTTTGCGTTTGCCTTAGCTTGTCATGAGCACCGGTTGAATGAATGTTGGATGTGTGAAACATGACGCGGCTCATCGTGCACGTTAACTGGTCGACAAAGCGGCAAGTGTGGCAGGGGTGCATCGCTTTGGTTTCCTTGTGATGTTGCATCGGGTTTAATTCGCAAAGCACGAAAAAGGAAACTTATTGTGTCAAAATAAACAGACTTTCACCACTTTCACCCTTTCATGCTCTCTGTAACCTGATAACATGATAAAATGTCCACTGTAGTAACCGCTGCCCATGAGAGGGTTGAAATAAAAATAATCTGATACAAAAAAACCCCACTCCAGTTGGCACATCTTCAGTCCTTAAATGAAATGATGAACATCAAAATGGTGAATGCTTCACAATTTAATTTACACAAAATAATGTACTCACTCTAAAGAGAATAAATACAGTAAGAAAGCAAAGATAATGCTTGTTTTAACTGACACTGTCTTCAAATTCATTTTTACTCTTTGGCTTTTAACTCAGCATGATACTTTGATTTCCAGTTTTACTGTTTTGGTGCATTCTACTGTCTTTGTTCTTAATTAATTTATTATTTTATTGTTTGTTGTATGAATTATTTTTGCTCCATGTACAGCACTTTATATGCAGCGGTGATTGTTTTAAAGTGCTCTATAAATACAGTTGAGTTGAGGTGACTTGACTTGAGTGCCAAATATTACAAGACAGAATGTAACTTTTTTTTTTTTTTACTTTTATTGGATCTCAATAAATTACTGCTGGTTTGCGTTGATATAATCCCACATTCAATTTCATTCAAACTTGAAAATAAATCAATGACACACTGAGTGCATGGTAGTGTCAATCGATGTATTTTATTTTCATACGTTACTGATATTCGAGGCCACCAAAATGGCAACAGTGAGCACAAGGACATCCCCAAGGATCACATGGGTAGCCTGGGCCTTTGCTCAAAATAGTTCACCACTACCAGCGATGGGAACCAGTGATTTCCTCAGATTGTGGTGATCGTCAATTAAAACACAAATTAATGATCCTAAGAAATACACCGTAGACGCCACAAAAGCAGAGAACAGCGTCCGTCTCATGTTTGGTCGAAAGCCAAAGAAAAAAGAACTGTCTTTAAATGAGTTTTAAAAAGGGACAGAGAGGGGCTTGACTAACATTTAAACGGAAGGTCATTCCAGAGGGAAGGACGGGCAACAGAAATGGCTCGATCCACTCTGAGGCTCTGCTAAGTCTGCCGTCGCATCTGGTCTGCAGACCAGAGGCACTGGGCAGGTGCGTAGAGGTGGACGAGCTCCGAGAGGTAAGCCGGGGTAAAGCCGTTTAAAGATTTGAAAACAAAACAGAAGTATCTGAACATGGATTCTAAAATGTACTGGGAGCCAGTGAAAGGAAGCCAGACTTGGGGTGATGTATTTTGTCACAAAGGTTTTTGATTTTACAATAATGTCAACCCCACTAGGGTGATGTGTTCATTTACTATTTCTTTATTCATTTCTAAACTCATATTTTTTAAAAACTCAATTTTTTTCCCCATTATCCGTACAGAATCCATTTTCACAAGATCATTCACAAACATTCTTTAAATACAATACAAGCGGTGAATTACACAATTTCAAATATGGAATACATTCCTCATGAATTGGAGAACACACACCACAGCATTTTTGATCGCGTGAGTTCTAAAATGATCCAAAAATGTCAACACCTTCATTGGCTTCTCACTGATTTCAAAAGAAAAAGCAACTAACAATGTTTTATTCAAGACATGTATTTCAAAAGTCACAGTACCGCGTGCAGTCTACTTCTGAAGTCCTTTTCTGCAGGATTCCACAATCACTTTAAAAAGGCTTCCTGCAATAACAAGTGTTGTCAAGCTGACATGGAGCCTTGCATCTATGCTAGATATTATCAGACGTGCGAACCACCTGGCAGGTGACAGCTATGGCCGTTTGCTGGATGTTGTTGTAGGACTCATGACACCTGCACCATAATGTGTACATCTTGCTCACGAACGGATAATGACATCGAGCCAGGAGGAACAGAGGCCATCAAAACACACACACACACACACACACACACACACACACACACACACACACACACACACACACACACACACACACACACACACACACACACGCGCGCACACACACACGCATACACACAACTGGTTGATTGAAGATTTTGTTTTTCACCAAGTCCAAAAATGTGACCTTCACCTATGTGAAGGGACTCCAGCAGGTTGATGATTAACCTTGGAATTCGCAACACATCTCATTCAGGAACAAAGTGTCAGCAAGGTCAAAGACCATTTTGGAATAATCAGACCAAGCGTTGGATTTCACCTTTTTGAAAAATACTCTACTTACATTTATAAATGATTTCACCGTTTTTCCTCTATTGCTTTGGTCCATTTTTTAGATCAGAATTCAATTTCATACAACTACTTGTTCGGTTTTGACATCATAGTGTCACTTTTGCTCATCAAAAAAGCAGTATCGCATTTCTCCGAGTGAGTTTCAAATGCTTTGCCGTATACATTTTTTTAAGCAGGGTGTTTTCCGAAGGGAGATTGTCCCATGTTCAGATTTGTACTTCTTTTTTTGGGGGTCTTTCCAGTGCTGTATTTTCCTTTGTGTATCACAGTGAGGTGCTTTGTCACTTTTGGGAAATGTACTAAGCTTTTTGAGAAAGGAAATGGCTTTTGCAAGGGAGCCATGATGTTTTCCTAATTGTACAAATTCTTTTGAGAATGTACATCATGTTTTTCAACTTTCAATTCTGATGTGAGAAATAGACCAAAGCGTCTGCGAAAAATTGTACAATGCCCCCTGAAAGATTTTCTTCATGGAAAACAAGAAAGGCAATGCCTGCCCTGTTGGCAAAATTATTCTGAATTTAACATTCAACAAATGCGTTGCAATTTTAAATTATAGCTGGCTTAATATTCTAACCAAATTTCGTGACAATATTGCTTTCAACAGTTACAAGCAGACAAAAACAAACAAACAAACAAACCAAAAAAATCCCGTCAATTAAAATAACACCCATCGGCCTGCATTGCCGTCTCTGCATTGTGGAAGCTGATGATGCAAGCCTTAATCGTCAAACGTTGAGTTTTTTTCCCCTCCCCCTCATGATCTCATTTCCAAGTTAAGCAGACTGTTAGTCCCTCGTCAACAAGACAGGTTTACTCGCCTATACTAATGGGGCTCTGTACTGATAGTTATGCTCCTGCGTAAATATGCACTCAAATAGATGTACAACTAGTGACACGTGGCCGGCAACAGACTGCAGCCTCACCTTCATGTTTGCGTCATACAAATATATACCGTACTGTACTGTACGAGCTGCAAGAGGGATGCTCGATTTAAATACAGTCATATTGTCTCATTGACACACATATTAAAAACTCATTAAAATAATATTTATTTTGATTTTAAAATAATAATATCTTTTCACGGCATTCATTGCATTTTGACGTGTATGTTCTCATTATTTGGCAACAAAATTCAAACGGAATTCCCCCTTTTGATGAAGCAACCGAAATGAAAACGTGTCCTCTGCATTTATGCACGCCACTAAGAGCCTGAAGAGAAAATGACCGACAGAGGGCGCTCTGGCGCAGTTCTTAACTGCATTAATTAAAACACTTCAAGGGGGAAGTCTTGAGAATGTTGATAAAGCGCTTTTAATAACTTCGTTGATACAAGTATATTTACTGCATAATATTTATTTCAGGTAGCACAGTGGATAACGATACTTCCTTTTTTCTAAACAGCAGCACTGTACATTGAACAAATGACATACATTGGGATACCGTATTTAAGTCTAATAAACATCTCAAAACCTTTCTCATTTTAACATTGGGAATTATAACAGAACGAAACAACAAAAAAGAAACAATGATTCATTTAAGATGAGTAAGAGCACTTTTGAGGTTGTGCATTAAGAAAAAAGGCACACCTTGTAGGATAGTGCCACCCTTTCTGTCTGCGAAGCACCCCACCTCACCCCAAAAAAACAAGGCACCAAAATGAGTTTTGTAATGCATCTTTCCATATGAAATGGTCCTTTTTAAGTCAGTGCAGGTGTACTGTGGGGTGGGAGGGTTTGGAGGGTTGGGGGGCTGAAGCTTGAGGAGTCTCACGCCTAGGTGCGAGGAGATTATTCAAATAGGGCCCAAGGCGTAGAAGTAGGATTGGAGGCTTGGCTGGCGCACACAGATATATCAGTGCGTAAAGCGGCTGCACCGAGCGTCATTTTCAACTGCGCTCACTCTCTGACGCATTGCGCGGGTGCCTCTCCCTTTTGTGCGCCACTCTCGGACTAGGAGGGACGCAGCAGCCACGCCGACATATGCTCCAGTGGTCCCTAGTCAGTGGCGATATACGAGAGACACTTTTGGCTTTTTTTTTCCTTAGCTGGGAGACGCTCGGTTGAAAGTCCTCCATGATGCTTGGAGCAGTTAAAATGGAAGGACACGAACACACCGACTGGAGCACCTACTACGCAGAGCCCGAGGTGGGTACCTTAAATATATATTTCCCCCCGTTGTCTAAAGCCGATCCCATTTTATACAACTCAATATTAGCCCTGAGATAATATTAACTTTGTGATCAAATATTGACTTGAGGCGCCTCCAAATCCTCCCCCATCTCCACGCCGCGCGCGCGCGCGCAATCCTAACAAAGTTGCTTGACATGTAGAGGAGGAGGAGGAGGGGTAAACTTTTTCACTTGGATTATAATTTTTGTCTATATACCTATCTTCACCAAATCACACGTTTTTTTTTACCCTGTTTTCACTCGACAAACAACGGAGATGTTTGATTTGGGGAGCAGATTGGTTCAAATATTTGGGATGCGCTCTTGTGTACGCTCCTCACTATCTTCTTCGTGAGGCGATGCAGTTTGAACACCAGACATGACGTGTACTGTTTAATATGCGATTTAGAAGCAACCACATCAAATACATTTGTACACTTCTGACATAAATGACATTATGTCTCTCTACCGGGAAAGCTCGGGGTGGCAAACGCGATGTCTGTCTTAACGGTGTTGGTTATATTCTATTTTATATCGTTTTAATACAATACGTACTTTTCTCGTGCAATTGTTTAATCGATTCATTTTATTCATTGACATTGTGAAGTTTTGTTTCGAAGGGTGCTATGCATTATGTATGATTCGTCCAGTGACAAATTTCTTATATAATCGATCGTGCACTATTTATTATCACTGATACAAGTGAGTATTAGTTTACTATTTAATAACACTGATGCACATTGCGTGTGTAAATTTGTTTAGTCTAAGGTTTCACGAAATGTGTTTTCATGTCTAACCTGTTCGCCCTCTCCAACGACAGTGTTACACCTCTGTTGGCAACATGAACCCCGGCCTGGGCATGAACACGATGAACACCTACATGAGCATGTCCGGCATGAGCACCTCGGCCAACATGTCGGCCAACTCCATGAACATGTCTTACGTCAACACCGCCATGAGCCCCAGCATGACCGGCATGTCCCCGGGCGCCGGCGCGATGAACGGCATGGGAGCCGCCGGCATGACGGCCATGAGCGCGGCCCTTAGCCCCAGCATGAGTCCCATGACCGGGCAGCCCGCCTCCATGAACGCGCTAACGTCCTACACTAACATGAACGCTATGAGTCCCATCTACGGCCAGTCCAACATCAACCGCTCCAGAGACCCCAAGACGTACCGACGGAGCTACACGCACGCCAAGCCCCCCTACTCGTACATCTCCCTCATCACCATGGCCATCCAGCAGTCTCCCAGTAAGATGCTTACTCTGGCCGAGATCTACCAGTGGATCATGGACCTCTTCCCCTTTTACCGGCAGAACCAGCAGCGTTGGCAGAACTCAATCCGCCACTCGCTCTCCTTCAACGACTGCTTCCTCAAAGTGCCCAGGTCGCCGGATAAACCCGGCAAAGGCTCCTTCTGGACTCTCCACCCGGACTCGGGGAACATGTTCGAGAACGGTTGCTACCTGCGCCGCCAGAAGCGTTTCAAGTGCGATAAGAAGATGGCCGGAGTCAAGGAGTCCGGACGCGGCAAGGTGGGCGGCGACGGCTCATCTCATAGCAGCTCGGAGAGCTGTAACGGCAACGAGTCGCCGCACTCCAACTCGTCCGCGGGCGAGCACAAGAGAGCGATGTCGGACATGAAGGCGAACCAGGCTCTTAGCCCGGAGCACGCCGCCTCCGTCGCCGCCGCAGCCGCCGCCGCCGCCGCCGCAGCCGCCGCGGCCTCCTCCATCTCGTCCCCAGTGAGCCAGGGCCAGCACCTCCTCTCCCAACATCACTCGGTCCTGCAGGCCCACGACGCGCACCTCAAGCCGGAGCACCACTACTCCTTCAACCACCCGTTCTCCATCAACAACCTCATGTCCTCGGAGCAGCAGCACCACCACCATCACCACCATCACCACAAAATGGACCTAAAAACTTACGAGCAGGTGATGCATTATTCCGGCTACGGTTCCCCCATGACCGGGGCCCTCTCCATGGGCTCCATGGCGGGGAAGGCCGGCCTGGAATCCTCCTCCATACCTGACTCCTCTTACTATCAAGGAGTCTATTCCAGGCCCATCATGAACTCATCATAAACGGACTTCTACATCAACATGTACATAACTTGTAAAAAAAAAAAAAAAAAAAAGAATTAAAAAACAGAATTTGTGTACAATATGTATTTCAAATATTTTTCCCACCGTTTCAATTGTCGAGTTTGTTAGTAGCCCAATTGTTGTTCATAATCGCTGTCACTGACTGAAAATGTGACCTGTTCAGAAATCTGCTGCAGGAATGAACTCCAAAGAAAACAAAACAATGAACAAAAATAAAACGAAAAGAACATGAAAGAAAAGAGATGAAAAATAACCCGCATTTGCTTAACTGGAATCTGGGCATTTCTTCAATCATTTGTGTAATTCCTATTTATGGCTTGTATATGTGTATTCTTGTAGTGACAAGAGCAGAATCTATATTAAAGTGTTATTGGTCACGTTTTCTGAAAATTATGGCTGATGAGAAATTATTACAAAATGTTTACGTAGAAGTTTCTCTTGCTATTTTGACTCTTTTACATAATTATTGTCATTCTCAACGGTCAGGAGTCGTTCGAGGAAAATCAACGAATACCTCAAGAACATGTCTATTAATTTTAGAAATAAATCTGAATCAACTAAACATGATTTATTTCAGTTGTAAAAAGTTAATAATTCAGTACATTTTCCTAAATACAAGAACGGAGGGGGGGGGGGCTATTTATATATTTTTTGAGAATATGGGCCGTTTCAATGCATGTACCGCAAACCGTTGCTACAAATCCTACTACTTTTACATTGTGGATTGTCATGACTTTTAATAATAATAACGTAATACATTAAAACGTATTAATGTGGTCAAATTAACTTCTATATTAATCAGCTTTTATTAATTAAAAAACATATATTCAGAAGATATGAATGTTCAGAAAGTGCATCTAGTCCTGGCACACCTGTTACACCTGCACATGAATAATGACATACGATACAAAATTATCCGTATCGAAAACGCAGATTTTTTTTTAGATCATTTCATCTACACAGTAGTACATGTGTCAATAAGTCCACTGAACAAATGGTGTGGTGAATTTGCTCAGTTTTATTTTATGAAGTTGCCGCACACACTATTCAATCATCTGGATTTAGACATGTATGGTCGACTTAAAATGTTTCTGCATCCAGATGACTTTGTTTCCAAAATATATATTTTTAAAAAAAAAAGATAAAATTGAGTAAATTAAACATACCAGTTTGTCAGGGTATACCGCTATTTTTAAAATAGTAATAAACATAAGTTGAAGCTTAGTGACGGCGGTACGTTCATGAGCTGTCAAAAAGTAGTGATAATAAACAGCTCCAGCACAAATACACATCTGACTCTTTCTCTGCCCCCCCCCCCCCCGCCTCCCTAAAACTCATACAGGGAAGCTCTCACCATGAAGTTCTCTTTTGGTGGCCCACGTCAGCTGCAGGCCTGTATGCACACCACATGCTTGCCATTGAGTGCAGTGAGATATTTGATTCAACCGTGCTCGTGCTCGGCGCTGAAGTTGAGATCAGCGGGCAAGATTAAGTGTCCTTTGCTACATAAAACAACCTCCTGCGGCGCCGGTGAATAGCATCTGTAAAAAGGGGCCCGATTGTGGGACAGAGCCGTTTGAATGTGATGCTCTAACTTCTCTGCCTCCAACCTGGCTTTCCATTGTTTCTCTAGACGTAGTAGGGAGCCTCCCATCTTGTTAGATAAGATAGGTTAGTTGTCATCCACATGAATTAACCAGCCCCTATCTCCTCCTCGGCGCTCAAATCCAAGGCCGAGGAGACGTTTGAGCTCCAAACTGAGAAATTTCGGCAACCCCCGCCCCCACCGGCCTGTGCGCCAAGCAAGCCCCATACAAAAATGATCGTCCCTGAGCACCTGCACGCAGGGCCTGCAAGTGCGCTTTTATTCTCCAGACCCCACTTTACGCACCGCACTTTAAACAGAGTGATCTGCGAATAAACAAGGGCAGTAAACAATGGAGTGGAGACTATGCCCATGTATAGTAAGAGTACACACAAGCATCCACTCACATACACCAATCAAATTGCACTCAATGTAAACTCCAAATAGGACGCCGCAGCTCTGTAAATTTACACAGACATTAAAATTGGCACTATTCATTTTAGACATATCACGCTAAGCGGATTTTTTTTATAGCACACTGATCGATATCTCTGTAAAATAATCATTTTTTTAAACTAGCGGGGCAGTGAAATCTTTGCTTTGTGCTAAAGTCAACAGTGACTGAGTTTGAGCTCAAATAAATGCCGCGATGTCTGGAGCCCTTTGCAGAAGGCACAAGGCAAAGCTTCTACAATGGGCTCCTGCATGCGTGGCTTAACTGCAACCACCGGCTGCATTGCACAGGTACAGTCGCTTTTAAATAATCTAAACCTGCATGCTCAAAGAAGACATATGCAATACATTTTGGAATACGTTGGGGAACGTGACGAGTGTTTGCCGCACTTGGGTGCTGCTGTTAGCGGAGGATGAGAACTTGAATTCTATGCAAAGGAGACGCGTTGGGTTTCAGAACAGAGAGGCGCAAAGCTGGAGGAACTGCAGCTTGTTGTACTTATGAGATGGAGAACGATTGCTTCTCCATGGGTACAAAAAAAAAGAATTAGTAAATAACAAATAATCAAATCTGTAAAATAAATTTTAACATACGCACCAGTTTTTACCTTTCCGGTGATTTTTCATTATGGGCTGGAAAATTGCTTAAGCATTGTTAGTGTGCTTACCGTTTTAAATATATGAAATTTGGCCATATAGGCTATATTCGGTGTGTGTGTATATATATATATATATATATATATATATATATATATATATATATATATATATATATATATACACATCAATGTTAACTTTCTCATTTATTATTTTAGTTACTATATTGACATTCTTCTTAAATTGTTGCTCTGAGTTTTCAAAATTGCATGAATATATCGTAACATTTTAAGACAG
This sequence comes from Hippocampus mohnikei, assembly GCA_026261675.1. Lineage (NCBI taxonomy): Eukaryota > Metazoa > Chordata > Actinopteri > Syngnathiformes > Syngnathidae > Hippocampus > Hippocampus mohnikei. The sequence continues at coordinate 2,137,974 of JAKGUB010000336.1, forward strand.
GGTCACAAATATTTTATATACACACACGTACTGTATTAACACAATATGAACCCAACCCAACAACAATAATAATAATAATAATAATCATCATAAAAATAAAAATAATAATAATACAAATAATAACGCTCACCCTGTAATGTTTTTTAGTGAATAAATATAATGTCTTATAGTGCGGGGTAGGAGAGGGAGAGGGGAATGGCCTTTTTGGAAATTTGAAGGATAAAAGGAAACGGTCACAGCACACGTGGCTCAGGCACCTTTCTCAGAAACGGGTTGTTATAGCAACTACTAAATAAAGCCTGGTCTAGTCTGTCGATCCCTTTACTCCCCTAACCTGATTTAGCTGGAATTCCCATGCATTTGCATATTCCTTGATTAAGGCTATACTCCCACACGAACCATTCAGAATGACGTGTCGGGCTTTTATTGATGGGAGAAAAACAAGAATGATTAAATAACCTCCATGTTGTCTTCACAGACTAATATGATATCTTGAGCTCTCAGCATCCGATCGGTCATTGCTTGCTGCACAACTCTTAAAGTGAGACATTCTCCCTGCAGCGATGCATTTCAATGCCTGAGCGACTTCATTGAATGACTCAGTACAGTGGAAGCCTTTTACGCACCCACCCATGGGTGTTAACTGAGTGCTGCAACGCCAGAAAATAACAGTGCATCCTTTTTTTATTTTTATTTTTTGAGGAATCAGAAATTTTTAAAGGTGCATGAGCCGTCCGATATGGGAAGTCGGGATCTATATGACTAGGATGCGCGTCAGAGTCTATTTTTACGTCATGCCTACGAATTGACTGTGATTTAATGTGGATAAATAGTGTTTCATAAAGCAGCGGTTCGGCCGCACCTTAAAGTCTCAAAGCGCCGCAGCTTGGAACACCCAAGTAGATCTGTTTCCATGGCAACAGCGGGACACCGGTCCAACAAGCTGTAATTCTGTCTCGGTCTTTTGGAGGGGAGGGACCAACTCGGCCAATTTAACTCCTCTTTCATCAGAGATACTTCTAATCCCATATTTTAGCAAGGCAAACTGTCTCCCCTCACTATATTAAAGACGCCACGAAGTCAGAACTCCAAGCCACCCAGCAGGCGGCCTGTCTCGGTCCGCCCAACGCCGTCTGTGCATCTGATTGGAAATGCATTAACCCTGCACTCAACCGGGAATGAATTATTCCGTTATTAACACACTCTTTTTGTAGGAAACGTGTGTGATTTGCAGGGGGCGATTATTACTCTCATATGCATGGGCGCAGATGGCATGGGGTGAGGGAGTGGTATGCACGTCCCCTTCACCTTAATGATGACTGCACTAACCCCCCTTTCACCACGTGAGAATGCATAGGAAGCATCATATATATATATGCACCTGATCAGATGTTCGGAACGAATATTGTGAACGAAAACAGAAATATAATGTCACATTTTCAATTTTTTTATTTTGTATATAAATGAATATCTGAGCATATAGTAATGCTGTTGAAAACCCATAGGCCTATTTCACATAGGATATGTCCAGATAATTACACTGTGCAAAATTAAAAACAAATACCAATGTCCCATGATAAACTTGCAATTAGAATTGATTTAACAAAATTAACTGCAGAACATATTCATATTTAACATATTTATGCAAATATTTTGAAATAACATCAGGCCGAACCTGTCAAATTTGTAAATTAAGCAAAACATTTCAAAGAGTAATTAAGATTAAAAACAGTCTTAAATTGTAAAAGTACTTCAGTTAATATAAAAATACAGCAATACAGAAAGTTTAATATAAAATACAGCCAGATGCTAATTTTAACCGCAATTGGGGAAAATTTCAAACTGATCATACAGTGAATTGTACATTTTAATTAAGTAATGCAGTAAATCTACCTATGGCGCGTATCATTTCTTGTTGTGCCTAAAAATATAATTTCCCTTCTCGTATTTACCTTTATTTCATTTTAAAACATGGCGTACAACAAGAAGCACATTGCTCCATCTTCACAGTTAAACTCCTCTCATTTCTAAAGGTAAAGCCTGATTGGGTGGACTTTTAAGTTCAACAAAATCGACAGGGGTGGCATTTATTTTGAAAATCGAAATGTATGAGGGTCATCTTGAGGATGTGTTTGGATGGCGGTGTGCGTCTGCGTGTGTGTGTTTTTGAAAGGCAGACAGGGTGAAAGAGAGTGAGCGAGAGCGAGAGAGACAGGGCGAGAATGCGGCTGCTGACTGTGATGTGTCTGCGTGTCTTCTGACATGACTCTGTGACATTCCAGTGTGGGACTCCTTCATGTCGGGGTGATGGGATGTGTGATAGAGAGAGAGAGAGAGAGAGAGAGAGAGAGAGAGAGAGAGAGAGAGAGAGAGAGAAAGAGAGTGAGCAAACGAGCGCAAGAGGTCCATCAACAATGGCCATTGAGTACTAGGGGAGGCGGCAGCTGGTGGGACACACAGTGACCTACAGGCGGTCTATTGAGGCCAGGATGGGGCGCCTTACTCTGCCCTGCTGCTTTTATGTGCCTGGAAATGGATGGATGGTCAGTGTTTATCCTTGTGAAATATTGCAACATGCAAATCGTATCTGTCCCTTTTCAAAAACTCAGTGGATGAACCACGCACAAGGACGGGCCTGGAATGGATGGTTAAATATGAGGCGCAGTTAGGAGAGGGTGCACATGCTTTCTCGCTGTTTTTTTTGGGGGGGGGCATCTTTCCCCGGACATTTCCCAGAAGGCCTCATGCCTGCTTTCCAGATCAAACCTGATGGGCATAGGCTTTGCCTATTTGTCCTGCTAAGGTTTTTTTTTGCGATTCTCCTCCAACCATGCTAATGGATATCTGGGGCTTTTGGAAATAGCACAGCATCATATCCCCTTTCCTCGCAGTATGGCCCATTCAGCACCACATCGCCATAACGTGGCCCCTAAACCCGTTGCTAAATCTCTCCACATCTCCATCAGCTCTAGTTGCAGGAAGTAAAGGCAGCGCTTTGCCAGCCAATCACAACGAAGGACACCCAACTCATTAAAAGTTAATGAAACCTATAAACGTAGTGCGCCAGCGATTCATTTAAACCCCCAATCCAATCTCCTCTTCCAACGAAGGCAAACAAGCCCGCGTGCCCCCTGTGCCGTCCTCGGAATAACAAACTACGGAATATTTTGTCCTGCATATGTTCTCCTATGCAGACGTGCACTGTGATAGGCTATCTGACAATGGGGCTTGTCCACTTTAGTGAATAGCAGATTGATGTTCTGCAGGGCGGGGGGTTGGGGGCGGGGGGGATTCTGTAATCTGGGGCCGACTTGAATTTAATGCCTTTACTTTATAGCACACAGCTTGTCAGGAGTGGAGGTGATATGTCATTTCAACATTCATGAGAATCAATGACATTCAAGTCATGTGCTCATTTTCATACCTTATGCGAAGGGGCGGGGGGCATTCCCCGCATTATGTTCTTGTCAGACTATACGGCAATCTGGGCACCATCAAGGCCAAATGCGGACATATAGTCCTTTCTCCAAAACACTCCCACCTCGTCTATGTCAATTTAATAACAACGAATCAACAGCAATAAAGTGCCACTTTACAAGTGTGCAAATCCAAAGTGGGCAGCGCTACCCTCCCGCCCTTTGTCTTTAAGAGCTCCGTCTCATGGTGGTTTCCTCGAGGGACGCAAATTAAATTCCTGACATGTATAAGCGCCACTGTCAGCTCTCTAATGAATTCCCATACCCGATCTTGAATCAAATGAATCCCCAATTTAATCCTGTATAAATGGCTGCGTTATTTATAATGGAAAAGAGGACGCTCAGAAGAAGAATTGAGGAAAGCTGGGAGGTGTCTATAGGGCTGTTGAGCAGATTATAAGGACTGATGAGGCCTGCATGTTCCTCCCACTGCAGAGTAGTCCCCTGATACACACTATTAACCCTCGCCTGCTTGACGCTGACAGAAGCATCGCCGTGTTTGTCGCTTAATATCCTCTCAGATTAAGGAGTCAACTGCCAGATTTAATGGCGGGAGCCTGGATACTCTTATCTTTAAGTGGCCGACAGAAAGATAATGAAAGGTGTACGTCATGGAACGATTTCTTTGTTGTTGCAGTTCAACGAGCGGCGCATTCGGACTTGCTCCAACACGCCGACGCACGAGGTCAAGACATTACAAACAGTTGTGTTTATGTATGCGAGCAAATAGTGCAGGAGCGTTTGCTTGATATGCAAAGCTTTCTCTGAAAGAGAAGTTTCAGGAATCACTTCATGTCGGGGGTTGGCGTCAAAAGGCCTGCGGCAGTATGCCGAAATCGTTGCGATGCTTTTACCGTGCAAATACACAATATTGGTCCCTGACGCTGTCAGAGGCATTTGGGTAAAGAAAAGCAATTTCCAGATGGCGTCGTCGGCCTCAGTTATTGACGTGTGGCGCTGAGGGCTGGAACTGCCCGGCACTTTCTCCTTTGTTGGTTTTGGCCTCTTCACATAAGAGCCAACAGAGAATGACAACACATGTAGCCATGCCAACATAATGATGTTTTATCTCAGCAGAGGATCAGTTGTGTATTTGACATGCGTATGATTGATTCAAATGTGTCAGAAGGGCCCAGTTGTGTGAATCTCACCAAAATTAGGGTGTGATGTTTTCAGATTAAATCAGGTAAGTTACTTGTACAGCCCCGCAATGTATTGTATACTATGTATACGTTATTAAGTCAGCAGTTGAGCACGACAGACGGTTCATAAGACAGTTTGGCAATTCCAAGGACAGTTTGGAGCCTTAAAAACCTGCTCCACCAAATGTCTGAACAGCTATGCTTTATTGAGGCATCTGTAAGATGACTCACTCCCTTGCCAAGCTTGGCTCACGCACCTAGCATCGTGGCGAGGGATTGAAAATACGCACGCACACACGCATACAGAAAAGTTTGTTGTTTGCATTCATTCCACCAAATCGTGACAGCCGTGCTGCGGCCCATCACTAGTCGCAGAATTGCACCATCGCAATCACTAAACACACCATTTGTGTTGCACAAAGTTATCCTGTATGTATCCAAACCCACATGGTTGGCGACTACTGAAGGCAACGGTGGAAGGGGCGGCGGCTGCGGGTTTGTGTGTGTGTGTGTGTGTGTGGGGGGGGGGGTCCTGCATAATGTGCTAGGAAACATTTTATCGAACATTTGGTGATAAAAACGCCGGCGTCAGCCTCGAGGCTTAAAGCAATTAATTCAGGATCCTGACATAAACTCTCCAATCCTTTGACAGCTTGGAGCTGAAATAAAAATGCTAGTTCTCCTGGGAACGGCAGGAGATAGCTGGCTCTTTTCTGGACTGTTTGCTCACTGGCCCTGAGAGGCAATCTTCCCCAGTCAGAATGAAATGCAAGGACACAAACAATGTACCGGCGAGAGAATGGGAGATGGGGAATGAACAGTTTGGACTATTTGCTTAGCAGAAGGGCAGCCACAATGGCCGGCCCATGGCTTTCCCATGCATCAAGCCTCTTAGTCTTAGGCCTCCCTTTGTTGCCTGCCTTCTTCTTACTCGGCCAGATAAGAAACCAGCTGCCTGATACTTTTAATTCCCGTTAAACGGCATACTGTATGGTCATTTGCCCGTCAACAGCCTCTAATTGGACAGGTTATCGTATCTCGCTTCACCTTTGCGTGTTCTCGCTTTGCCGTGAATGGCGACGAAGGGGACAATGGCTGACCCCTCTTCTCTACTTAGCACAAGTCAAGCACTGACTTGTGAGAACGATTCTCGAGAGGAGGTCTTTGAGTACGCCCAAATTCAAGACAGAGCATCTTCTGGGAACAACAAAATGTGTGTAACTTAAAAGAAAGTGTCCAGACCACAATGTCATTTTTACACGCAAAGGCAGAAGGTCTCCCAGGACTTTTCAGCGTGTCGCTCATGATATGACCCAAAGAGAAGAGTTGGCAAACAGAGCGAGCCTAGCGCCACTGGATCCTTACTGCGCTCTTTTGTTTTGTCCTGTTGGTTTCTGTTTGCGTATACATTAACCACGTCTCTCCCGCTTGTGTATTCGCTCTCCCAACACGTAACGTCGTCCGCTTTCTTTCCTTGTTGCGGGAGACGGTTGGGAATAAAATAACACCGATAAATTAGACTTCAAACCAAGCAACCAACAAATAAACAACAACAAAGAGAGAGTGGCGGGCTGTCAGCGGAGGATCAATTCACAGAAGATGAAGGAGCATATTCATGCATGTGAGCAGACACTTGCCTAAATACACACACACACACACACACACACACACACACACGCACGCACACACACGCACGCACACGCACACAGGCCCATCCCCCTCTGTAAAGGTTGCGGTGTCAAGGACCCCCTGGGTGGTCAGCCTGGGGATGATTTTTACACAATATGATGTTGTGAAGGAAAAAAAAAAGCAGAAATGTGATTCTCTGGACAGTGCCACCATTATGACAAGGTTTTATTTGAATTATTTTGAATTAAATGAAACACTACACAACCCCAATAAACACATGAAATAATATATTGTAATTAGAAAAACAAAGCAGATCAACACAAATTAAGTATATTTACCAAAAATAAATAGGACACACTCATAAAAACACATTAGAAATAATATAAGTACAGTTACAGTAATTTCAAAGACTAAAAGACTCACCAGTGAAAGAATACACTTGACTTTAGATATCAATGGATTTTTTTGTGCACATTTAAACATTTTTGTTGTTTGACCAAATATTTTCTCGTTTTTCTTCGATGTAATTTGCTGCAGTTTGTTGCCACACATTTTCGATGCAGATGGAGCTCGAAATTTTTCTCAGCTCTTATTCACTTCCCAATGTTTTACTGAAAAGCTCTTAATCCATCGAATGACATTTCAAAGAGCCAGTAACTGTGCAAACCTCCAAGACTGCGCCAAGAGAAGAAAAGCCTTCAGAGGACTGCAAATAAACGGGAGGGGAAAAAAAATTGCTTTTGCATTTTACTGCACATGCAGGAAATGCAGTGCGGCATCTCCTCATAAGCACGTCGGGTGCTCCGTGTTCACATCCTGGTTTGGTGTACGTCATACCTTAGTTATGACAAGCTAAATCGCTGTCTTTATTATTATTTTTTTTTGCATGTGAGAGCCGGGCTCCTCGTGGGGTGGTGCTCTCAGCGTCACGCTCCGCCAGCACTGAAATAAAGCTCTGTTCGAGGCATTTCAACACCGCTTAAGGTTGTCCACGGCCGTGTAATTTATGAGTTAAGAGGACTCGCTTTGTAAGTTCACCGAGACCTGCAATCTTCCAGTTTCACAGTCAAGAGAAAAGAGGCGTGAGTGAGTCACGTCGGAAACTTACAACGCTCTTCCAATTACCGCAAACAGTGGAGCCCCAGTGATACCTGCACACACACACATACACACACACACACACACACTGGTGGATTCGTGGCGAAATGTTGACGCGATATCATGTGACCTGTGGCCGAACACCTTCACATGAGCTTTTTTGTCACCTGTGGGTCAGTGGGTATACGGCCCGAGCTGTTGGTTTCACGTTCTCTGTGGGTGGTCACAAGGTCAGACAGCCGCACGGACCAACGCCGTGGCAACCCAAAGCATTTTTTCCACACCCGAAAATGCACTTCTAATATTGCTTGAACTTAAATCCATCATGAAATACTCCGCCAAATGTGTCTATATTAAAAAAAAAAATGTTTAATGTTTGATCCACGTCTCATCTCAAATATCCTATTAGGTGTTTTGATTGATCATGACTCTTCTTGAAAAATCGGCACACGCCTTACACGTTTGTACTGAGACACACAATATTTACATTTATATTATAATGTGTGTGTTCTGTTTTGACCTATGGGTGGTTCCATAGTTGCGTTTTACTGCTCAGTCAACTAATAAGCCGTATCTGAATACCTTTACGTAATTGTGCTGGATATCATGAAATTACAATGTTTTATTTCGCCATTCGAAAGATACATTTAAAAAGATTGAGCAGACATTTTTAAAAAGTGTATAATTTGAATTGAATAATTAATAAAGTACATTAATGATTACATTAGAAATGGAACATGTTGGTTCTTATTTGATACCACTTATTTAATAAAAATTTAAAACATAAAGCTCAATTAACATCCAATAACAAAATCGTAATTGCCATCATAAAAAGCAGGGAACCAGACATCAGTTTTTATGTAGTAAAATAAAATTTTATTTCCTAACACACACACAACCCCCCCCCATGCAATAAACCATTTCTGTACAATACAACATTTCATATCTGAGCACACACAAAAAACGTAATCTCACAACATATTTGGAATATGTTTTACTCAATAAAAACCAGACAATTGTATTTGACAAGAAACAAAAATCCGCAGCGGAAAAAAAATCTGATAAGGATCGAACCTAAAATCAACAACAGCAAAATCAACAACAAATAAAATACGACATTGAAACGGAATTTATTTATGGACGTGGGAGTGCAACCCCCCCCCCAAAAAGTCTGAAAAACATTCGATCAGCTACAATAATAATGATAATAATAATAATAATAATAATAATAATAATAATAATAATAATAATAATAATAATAATAAAAAGCAATGTATACGATGTTATTGTTGCAAAATGCTGCTTTCATCACCACAATTCATTAACTGTTCCAAACACAATAACTATCTCCTCTCCTTGCTAATAACAACAAACATTTTTTTCAATGAAACCACTTGAAGGACAAATATTGAGAGCAGTAATTTGTTTTGTATTTTCCATTCTTCCAGCTCAGTCAGACATGGCTGCTTGTGCCTCGGTGCCAATGTGTGAATGTCAACACCCTGTAAACACCTTTGACACACACGCTTGAATGTGACGGGCGAGTTCACGAAACATTCCCAATAAAGGTTGACCACTCATCCATGCAGCGGGCTGCACACACCCGTCACCTACTCCGCTCCCGCATCCCGGACATCCATTTTCATCTTGATAGATTTCCATTTCTGCTTTAGGTATACGCCTCATGTATAAAACAATATACGATAGGAATTCATGAGCTAAATTCACAAAAGCCCCGCGAACTTAAAATGAGGTGGAACGACACTCTTTAAGGAATTGAGAATTTGGGAGTCTAATTCCAGCCCGGTTGCTTATCTCTGCACCCAGACTATTTGAGTGTTTTGAGATCCCCGAGGACGGATCCAAAGCGTTCGGAGCAGAAAGCTGGAATTTATCCGGAGCCTGTGTCTCTGTCAAACAGGGCTCCGCTGACTCAAGTGATCCCCCCGCGGGCCGAGCTCAGCAGAGGAGGGAAGAGGGGGAGCCTCGCGTGCAAGGGAAGAGCGACACGCCGATGCGTGCACTGCGCGCACACGACCACAAACGCACTCCGAGGCTCACACAATATCCCTCTCACTCGTGGGTTGTGACCGGCCCATGGCATTGGCCAGGTATGTCAACTATGTTTGCAGAGCCATCCATCACGCGCGTACCTTCCCTCCCGAAACAGGAACTGTTGTTTGAAGCATACACTTGTTAAGCCCATCCTTTGACTCGCCTCGGCCTAATTTATTTCCTCATAGCCCGCGGCAGAATTTATTATCACCTATAGGTTTTGTTCTCTATTTTGCTGTCACGCCGAGCATGTGTTGTTAGAAACATAAGGCCGCTTGTTACCAAGAGTTACAGTTTGGTCACACTAGTGACCCTTATCGTCCGTGACCAGGGTTAGCAAATAAATATTCGGCAGTCAGTGAGTGCAGTCGAGCTGCTTGTAAGCGGAGACAAGATTTACGCTTGTGTGAGGCTCGCCCGTGAGGATCGGGAGATATTCTCAAAATGAAGAGAACAATTTCGGAATGGCCTCCCAGTGACTGTCAAATGCCAACTGCGGACATTTTTAATCCCCAAATTCCACAATATGCTCCTGCGGGGTGAGGCCAAAGAAAAGGCATATTGATAAAGCTGCAAATGCAAGAAATTAGAGCAATTAAAAAAATATTTTCATGAATTTGCCTTTGGATAGTGCACGACTACAAATAATAGAACAATGATGAAGATTCAGAAAGAAGTCGACTGGTCCAAATTTAGTGCTTTTGGTCCTTGTGTTTTACATTCTAACTCATATTAATAAACAGTGAAGGGGATGTTAAGATTCGGGTTGGTTGTAAAGAATCAATTGTTGATTAATTAATGCTTTGTACAAATGAGGCAAAATGGAGAGCGTAGTAGGTGTTGATTCAGTCTCAATTAGTTTGTGGCATGAAGACAAACAACAAACAAAAAACTCAGCACTTGTCTGCCCATTGAGACACTGGCATGGAAAAAAGGAGGTCAGAACATTTAGAGCCATCTCATCCCTAAAGTAAAAAAAAAAAAGTTTTGATTAACCCCATATTCAATCAAGGAAATGTTTATAGTTCACAGGCTAAAATTAATAGACCAAATGTCGCGTTGGTGTTTTAATTTAAATTTCAGAGCAGGATATTTGAATGTGTTAAACAAACAAACAAAAAAAAAGCTATATTAAAACAGTAGCATTACAGAAAAATGCAATGCAGATTTGAGCAAAACTGTATTTATTCATTTATGGACAACGCTTCACAATATTATTTTTCTCCTTGGACATTCCAGCTCTAAACGGTCATAATAGACTTGCTAAAATAGCAAACCTAACGGCAATATGGACTTTGAATCAAAACATTAGATTGACACGGCAAAAGTCAAGGGGTGACCTGAAACACAACAAAGATGCAACGAGGCAGCCATGTTTGCCAGGTCATCAAAGTCAGGTAACTGAGTGAATTCTCCGAAACAAATCCTCCATTTGTCTTTGTCCTGTGCCAGTCGCAGGTATCACCAAACGTTAATGATTGACTTAAGGCACACCAAGCATCCTGCTTTGAGTGGCCACGTTTTCACCACTAAATCCTTCCCACTATTCTGTCTGACTTTCATACAGTATGATTAGCACCGAGGGGCATTCGTGGTGGGCTCGAGACAAACTTTCAATAAATAACCGTTGGAATTTGGAGGCAGAAGGATGATAAGAGCGTCTCTGACCCTTTGAGTGAAGCTTTATAAAACTGTGGCTGTGTAAATCCTCCCCTAATCTCCCTTCGAGATAAATTTGGCCTCTTTCTGAAAAGTAAATTAATGCCTCCACTATTTTTTTCTTTTTTTATCTCCACCTTTTCCAGGGCACCGTGTGATGAGCGTGAAATTAGACTTGGGCTCATTGACAGGACAAAATGGAGAGCAAACTGAGATTAGGGGATGTTCATTAATTGGTAGATTTCTGTTTATTACCTTCTGCCAATCATTGCATATTCAGGCCCGGAAACTTCCAAAACATGTTTTTTTTTTCAAATTCTTATGCGATTTTGGGGATTTATTGTAATAATGTCTTCTCATCTTTCTTAACCGGTCCCTTGTGCCTGCTTGTATTTGAAAGGTGAGTCGCAAAGACAACAAAGTTTGATATGTATGCTTGTGTTAATGTTGACAGTACAATTAAGGCCACAAATATGAATACCCTGGAAAGAAAAAATTGAGTTAAGAGTATTTTCCTGTCTTTTTGCTGGATATCAGACAAGAAGGCGGCCAAATACCGTAAGATGTTTGTTAAGTGATATTAATACAAACTAGAGTACTGTATTTGCTTTTAAAAAAAAAAAATTTACACTATAGTTCAGTGCAAGAATTGCCATATAGTCCATCACAAAACATGTCTAGCCAATCAATAGTAATGATAAAAGGTAAAATGATATTTGATTATGCTCTATTATATATAAACCTTTGCCACTTGTCTTTTCCAGCTAACCGGTTATCATTAACCAAACACAAATTGGGGCAGGGTGTGTATGTCTCTGGTCTTCAAAATGCCCCTTATCAATGTTTTGTTGACCACGTGAAAGATTTTCTTTCTCGCCTCAATCTGTTGGAAGCGCGCGCCGGAAAATGCCACCGAAAGTCATGTCAAAGGAAATGAGCCGACGTGTCCTTCCTGTCCTCCGCAGATGGCTTTTGGCCTCTCCCTCATGCCCGCCGTCATCGCCGCGGATCCAGCGACCCGACAGCTCGGCCCAGTCGGTGTACTTGGCCATATCTGCATGCGACCTGTCTGCCATATGTAATATCAAAGCCTCTGTCAGCACCGAGCTCAATGGGAACAAAAGAGAGGCCTTCATTAATGATTAACTGTTCTAAAAGCCCCGGCTTTTGTATTCCCATGGTGCCGAGGCTATCTGGCCGCCATGTGACATGCTCGCAGCGTTTTTCGAGCAGATTGGGGAAAGCTAGTGAGCAAACACAGGTGCTTTGGAGCGGCGTTGGCGACGCTGTCAGGGACAACCACAAACAAGAGCAGCTATGCCTGGCTAAATGAATCCCGCCTGCCACCCCCCAGCATCCCCCCCCCCTCCCACCCACCCCCCGTCTCCCTGTCACTGGCTAACTTGTTTGCCAGGCCGCACAGCCTTCCTTATGGAGAGTCGCTACACCCCCCCACCACAAAAGTCCAACGTCCACCGCAACTTCTCACACCCCTCCAAAGAAACAAACAAATAAAAGTGAAGACGGCCGACTGCTTCTTTGAGGTGATGGCATTTGCGGCTGGTCTTGACTAGTGGAAGAGCAAACAAATTAACGGTGTTCCAGTTTTCACTTTCCAAACCAAACTAAATGTCTTTTAGTTCAAGTGGGGCAATTCCGCTGACCTCAGTGTCAACCGCTGTGTAAGGACTTGCACGCTCACGCACTTGAAATAACCAGAACGGAATTACACAGGGCTCGAGTACGACCGCACACACGGCGGGTGTATTAATACGCAGCAAAGTGACAGGTCACAAACAAATCTTCCTGAAATAGTACGCGCATTGATTTAGACCCAAACTTGAACCGAGAGCGTGCGGCAATTAACCTTTTCATCCAGACTGACTTGATTGTTCACCCCGACTGAGCTCCTGTGTCGCTCTTTACTTTGATAAGACAATCTGATGATAGGATGCCGTTATCTTAACACGGCTTTCCGGTTGGGAGACAAATGAACAATGTGTGATAACGGGAACAAAAGCTCACCTCTTATTGGCCCAAGCGGCTTTCCGATGGAAAAATCACCAGCATGGAAAATTCACCATTTCATTTTCAATTTTCTTTCCAGGCCTTTTAAAAGCAGTCATACATTTATAATGTCTCTTGTTGCTGTTTAAATTTCATGCTCAGTAATTAACCCAGCCTATAAAGCATTTATTGTCTGGAAAGATGATAAAAATGTACTTAAACAAACATTTGGAATAAACCGCAGAGGAAATGAAGCTGTAAACACGAGGAAGACCCTTTTGCACAATTAGATCATGAAGCGTCAGTAAAAACATAAAAAGAGAGGCTAAAATTGATGTATTCGTTTGTGGAGCAGAGAAAGAGGCATTTCCATTCTTTTCTGCAGCTCACAATTCTCAATTCTCTCGAGCAATTGTAGTGCTAAAATGTTTAAAAAAGAAAAAAAGACAAAAATGACTGCGTTGTATTTTCTTGAATCCCAAATCAACTCCATCAGTGTTGTGTGTGTTTTTCAATTTCCATTTTTGAGGTTATGTCACGCTTACTCAAGCTTCTTCAATCCATCCGTCTCTCGACCTGTCAGTTATTTGCATGATCATATTTGTAAGGGAAGACTCCTTAAGTGATTCAAAAAGGATTTGCCATGAGCAGAGATGTATTCAAAGAGGCTCAAGTCATTCCCCGTCCTGCTGGATTTATCCTCAACTGGCCGTGAGCGGAGTCCGATGAGAGGAGTTACAAAGCCTCACTTTGAGGCTCCTTACTGTAATTGTAAATGCGAGGGCCCAACATCTCGAGAGGGATTTCAGACAACATCTTTGTTGCCTCCTCATTGTGCGCCGCTGAAGTCGTCCGCAGGCCGATTGATTGTCTGGCCAAACTGGCCTCAGACCTCGACTCAATCAAAGGAAAGTTTGTCCTTAATGAGGGAAGACATGAAAGCTCGGCCACATGTTGAAAAGGCTCTTTTCATCTCGCCGCTCACAATGGAGAAATTTGAAAAGAGCAAAGTGTGCTTTAAGCTGCAATACACGGCATCAAGCCCTTGTCTTTTGACACCGAGAAAGAAGCAATATTCCTCTCGATGGAAAAGGTACTTGATGAGTAATGGGGATGGGAACCTTTGTGTTGAACATGCTACCATGAGATCAAGGAGGAGAGCGAGTCGACCACTGGGTTCCTTTTGCCAGAGGTAAAATGTACTGACAAACACTGGGGACCACCATTTTTGTGAGTCAGGCCTGACAGCTATTTTTAACAATTTTTCGGGGGTGCAGAATCCAAAACAGATCTCAGTTTTCTCTCATCAAGTTTTTTTTTAGCTATAGGATTCCTGTTTTCTTTAGAAAATATTAAATCAATGAAGTAAAGAAAACAGTTTATAAGCTTTGAAAACAAACATGAAAAACAGCATCAAAAAATAGAACTTCCAATGGTATGCTGATGGCTACAAGGTTAAGAGATAGTCTAATCCTCTTAATTCCTCCTGTGTTAGCTTTCTATTTGCAGAAATTGATAGTACTGACTTGTTGGGAGCCGCACACACCTCGCACCAAACTGTCTCAATTGTTACTGCACAAACAAGTTGTCACGTAGCTGCAGATAAGTCCAGTCGTAATCAGCTCTTCTTACTACGGTCTTACTACAGATAATCAGTGGAATTTTGCTTTTCTAGAGGGTGTCATGATTCGGTTTTTGTTTAGATTGGGTTTGGTTTTGTTTCATATTTTACTGTCATGGGTTTTTGTTTGTTAAGGACTGCCAAGCTGCCTAGTCTCTTGTCGGATTATTGACCATGCTGGCTGTAATGCTTCAAGCGACCTCTCTATGCTCTCCATAGTCACTCTTGTTATTCATAGATTTTTGTTTGTAAGTATTTTTATTTTTCCGCATTGCTTTTGATCTTTGGCTTTGCCTTACTGGCTTCTTGACATTTCGTTTGTTTATTCTTGGTGTTTCCAGTAGCTTGCCTTTTGCAAGCGCTTTTGTTTTTTGCATTGCTTCTCCTGGCTCCGTTTGTACTTTGTCCGTGCGCTTTTCTGTTAATAAATATTTTTTGTAATCACACTTTGTCTGAGCCTGCATTTCTGGAATCCAAAAACATTATTCGGTTCAGTCCAGAATCTGACAGATTTCACCCAACATGTTTTTTGGTTTTTTTAATGCAGTGCAGTGACTCAAGGGGGCGGGATTAGTGAAGTGAGGCAGCATTCAAATACTGCAAGCAGCATTGATTGGGCTCTCACCCAAAGCTAGCTGCTAAAGTCAGCTCTAGTATAACTAAGAAAAAAGATTAATCAACATTAAAAATGTATTTATTGACATTGTAACGAGTAGACTGAAATTGAAGGTTCAGTATCCAAGTTTTTGTAAAAAAACAAAAACAAATAATAACAATAATGAATAGAGAGTACTACACGCTAAAACTCACATATTAAATGACAAAAGAGAATCCTGGTTGTAAATAAAGGTTCCAATGACCTCAAGAGGGAAAGGAAATTGATAGTTGGATGGTTTCACACCTTCATCCAGATTGGAAATGTTGTCATTGGCATAATCATGATGAACAGTGTTGAAAATGCAGAAACAGTCAATACCATCCCAATGAATCAAACTCTTTCAAACTCTCTCAAGGTAAATCGAGGTCATACTTTTTAAGAAAGCATCCCAATCCTCACATCAAGTTGCCTTGTTTTGTCTTACAAAGCGTGATGAAAACTAAATGGCAGTGCTGGAGTGGACAGATTACCCAGGAGCCGACCACATCGGTCATGGGTCAGCGCAGGGACGAACCTGTCCCCACACTTTGTTAAGTGAGTGGGCTGGTGCTACCCGCCCATTAGCCAGCCAGTCTGTCGACTTCTCGGAAAGTACTAATAAAACAAACGTTGTCTCCCAGTTTGACAGGCTGCTTTATTCCCCCAAAGGCTTTTATTAGCTTCTGAAGGCTAATTAGAGTAAATGAAACAGGATAACGGAATGAAAAGAAATATGCACTTATTGGGCCATTTCAAAGACAATAGATGGGCCTACACATGCACCACAATAGTTGTATGAAACCTTTTACCTTTCAAAAGATAATGAGCAGGTTTGACACGATCAGAGAGGCGTTGATTTAACAATTATTTCATATTGTGATTGTAGTTTGCAGTGTTGTCATACAAATAAAATATGATGCCTGAGCCCCTCATACCTAAATATGACAAACATAATAAAAACAGGTTTTGGTCAAGGTTATTATAGAAAACATCAATCAAATGAAAGAATTCAATCCAACCATTTTCGTTAATGAAATACAAAAATTCCAACTATTTTCTAAAAAAATTAAACTAAGTGGAACAACATTTTATGTTTTAAAACCACCTGAAACTAACCTGTGAAAATGTCCCCTTTGTTTTTCTCTCTGTCAATTAACATCATACATGAGCTTTTTGCATTCAATTAAATGTACTGTATATGTTTTGGTATTCTTTTTCATAAGGAAGAAGGGAGGTCAAACATTTGTCATGGGAATCGTAGTTAACTTTACATCCAGTAAACGTGAAGGAGAAGAAATGACAGGATTCCCTCTGGTCTCACCACAAAAGGCAAATATGTAAACGTAAGTATATAGCTACTTGAAATGTGCAGAAAGTCATCGTCACCACCCGAATGAAGTTAGCGAATAAATGTATAACGCGCTTCACGTATTAACCTAAACCTCAACATGTTTACTTAAAGACAGTTGCGTATTTAATTGACAGAGGAGGTGATGCAAAAGGATGAAAATATACACGTCAGTTTGCTCGTTCCTGATTTACGACGGCATGAAATGTGCCGGGTGTAAAGAACAGAAAATTCAGCAGTTCAATGAGTCCTTAACGGGCAACGCATACACACCAATATACATGATAAAGGAGGATTATATCGCACAATAGACATTTCACGTCGTATTTACGACAAACTGTATTGTTATATTACACTGCTCTTGCATGGAGAGTCTCTGTCGCTGACATGCACCAGTGCAGTCAATGAATGGGGCGATTATTGTCAACAGCCTGTCAAATATCTACACTTTCTCTTTTATTTCTCACCTGTTTCCTCTTTTTATATTACGATAAAAAAAAAAAACCTTACTGTGGCCAGGGCAATTTGCTTTGCTTCTTCCTTGACAATCGTGCCGTGTTGTTAGTGATTCAGAACAGTGAAACACAATACAGCAGAGTCCATGTGGCTTCACGTGCACTGTGCTGTATTATGATATGGACTCAAAACTTCTCTCGAAAAGAACACCAGTGGTTGGCATTTTTCTTGTGATTTGGTAGTTCAAGGGTCAATCGCCAGATGTGAGTCTGGAACTTTCATTTCAATCTGATTGTCGGGTTTGGTCGTGTTTAGTGGTGCTCAGTATTTGACAGGCTTTGGGAAGCTTCAGCTGTCCAATGAGAGTGCTACGCTGCAGAAAAACACAATGTACATTTTTTTGGACTATGGCTCGCAACCAGTTCAGGGTCTACGACCCCGAGACAGCTGGGATAGGCTCCAGCACGCCCGTGACCGACGTGAAGGTGAGTGGCTTGGATAATGAATGGATGGATGTTCTCTCTAATTTTGTGTGGATATTGAAATTTAGCTAGCACGTAGCAAGGCTCTTGTCACCCACCCCAGCACACATGCAGGCATGTACGCACACACTCCCTTCGTGACGCCTGCTAGCTTAGACCACTTACCGTGCATTCATTTTCAGCCATAGAGCTGTGAGACAAAGGTGGTCCACTCAGATAATGGAGCGACTCAGGTGGAAGACCTCTGGGCTGCCGTCGTCATGCGTGAGCTGCAGTCAATGACAGACGTACAGGCCAACACCTCACTTCAAGCTATAGACGTCTACCAACCTGCCGCAAATCCCAATACCCATTCTATTCACTCGATTGTCTCCCTGCCTACCTCTTTTATGAATACAGAACATCTCCCTGGTGTTTGGTGGCTTAAGTCAATATGAGCTATTGAACCGCAGCATATGAGTCAAAACATGAAGAGAAGGGGTTGGCCATGTCAGATGAGAAGACAACTTTATACTGGTAATTTGCAGACCAGGAAGTAAATAAAAAGGTAGTATATGAGAGTAGTGTGTTGTCAAGGCGGAGAGTGTCTACATGCTGACCATAAACCGCTCGTTCCTACCGACTGCTGTTAGGCTGCTGAATAAAAAATAAAATGATGGGAAAAACAATTGTAAATAGCACAGCCACCTTATCTATTTCTATATTTATATTGCACTTATTTGAACGGTGTACATTGAAACTGTAACATTTATTTTGTGAATGCAAACACTTTGTTTTTCTTCTTTCTTTTTTCTACCCACAATCTTGCTGCTGTAGACTGTAAATTTCCCCAGTGTGGGACAAATAAATGGTATCATATCTTATCTTATCTTAAAAATGCTTCAGTGTGAGTCCTGTCTGAACATCTATGAAAGAAAAAAACAATATGCCGCAATAATTTCTGTGTGGGTGGCTTCCATGCATGGATGTGTGCATTGCGTGTATGAGACAGCTGCCGCTTTTTGACTCTGACGCACACACACACACATGCGCGCGTGTACACACTCAGGTAGCAGCTGGGCAGGCTCACCTGTCATATTAATAAAACCAGACAATCCCTTCCATCAGCAACACAACAGCAGCAGCAGCCAAAGCAGACAGAGGTATAGAATAAAAGAACAGAGGCACAGATGTGTGTGTGTGTGTGTGTGTGTGTGTGTGTGTGAGAGAGAGAGAGAGAGAGAGGGCGGTTAAACGAGAGAAAATGAGGAATATTGGAGCAGACTCAACCCTATGAGCAGAGTTCTCATATTATTGATAGAACCACCGTAACTCCTAAATCAAGTAAGATAGTCATATATATATATATATATATATTCCCAAACCCCTACTTTTTAAAAATGTGTTCATTTTTTCAATAGTAATTATGAGGGCATAATAATGATACCTTAATAATACCAAGGCGGCCCGGTGGGCCAGTGGTTTGCGTGTCGACCTCACAGTGCAGAGGTCATGGGTTCGATTACAGTTCCAGCCTTCCTATCTGGAGTTTGCATGTTCTCCCCATGCCTGTGTAGGTTTTCTCCGGGTACTCCGTTTCCTCCCACATTCCAAAAACATGCGTGGCAGGCTGATTTAACACCCAAAATTGTCCATAGGCGTGAGTGTGAGTGCGGATGGTTGTTCGTCTCTGCGATTGGCTGGCAACCGGTTCAAGGTGTCCCCCGCCTACTGTCCGAAGACAGCTGGGATAGGGTTCAGCACCCTCTGCAACCCTTGTGAGGATAAGCGGATCGGAAAATGGATGGATGCAAGGATGGTAATTATGCGTATTAATTTTCGCTCGTTGGACCCTATCCCCCCATCTAGTAATAATCCGTTTTTATATTGATGCGTTCGTGTAATAATTTGTTGGACATGGAAGTTGGTGAGAGGAGCATGCTGAATAAACTGCTATTCATCATGGACAGACACCCCCCTCATAAGACAGTGGGGGCTCTAAACATAGAGCCTAGATACATCACAGCACAGTAAATGCAGAATACTTCTTCTTGCCCAAAAGTTTTATTTTACAGGCCTGTAAAAAAATAAAAATAAAGCTTTTCTTTTCCTTGTCCTATCATGCTGCTGTAAATTTCTCGAGCAATGGATCAATAAAGTCTTATCTTATCTCATTTTATGTTTATTTCACTGGATGGCGTTTTTGTAGAACTGCACTGCAACTTTTGAGCATTTGGGAGGTGTTCACAATATATTTACTTGAACATCGTAAAATGAGATAACCAAATGATAGCCATGATAATTGATGTTATTCGAGCTCTCTTAATGGTGCCCGTCAAGACAAAGAATTATTGTATTTCGCAGCTATTTCATAATGAAAAGGACGATGTTTTGATGCAGCTTTGCGTTCTTATTCGAGTGTATAAGTTAATTTTATATTATTTATCTGGAATCAGATTGTGTATGTTTGATGTAAACTCTGTCAATTGATTGAGTTCATTATTAGCAGTACTCTGGCTGGAATAGGAGCTCCTGTCATGATTGGTGTTTTTATTGAGTTTGACATTGTTCTGGTTGGATTTAAATTTATTTATGATATGTCTTGTTTTCCTGTGTCTCCAGTTCATATCTTGTCAGCTCATTTGTTTCCTGCTGTTCTTGTCAGCCTTGTCCCTTGTGTCAACCAATCAGCTCCCTCAGCCGCTTGTGTCTCGTCTCGTCAGGTGTACTTCCTTGTATTGTCAGGTTGCTTGCCTTCAGTTCCCTGTTTTCTGTCAGTCTTTGTCGGTTTATTGTTTCTGTTGCTGTCAGTTGTGACAAGAGTCAGAGTGGGACTCGTTTTCAACCGGAGGTTTTAAGGCCCACTTTGGTAGACGTTTTAATGATACTGTGTATCAATCTAAAATAGGACAAGAACAAATATGAAAACATAAATTGTTAAAATGGGCAAAAGCACAAAAGGAACCAATAGGCGATTATAAATGCTGTAACATCAGATAAGACATTTTACACTAGATTTTAATACAGTTGCAGTGTTATTTTTTCTATTCATTTATTGCTTTTTTTTCTACTTTTGGTCTTACATTTTCATGACTTGGTGACACCCGTAGTAGGCAAGCGCTCTATAATATAAACCGGTACCGGTCCGCAGGGCATTTGGTACCGGGCCGCACAGAAAGAACTTGCCTTAATTCGGTTTTATTTATTTCGGAATACGAAAGATGTTTTATTTTGAAAAATTACCGGATTCTCTGTTACGTCCGTCTATGTCACGCTTGACACACGTCAAGCAACGCTTCTCAGTCACGTCACCGATTACGCGGAAAAACAAAACGCCGGAGCTCGCAAAATGAGTTAAAACAACTACTGGAGATCGCAAATGACGGTGGCCTTAAAAGTACGTCGAGACAACTGGATTAAAGTTATGTCTGAATACTCTGAGATCGCCACAATAGCACTGTTGCTATTTCCGACATCCTACCTGTGTGAGGCGGGGGTGTTCTGCAGCAACGGCGACTAAAACAAAATGACAAAGTACTGCAGACCTGACATAAACCACACACTCATTGTCTCCTATTACCCCGACATGGGACCGTCTGGTTGCAGAAAATCAAGCTCGGGGCTGTGGTGAGTCGTCATTTTCATGCACTTTGAAATTGCGTTGTATCGTATTTTGAAGGCATTAAACATTACCATAGCGATCAGACTGTTGAGGCCAGATCAGACGCTCCTTGTGTTAATTATTATATTTCGATAACACCACAGTTTTCATGCAGCTCATACCATATTATTTTGTTGTATTATTTCCGCCAACCCTTAAATGCCGATCCCTGAAAATATTGTCTGACATAAACCGGTCCGTGGGGCAAAAAAGGTTGGGGACCCCTGCTCTATATAATGTAATGGCCTGCCAGGAACATTTGTACAACAATGAGATGCTCAGAGATTTTGTTTCCTTGTAATTCTTTGACAGGTTTTATTTATTTATTTATTTGGGGAGGGGGGGGGGGTCTTGGTTAATTTTGTATTTTGATTCATCCCTTCGTCTAGTTTGCATATTTGTTTTGCTAAATAAATGATTTTTGCGCCTCCCCACATCCCTGCTCACTTGCACATCCGCCCTCCAACTTTTAACACCATCACCAAAAACTGACAGCTCCTTTACTGTATTTATTCCTTGGAATTCCAGGTGTTTATATGTCCTTTTAAATGTGGAAAGTGGAAATAATTCAAATCATGAGGGATTTCGCTTGACACTTTCAAGTCCAGAAAAGGACGGTAAAAGAGGGAACACCAGTAAAGGCAGGCAGAAAATGACTATCCTGCATAGTAAAAGAAAGGAGGAGTTACTGTTTGAGATGAGCTCTTCCTCCTCCTCTTGCTGCTCAGGTCGTGCTGTTGCGATTCACTGCAGCCACTGACAACATCTCCATGGGTGGCATACTCTGTGTTTACTTTTACCTGTGGACTCTGAGAACACAATGAAAGCCCTAATGTGTCGTAAGTGACAGCAAAATGCAAACACTCA
Organism: Hippocampus mohnikei; assembly: GCA_026261675.1. Classification (NCBI taxonomy): domain Eukaryota; kingdom Metazoa; phylum Chordata; class Actinopteri; order Syngnathiformes; family Syngnathidae; genus Hippocampus; species Hippocampus mohnikei. The sequence goes on from JAKGUB010000336.1 coordinate 2,160,091, forward strand.
GGCACCCGCAACATCCTCTGACATGCTCCTATGATTAATGTCATAACACCCAGAAAATAAGAAATAGATTGATGGATGATTCGTTTCCTTCTTCAGTGGCATCAATGAAATTCGATGAGGAGCCACAATACATTGCTATTATCCCAGCAGCCTCAGAGGCAGCCGAATGTGATTTGGCTGATTATCTCCATGACTGAATTGAGCCAAACGTGTTCGAGGGGAGAAGTAGGAAATGCTTCATAAAGAATCTTTTGAGGCCAAGTGACAGCACCCAATGAGTGAGCATCAATTTATGGATGACGGCACAAAAAAGCAAGTTCCCAGTGTTCATCGGAGGCCAGTGAATCCAAAATGAACTCTTTTTATGAGGCTGACTTTGCCTCCGCGATGGCGCGAGCACAAAGCGAGCAACAAAGGGCGGCAGCGAAGGGGGAGTCGTGACAAGATAGCAACACAAAGAGAGAATCAACTTTCATGTGGCTCAATGCAGGCAGGAGCCCGGCCCAGCTGTTTTTAATGGCGATGCATTGACAGGAGGGCAGGCTATTTTTAATCGCGTGCACTTCTTTCAGGCCCGCACACAAAACCCCGCTTTCACCGAGCTTTGTGGCTAACCTGCTGTGACCTGCATTCAAGGCTGCGTCGGGGTCGCCTGCACAATGGTCACTGAGGGGAAGGGGGTACAGGCATGTCTGCAGCTGGATGTCCAGTCAAAAGATTAAAATTCCCACGTGCCGGACCACCACGATGGATAATATTTGACCAAATTCAATCTGAGCACCAATATTGGTGAAGCAGAGGAAAAAAAAAAACAGGACACATCAGCAATGAAAGTCATGCTAACTTTGTAACATTTAGAGCCAAATAAGGTGCTAATGGCTCTGCAAACAGGCACACAAAGAATGTATAAGCACGTCGGAAAACAAAGGGCTCTTATAACAGGGCTTGGGATCTCGATGAAAAATTCAAACAATATTAAAAGGCGAGTGTCAACAGCAGACACACTTGTGCTGAGGGCCCTTCAAACAGACCGAGGAACTCAGCACACACATTACGCCGCCACAGTTCAGCCTCTTAGTGTAATGATGATGGCGGCTTTAACCAGGGCATCGCTTTTGAAAACACCCGTCCTGCAAGCCCTCTGCTGTCCTCTGGCTTTTGGCTGCTAAAGAAAAACAGGGTTGAGGAGACGCTCTGTCCAGGCATGTTGTTTCCCCCCCACCCACACAACTTACCTGCAAGTGAACGCCACGGGTCACCTGGATTCCTTGTGAACCTTCCCTCCCTCCCCGCCTCCCCGGTGACCACTTCATCAGGAGCCGTGCTCCTGAAAGACGCAGATTAAGATATCAGTGGCGAGAGATTCCAACTCTTCTTGTGCACAACGCGGAGTAATAATACCTCCTGACAGGGTAGCTTTAGCGCCAGGTTCGCATTCTCACATCCATCAGTGATCTCTCAGCCAAGGCAGGCGGAAAAAGAAACAAGTCACATAAATATGTGGACCCCACGGGATGGCACGTGTGGTCAAAAACGCTCATCGGATAGAACGCAAGAAAAAGGACTACTTTTCCTTAATGGTAAATAAAGAGGGCAGAAAATGGCACAATGTAAATTTAAATGCATCACGACCGCACTGACCTTACAAGAACCACAAGACTGTATTTCATGCGTCAAGTGTATCAAAATAATGAAACTCGGATAGATTTTTATGAGTGGCACACATACCTATATATCTTAAAATGTGTTTCCTTTATTTTGCAGTTTTGTTTTGTTTATTATTCGGTGTACGTGGTTTCAGATTGTCACACACGCCGTTCTGCTAATTATACTGCGTGTAATAAGTGGTTAAATGAGAGCACTTAAAATTGTTTACATGGTTAATTGTCTGCAATGAGTTGTTTGATACAACAAGTTACCTCTCAAACAAAGGATGACCTTTTAGAAATGCAAAATATTTTTGCTAAACAGTACACTGTCAGGGCAGCCCGGCGGTCGACTGGTTAGCGTGTCGACCTCACAGTGCAGAGGTACCAGGTTTGATTACACCTCCGGGCTTCCTTTGTGGAGTTTGCATGTTCTTCCCGTGCCTGCGTGGGTTTTCTCTGGGTACTCCGGTTTCCTCCCACATTCCAAAAACATGCGTGGCAGGTTAATGTGACACTCTAAATCGTCCCTAGGTGTGAGTGTGAATTCGGATGGTTGTTCGTCAGGTTCCAACACGCCACGCGACCCTTGTGAGGATAAAACGGATCAGAAAATGAATGAATGAATGGATGGATGGATGGAGTACACTTTCAGCTTGTTAACGGAATCATTTTGCTTCGTGAACAGCCACCATGTGCTCATTAAATGCAAACATTGATAAAAAAAAATAAAACCTGTCATTGTCTAATCTTACCTCTATTTCCGTCCAATTTTATAGCATTTTGAGAACTGTTAATTTGAATTAAATCATAAGTGTAGATTTTGAATTAAATGATGTAAAACTGATTCCTTAAAATATAGACTGCTATCAAGAGAATTGCTTATAGTTTATTTACATTCAATACTACTACTACTATTGTACTACTACTACTAACTCTAATAATAATAATAATAATAATAATAACGGCGGCCCGGTAGTCCAGTGGTTAGCACGTCGACTTCACAGTGCAGAGGTACCGTGTTCGATTCTAGCTCCGGCCTCCTTGTGTGGAGTTTGCATGTTCTCCCCGGGCTTGCGTGGGTTTTCTCTGGGTGCTCCGGTTTCCTCCCACATTCCAAAGACATGCATGGTAGGCTGATTGAGCACTCTAAATTGTCCCTAGGTATGAGTGTGGGCGTGGATGGTTGTTCGTCTCTGTGTGCCCTGCGATTGGCTGGCAACCGATTCAGGGTGTCCCCCGCCTACTGCCCGGAGACAGCTGGGATAGGCTCCAGCACCCCCCGCGACCCTAGTGAGGATCAAGCGGTTCGGAAGATGAATGAATGAATGAATGAATAATAATAACAACAACTGCAAAGACTGTAGAAAATGTAGATTTTATTACTATTATACTTTGGAGTAATATTACAGATTACTATACGGACTGATCACAGATGATCCGAAATGAGAGTAGAATATATTGGAGTATTATCAATGCTGTCCATGCCTGGAGGTGGCACATCTGCTGGCTCCTTGCCACCACCTGCCACCTGTCGGCCGACCGTGCTAGGTGGGAGAGGCTAACAAAGGAAATCGAGAGAGCAGGTGCACTGTTATCACTGCCATAGAGTGGTTGTAACAAGGCCACATGACAATCGACAGGAAATGAAGCCGTGCAGATGAGTGTGATAGCTGCCTCTTGAATACTCAACAATATTTTACACATATTTAGTTTTTACAACGCAGCTGATCTAACGTTAACCTCATTAGTAAAGCAAAACTATGATGACTTTATATTTTTTTTTGCCGCAGGTTTTTAGTTCAGAAGACCCCCGTAGCCTAAAAGGGGCGTGACATTTGCAGGCGTTGCTTTGATGAGGAGCCAACTGCTCTTCACGCCACCTGCCTCACTTTACCTGTCCTTGTGTTCATTGAATAAAAACTCCCTACTTTCAACGTCTCCTGTACAGAGCAGCAGCACACCCTCCAAATCCCCACAACAACACCCCCTTCCTGAAAAAAAAGTGACTTTTGCAACAGACAGAAGCAAGGATATAAAGAAGGAGAGTTGTTTTCTTTTCAGTGTCTCCCCCTGGCTAAATCTGGGGTAATCCCGCTAATCCCGCATGGAGTGATGACTCACAACGGGTGTGGCCAATGTGTTCCCAAAGATATCTTTTCCACAGTCGGAATATCAGTAGGAATGTTGATGTTGGCTCTGTGAATCATGTTGTGTGTCATTTAATCATTTCATTTAGCAGCTGCCCAGTGCGTCTTTTTGAAACAAAGCATGGGCCACAATCCGTTGCATTTTTCGTGATCGAGTTGACATGTATAGAACAGCGTGTTTCGGATGTTTGTGTAAATGTGTGGAGGAGAGAATCTGGCCAACCTAATTGTTATTGCGTTGGTGTTTGGCCTGGAGACAGTCGATGGGAATCAGCATTGAGCCCTGGAGGCGGGTGGGGGGTTCGAGGGGGGCCTCCATCTCCCACTTCCTAGTGTCTTAGTTGTAATGCATCCCTCCACTAACAGGGATCAAGGTATTAGGGATTCAGGTTATTTGTATTGATTTTATGTGCTGTCATGCCGGCTTTGAGGATGCCCTCATATTTGTGGAAATTGCAAATTCCACCTCAGAAATGTCACCGGCATTTAATCTCTTCTCAAGTGGTCAATATGGAACCCTCTCCATTCCACTCTGGTCCGGCCACATTTATTAAACGGGGACCACACACTCCCTCGGTTACCATGACACCACGTAGACTGGAGTGGGATTGGTCCAGACGAGAAGGTAACATGGGAGGAAGAAAGTCGAACATTAATAACTTTGGATCAGAGCGTTGTATCAGTAGTTATTAGACTGCTCACGGATGAGGAGTGTTAACTTTGGATTAGGCTCAGCCGAGAAAATCGGAATGAAATAATCTGCTCTCAAAATGACATTACAACGTGGCTCATTCATCGAATTGAATCAAAATCATTCAAATTGCGTAAGACCAGGATGAGTATGCACGCCGAGGGGGGTGATGATTATTCCACGAGGTCTCTTCAAGGGCTCTAAGAGCAAACTACGTCGTCGCATCCGACAACATTTGCATGTCATTTCCATCTTTGCTTTTCCACGTCATAGCAAATGTTTCTCTTTCTTCGCTATTTACAGGAATGGCCAGGTCACCCCCACCCCCCTACCCCCCCACCCCCCATCGCTCAGTCCTCTCTCTGTCGGCCACAATCAAATTTACTCTGGCTTGAGTACACGTTTAGTGGGGACCATTTGTTTGAGGCAAACACTTCGGGCCCTCGTATGTCATTGACCAGTGTCCACAAATATAATCCTATCAAGTTCAATCTTAAAGTGTCCTACGCTGTTGTTTTCCTAATGCAATAAATGGAAATAATCCCATCAGTCATGTTTTATATAGACTCGACTCCGGTTTTGTTAGTGCATTATAGGGGCTTCCACTCCTTTTTGTTTGTTCCGCTGTTGATAATTTTGTGATTGTTTCACCGACACCCCCCTGTTTACATGCAGCCCCGGTATTTACAGTTCCACTCGAGGACGAGCTTCGCTAACAAACATGAACCTTCTTGCGTGAATGCGCCCTTTCTTGCTTGTTGATAAAGCCCTGCTTCTTACCCAAGACCTCGGTTGACACGCACCTACAGAGAAAGCCTTAGCAAAACAAGCCGGACCCTTGTAAATATGCATTGCCCAACAGTGGCACACGCGTTGTTGGCTTACACACTGCTAGTGGTGTTTTTCTTTTTAGCTCCAAATTTGCTCGGAAAACTAATCATGGTCTGATAAAGCCCATGGTAAATATGGGAGAGATTGACACCCACATGTCAAAGTTTACATAGCCGAACCAAGTGTACATATAGGACGAGAGAACTGTGGGGCCGCGCGGCGCAGGGCTGGCCTGACCTCAGTTAGTCTGCGCCGATGAAATGGACGCTTTGTGAAGGGAGGCACACAGCAGCAAGATTACTCAAAGACTGGCTCCGTCAAGTTAGGTTGTGTGTCGATAAACATTTGGGCCACTGGCGGTGGGAAAACTTGACGGTTTAGAAAACTGGTTCCAAAAATACATGCCATTGTTTTGCTGATGTTTCGATACCATACTTGGTTGAGATGGTGGCTGTTCTTTCTCGCCGGCGGCTGTCAGCCTTCCAATTGCCTGATAATCCACAGCAAAGACAGTGCAGCTAACAGAAAAGGTTAACCCTTGACTGATGTGTCTGATGTTAATCTATAGATCAATTAGGGAGAGGCACACTGGGTCAAGCTACAGATATTGCGATGGCTATTAGTTGGCCTGTCTGCCATTATTACACAGTCACATGCTCAAACATTGCGGTGGCTTGGTATGCTAGGCACAGATGCTGAGGGTAAACAGACATGCCTACAAGGATTGCACAAAATATTGATCTGACAGCAGATGGGGACCTTGATATCAGTCATTCCCTTCTTCCTGTGTCTCTGTATTCTTATGTGTGCACAGGATGGCGAATTTGAGCCAAACAGCACATATTATTTGTTGTTTAAAAAAAAATCTGAAATATTTCACCATTTTTACTTCTAAGGCTGAAATGGCTGGATGGATTTGGCCGCACAGTGTTTGTGGCCTGGAGCAGGAAAAGCGTTCATATTAAAGTTGCCCCATCACCTCTCAAATAAAAAGAATGTATCGTCAATTTTCTGGTGACACAATTATTGGTTCCATCACAAATACATGAGATGTTTTACAAACACAACAAATGGAGATGTGATGCTTATCATTGTAGCACAATGAATATTTCAAAGTCACACAGTCTCCATGAAAGCCTCTGTGAATTGCAAGCAATGTAATGTACTGCATGTAAAGAATATACAGTTAATAATCGCCTGTCACATTATTAGCTCTTCAACCAATTGAGGTCCACCATAAATGAGCTGTACCAATTCTGCCTTTACAAAGATCATAAAGCTCTCTATTTAATGATCCTTTCAAGAGGTATTTGTTGATTTTCCTTTTAAACCACAGCACGACTAATATTACACTAATGCACCATTACGAGTAATACTAATAGTAATAATACATTTCTGTGTGTAATTAAAATTTGTATTGGCAATTTGAGCTATCTTGTGAATGTGTTGTGTAGAAAAGATGCAGGTGAGGTGCTGAAATAATGTAACAGAAGGAGCAGATTCCAGAAAAGGATGTGTTGACAATTTTTCATCAAAGGCCAGAAGGTGACACTTTTGTGAAATAATCTCACAGTATAATAATAATAATAATGATAATAATAATAATAGGGTGGAACGGTGGTCGACTGGTTAGCATGTCCGCAGGGTTCGATTCGGCTGTGGCCTTCCTGTGTGGAGTTTGCATGTTCTCCCCGTGTCTGCGTGGGTTTTCTCCGGGTACTCCGGTTTGCCCCCACATTCCAAATGCATGCACGGCATCTTAACGGGACACTCTATATTGTCCGTATGTGTGATTGTCAACCCGGATGGTTGTTCGTCTCTGTGTGCCCTGTGATTGTCTGGCAACCAGTTCAGGGTGTACCCCCCACCCCAATGCCCAAAGGCAGCTGGGATAGGCTCCAGCATGCCCATGACCTTTGTGAGCATAAGCGGATTAGAAAATGGACGGATGGATCACTAATAATAATAATAATAATAATAATAATAATAATAATAATAAAGGCCAAATTGTTTGCGACAGCACCTGTATTAGGTATACTTCAGGCTATATGTGCGTAGTCCTCCAATAATGTTCCAAGCCTGGAGGCATTTGCCCTCTCAGCAAATGGCAGACAAAGAGGGAAACACTTGCATCAGGCTTCTTTTGTTGCTTTAAGCTGCATATAAAAGAGTTGTCCACGAGAAAAGATGGATTGCAATTTTCCATTACTTCATTCAAAGCTTCCCATTCATATGCAGTGAATGCAATTGAAGGCAAAATCTCTGAGGGTAGACGTGGCGATACCTTGCACATCAACAGCATAGAAATCCTTTTTCTTGGCAACTGATCTCATAAATATTTTAGGTGATCACATGGCTCACGCTGGGAAAAATGTCAACAGGAATGACCCATTTAAGCAGTGATTCTTTCTTCTCAAAGGCAGGCAATAAGCATCACTTCAAATGTAGCTGAGAATTTCTTTCTCGGAAATTTCAATTTTAGGAAAGGGTGATGACGGGTCACATATTTCTCCGGACTCTCCCTGTGCTCCACATTGTGGGTAACTCGTGCAAATAGCAAAGATGGGTAATCCGACATTCCTCGATCCTCAAATCTGGGGATCATCACAGCAGGAGGTTGGAAGCATATTCACATCTAATTATGGTTGTATATCAAATTACTTATGGCACTCCGTCTCACTCTCAGGGCCTGGAGAACAATCAGCTTTGTGGCCAAACAGCATTGACAAGACGGACGTGTTGAAAAGCTGCTCCGACGCCTACATGGCATGCCACTTGTCAATTTTGGTCTTGCGCACGGGGTGGCAGGATTATTCTAAAATGACCGATTCTGTCCTCGGGGTATACAGGCCAGATGGGAGCGAGCCGTTCACCTTGTTGTCACGATGCCTTCAAAAAGGACAGTGAGGCGTTTCCTGAAAAAAAAAAAAAAAAAAGAGCTGCCAGCTCCTTGGCTCTCATTTCAGGAGTCTGTGGCTCAGCACAAGCCTCCATGATAAAGTGGTATTTCCCGCATACAAAGGAGGCATCGGGCCTAATCCTCAACCAACCCACACCCCCTTCTTTCTTCCCAGCAAGGGAGCACAATGAGTGTGGACCTTGTCTTAATCCAAAGGTGGGCTATCACAATAATCTGGTAATACATGCTGATCAAAGCCTATTCAATGCTAATAAGGACAACAGATCAGCATTATCATCTAATTAGGGACACCCCGTGTGCCACTGGGGTGGAATGCCCACAGCATTGTCGACCCTACAGAGGATGACATTAAAATGGTGGAGCAGAACAAAGAGCTGCCTGTAATGATGTGGTATTATCCTTGCTCCAACCTGTCCTGGAAAAATAGCGGGCAGTGTACGGCATTTAAATGAGAATGCTGGGGGGTTTACCCTTTAGAATCATGCAAAATATGATTAATTTAAAGGGAAGCTCAAGTCAACCAAATTTTTGGCAGTAATATTTTCTATGCGGCGCAGGCTATTTCCAATGTTTAATGTGTCATGGAATATGAATTAAGCAGAAGGATCCACACGTTTTTATCCATTTCAGGGGGCTGGCATTTTATACTGCTGTCAACTGAAATGACATCACAGCGTCAATGGGCTCATCTCGCAAATGCCGCATGACCGAACAGAAAACAGGTGAGCCGTGATGGTCGTTAACCTGAACCCTTAGACACTGGAATGTCATTTTCAGTCGACAGCAAGTGGCAGGTCTTTACAATAATTTCTTCAAGACAGTTTTTTTTTCTCTTTTGCACGTGTAGCCCAAATGTGCCTTACATGTGATTTCCCACACTCGTTTGGGATTTCTTTCTGTTATTTTGCAGCGCACTGGCTGTAAAATGCCATTTTTGACATGAAGGATGATGAAGAGGTTGGAGGTGAGCCATGGTCGGGCAAAGTCTCACAGCGTGGCCTTTGCTCTTTGACTCCCTCCATTGGCTCTGCTAGATACGTGCTGTACTCTTGTCGGCTTTGCCTGCCGACAGTATGCCAAATTAAGCATGAGCTATTAACCAATCTTTAAATCAATTACTCACTTGCCTTTCGGAAGCTGTTGTTCCCCTTTGGGAGGCGCATCGGTCACGCCTTGTCTGCACGGTTATCCCCCGCAACTCCAGAAATGTGGGTGGCCGCGGCTCTTTGAAAGCAGCACAATACAGCTCCTACATTTGGCTAAATCAGTAGATAGAAAAGTCTGCCGCAACAAGGCTCCTGGGAGGGGCTAATCCCATCAAAATGGACTCCTTTTATGAAAACAATCAGAGCAGTACACACACACATGACAGAGGTATTTTATACGTGGAATGCACGGTGAGCTCGTCTTAAATGTGACATTAAAAAAGCAAAACAAAACAAAAAAAAAACATCCTTTCCACCTGTAACTAAAACAACCATGCCATTTTTGAACTGAGCACTGTTTAGATACTCCTCAGCTACCAAAATAAAAGCCAGATGTGCAGGTAGGCATCTCATGTGGCTACATGTAAGAAACGTGTGTGAGACAACGAAAAGGCGGCCGTGTTGACAGCTATCGCTTTGCAACTTGACTTTCCCTTTCAGCCAGCGTACAAAGAAAGGTTTAACCCTTTATTTGGGACTAAACGTACCAGATTTGCACTGTGTTGAATTTGGCACAACATCAGTAAGTTGCTGCGTGTGTGTGTGTGTGTGTGTGTGTGTGTGTGTGTGTGTGTGTGTGTGTGTGTTTGACAGAGAGAGAAAAACAGTCAGCATCATTGGAATTGCACTCAACAATAGGGCTTACCATTACAAAGGGTTTTTAGAAATTCATAAACAATTTTATAGATCAATTTGATCAATCAAGGGTGAGCTCGCTTTTTTCCTCACATCATAGTTATCAATTATCAGTGTATGTTCCTGAGTGGGGCTGAAGGATTCTGAAAAATAATGTAATTGCAATTTTTTTTTACCTCAATATTCTGATTTAATATGCGATAATTTCTTTTCAAGGTCCTCTTCCCATATATAACGGAGCAATAAATTAATTTGTATTACATTTTACGTTTTCAAATGTTTTTCCTCAGTAGGTTAGGCTTATATTAAAATAATCACAACTCAACAATGAATTAATATGAAAGGCAGTTTATTTTTCGAAATTTATTACAGTTGTTCCTTGATTCAGCACTTTGACTCGGAGTCTTTTAAGTATTCCCGACGACAATTTGTCAAAATTCGTTCCACTGAATTGGGTGTGAACACAAGTCAATAATTCATAAATCAGATGATATTAATAATGCAAAAAAAAACTTGTGGTTCCATCACTTCAGCTTTTCATAAGTCATGAAAGAATATGTAAACATTCACTCCTTAAGAAACCAAACGAAAGTGAGTCCCCCCCCCTTCAAAATGTAGCCCTTGCAATTTGAAAATTGCACAATAGTGCAATGTCAGCTCGAATTCAATTAATTGTTCAACCTTGATAATTAACCTGCAGATTACAAGAAGAACCTCAATGTAACACTAAGTAAGAAGCAATTACCACGGGAAAGAAAATGGTCAGCGTTGAAAAACATTGTGGTGATGCATACATCTCATGCATCACACCTTTCAACATGCCTACTTGTTTTACAAGTGTAAAAAGAAATCAACCCATGTAACGTGTGAAAACAACAAAATACCCTTGATTTCTAAACAATGCAAATGGTGTCTTTTCACATTGAAGTTGAGTTTGCTCACATTTATTTTTTCTCTTCCCTTCACACTTTTTAGTCCACTGTTTGAAGCTGGTCAATTGAATAAGTATTGCAAAGAAACCACCAAAACGCCGAAAGAAAAGGTAGAATAAGCATAGACGGTACATTGAGGTCTTGCGTGATGTCATCCATGACAGAGGAGGTTCTTAAGGATAAAGTGTTGCCCCTCCTTCCAAGACCCCAGAAGAAAAAAAATCCCCAAAATGGCCAGATGCTCTGAGCTGGGGCCTTCTGAGATATGTTAACATCATGCATGACAAATCACGGGGCTGACCTTTGAGATGTTTGGCTCTCTAAATACCTTCTAGCAACCCTAAATTAAGTAACCAAATTACAAAGTGCTACTATTTTATGGTAAATCTTCTGTTAACGCGCTTTGTTACAGCTGCGCGATATAAATAAAGATGTACGGTATTGTATCAGCTTTTAGGAGAATATATGATATTTCTTTATTTAAATATTCGAAAAACAGGACGAACGATTGGAAAATTGGTGTGCCCATAAAAGCGACAGTGATTTGGCTGGCTTAGTCATTGTGCCAATATAATGACTTTTAAACGAGTCCCAAAAAATGAATAAATAACAATAAAAATAACCAGCCCCAAAAAGAAAGTCACGGCCGCAATCCAAAGTGTACATGTCGTCCCGTTTGAGTTAGCTCCAGGCTCGGCCCCCGCCCCCCCATCCTAAATCCAACTCCCACACACAGTCAGGGACAAAAAGGCCCACCTCAATGTGGCCCTATCAATGTCGCCGCTTTGTGCGGCAGTCTTTCAGGGTACATGAAGTGTCTTTAGCAACAATGAGATCAATAGCCCAGCCAACTGTGCAGCCAGTGAGGCCCCCGCTGAGCTGCAAGACGGAGCACATAAAGCTACTCCGAGGCCACACGTCTGAATCTATATCTCCATCTACTTGTGCGCACACTGCTCTCGCCAGCAACTTTTTTTTTTTACTGTTCTCTACGCCTTCTCTTAAATGTTTGCTGTGTCGAAAACCAGACGGCGCGCTTGCGCTGCAATATTGATGTGACACAACGGCCCATTTGGTTGGAAATGTCCCCGAGGACCTTTGAAAGTTTTCTGTGTACTCTGCTGAGCCAGATCTTTCCTGACAGTGACCTCAGTCAGCTTAAAGGTACACGGCATGGGACAGGTCAGTGCCATTGATTTCCCATTGCCTCTTGGCACAATAAAGAGTGTCAATGCACCATTGAGATGTGTCCTTGAGCAAAGTGTAAAACGTCATCGTGAAGCTCCACGGAAAAAAAAGAAGCATATTCTGTTTTATATCACAGTTGCATTCTAATGACAGACCACCAAGTTAGTTGCTGAAGCTTTTTCCCTCCAGTCAATAGAAAAAAGGTAATTTGCCATCATCAGCTCTTTTTTTTTTTTTTTTTTAACTTTTAATTTTGTATTTTTATATCAAACCGGAACTTGTCTTTGTGATACAATCTGAGTTCTGTAGATGTGATACAGGATTATGTGAAATCTGAGTGCTGTTCTTTGTGAGAGTTGGGGTGCATCTTAAGATGCAGTTAAGAAAATGTTTACCGATATCTTTATTTGCACTGCACCACATTCTTTTGGGCAACTGAAGAAAATAAATTTCTCTACTATTACCACAGATGTACAAAGGAATCTGTCATTTACACTACATTCGAAAGGGAAAAACTTGACTTTATATTCTGTCTCGCTATCTCCCCAAAATGCCAAGCATAATGTCATGCAATATCTGACCAAACGACCTCAATTTAAAAGGCTGCCATTGATGTCAACACGGAGTAAATAGCAAGTTGCAAATGTGTATTGATTGTTTAGATGCTCCAGGTGACAGCATGCCAGCAGAGAGAACTTTTGTTTACACCTCAAATTTCACCTTACCTTCCCAGAAATAACGGCTAAAAACCTAAATAAAATCATCTGCATACATCATGGGGCCTATGTGCAGTAACCAGTTCTTGCTACACATAGCCACTGTGTTTGTGTGTGTGTGTGTGTGTGTGTGTGTGTGTGTGTGTGTGTGTGCGTAAGCTATTCAGTTCAATAAGGAAATGGTATGCAAATTTGTCCATAGGTCTACAGCATATTTTAAGAAGTTTATTCAGTGGTTTGATCTAGACTACCCCTTTGGTTCTTTAAACTATTGAATAGATTTCTTTTGTTCTTCACCTTTGTAAGAAAGTGGAGAAAATATTTGGAATGCATTAAGTGCTGAAAACCGCCTGTCATTGCCGACAATAAAGGGTAGCCTAATAGATGTTAGTATGGATGGTAAAGAGAACAAAAAGAAGCGACCCTCCGTTGTCCACAAACTGCCTGCCGTGACTAAAAATGAATCTATTAACTTCAGACTGTTTACATTGTACTTTTGACTGTGAAGGCAAGGAACATAAAAAAAAAAAAGTTGCAGAAGCCAAGGCCTCAACTTCTTTCACTGGCCACGTTTTTTCCGCTTTTTAAAAAGTCACATGCCAAGCAACCTGGCAGCGAGCACTGACAAGACTCGAGGGACAGAATGGACGGAATGAGGAGACAAAACCAACACAAAAACGGCAACATCTGCAGCCGCTTCCAGACAGACAGTTGGATGTGAATAACTCAGCACTTTGTGCCCTGACCTTGGCCAACAAAGGCGGAGTGGGGTGGAGGGGGAGGGGGGGGGGGTTGTCGTGGAGGGGATACCTCAGGAGCAGAGAGTGGGACATCCTGGGAGGCGAGCATCTACAATGTTATTTAGGCAGGTCAGGTGTAAGTATTCTTCTACCAGTTACACCGTATGCTACTTCGGTGAAAGGGTACAAACAAATATTGTAAATGTAACTCAAAGGTATGTATAATATACTCGGACCTATACATTTGATTCATTTCGCCTCAGCCTAAAGTTGGAAAAGGCAAATTCCTCCCCATGAAAATCAAAGGCTGACTCAACAAAGCAACTGTGTACTTCACGACTTAAATCTTACAAGTTCCTAATCCTTCTGAAGTCCACATGCGACCCTCGGTCTCCATGGCAACAGTCGGGCATTCAACCAAGTGATTACCTCCAATGAATTTCAGATAAGACAAAATGGAAGTGAATTGATGTGATTTTAATGCAGAAGTGCGCGACGGAGGGCAGGTCCACTCGCTTCATATTTGAATAAAGCAAACAGAGCAGACAAAAAGGCTGACAGCCGTAAATGACATTGTCAGTACAAAAATTATCAGCCAGTTTACAATCTGTTTGCTCATGTAGAACAAACAGAATGTGTGTGGCATCCCCCGGCTTTGTGAGCGGCAGGGCCAGCAGCCGGCGGCGGGAGAGAAGCAGATATGGGCTCCCCCCCCTGCAGCCCTGCAACAATTAGATAGCAATTTGACAGGCACACTCCAAATGTCACTTTGTTGTCCTTTTCCAAGGGCATCCAAGATGAGTCCCTTCTTTCTTTTTCTGATTTGATCTAAAAGGAAATACATAACTGGGGCGCCCCGGGGGGAAGAGACGAATTGTGAGACCTATGGTGAGAAGACTGCCCGCGTGGGATATCACAGATGTAGGGAGACACATTCCAAACATGAGAGCCTCAGTTTCCTAGCGAGGGCTCCAGTCGAGGTCCTCTTTTCGGCCTCCTTTGGTGGTAAGGGGACCAACAGGGAGATCCTCCTGCCTGCCCTGCTCACACTGCCCTTTGTTGTATGCTGTCACTTGTTTTGTTTTGGTCTTGTTAACCTCACGGTGGCTGCATGCACGAACACATGCGCACACACACACACACACACACACACACACACACACACACACACACACACACACACACACACACACACACACACACACACACACATTCGCACACACAGCAGCTTCTCGGCTTGCGCTGGGCTGCGGCGCATCAATTTTGTCCTGGGATAAGCAACCAAAACCCAGCAGGTTTGCACCTTGAACCTTGCCACTGCAATGTCAGCTCTCCATGCCGCCAAGCAACCATGAACCCCACATCTTCCGTGTGAATAAAGAATATCGGATAACATTGATATTTCAAAGTATGCTAAATGTGACAATGTGACTGTGTGCCATTGAGGTTAAGACTTTGAGTATTGGTTGCGTGTGACGTGGTGATTCTAAATCTGAGCTACGCCGTGACCCACCAGCAGCTGGCGCTGTTTGTTATCTGCCCAATGCAAGTTTATATTTAATACAGAGTAGTGATTCATTTGGGGTGGTCCATTGGTTAGCACGTCAACCTCACAGTGCAGAGGTACCGGGTTCAATTCCAGCTCCGGCCTCCCTGTGTGGAGTTTGCATGTTCTCCTCGTGCCTGCGTGGGTTTTCTCCGGGTACGCCAGTTTCTTCCCACATTCCAAAAACATGCGTGGCAGGTGAATGGAACAGTCTAAATTGTCCCTTGACGTGAGTGTGCACTCAGATGATTGTTCGTCTCTGTGTGCTCAGCGATTGGCTGGCAACCAATTCAGGGTGTCCCCCGCCTACTGCCCGAGGACAGCTGGGATAGGCTCCAGCATAGCCCGCGACCCTTGTGAGGATAAGCGGATCGGCAAATGAATGGATGGATAGTGATTGATTTGCAAAATTAATGCCAACATACAAAGCATGCCCCTCTTTCAAATCAATAAAGCATAGATTTCATTATTATATGTTTGCTTGACTTCCTGTTTCTGTCGGGACACTGCTGTCAGCATCTATTTTTTCATTCAAACAGCCTTGTTGGCATAAATTTAATTTTCACGTTGTTCCAATGGGAAGGTTGTCATTGAGACGTGTCAACTGGATGTGGTTACAAGTGGCCATCGACATGTTTGATAAAACCACAGAAAGGAATGGAAAACATTCTTTGAATCTACATCGCTGCGTCTGCGAGATAGCATCGGTGAAGTTTGATCCTGAAACCAAATCATTTTTGTCATTTGTACAATTTGGAAATGGCAGACAAATAGGATTTCATCCAACCACATCAGATAGTTTTCTGGTATTTATGTACCCTATTTAAGTTTTGGTATCATGGTAGTACCGTCATTCCGCCAAATGTGAAGGAGTGTATGAAGAACAAAAATCTATTCCATTTGTATGGTTTGGATCAAGATTATAATGTCAGTCAAGGAATTTTTCTCTCACTTTTGACAACAGCTTGGCCATGGAGGAGCTCTCTGCTCTCAAAGTGATCTTTTTTTGAATTTGTTTGCAACGCATTTGCTCCGAAGACTGGTTCCTATGTTTTGCCTTGTTCACATCATACAAACACAAATATAAGCAATGACCACCATTGCTGTGAAATGTGCAAGCAGATGCAACCCCGTAAGACGTAAAGCCGTTAAGTTTGGATCTTTCCTTAGCGACGTGGCATCATGGAGGCTTCTTGATGTCCAGACGAAGTTTTCGGTCGAGAAAAGCTGCTTACCAAAACGGTCATTGATATTCATCCCGAGATGCTTCTCCCTGCACCGCTCTGATGTGCGGCTGCTGAGATGCAGTTTAGTCTTATTAAAAACTTGTTTGATTAGTCGGCCCAGGAATGAAGGCTGTGGAAAGGTCTGGCAGCGGCAGATAAAAGGGGAATGATAAATAGGCCATTGCCAGTCAGCCACTAGAGCATCAAAACACCTCCATTTCTTTGCAAAGTTGATCCAATTATTGCCAGCCACTAACACCATAGCTACTATGCTTTGCTCTTTTTATGTCAGGCTAAATTGCTCTTGCCCCTCCTTTTTTTCTTTTTTCTTTTTGCAGATACGGCAATCGGTCATAAAGGGCCAGCCATCATTAGTGCTGTTTGAATTGGAGCCCTGTAGTGTTTGTTTAAGAGGGTTAATGCAAATTTGATGAAAGAATAAGGCTGCATTTACATATCGGCCTCAGCTCACATGGGCTGGGTAAACATTCTGTTTATCTCACAAGTGTCGTTTTATGATTTCAGTCAAATGTAAGAGCGACCTTGGCCCAGTCGGACCACAAGACCAAGGAAATGTGCTCCCATTAAACTACACTTGGTTTGAAGAAATGTAATCATTCATTTCGTAATTCACTCAATAAATACGATACTCGGGTGTTTTCAACCAAAAATCCCCAGGCATTCATTTTCGGCATCAAAGGTAACGCGTGCAAAAAATACGTACAAAATCATTTGTCTTTTATTTCATTTTGGCCACAGACATTCTGACATTTTAGCATCCCGCAATCATACCAACTCAGGAAAAAGAAATCCTAATGAGAACATCGGATTCATTAGAAGAAAGATGTAAAATTATGTTCCCAGTCTAACATGCAAAATATGTCATCAAATCCACATTCCAAGTTCACATTATAAAATGAATGACTTCCTTCGCAAAAGAGCTTTACTGAAAGGAATGGATAAATGTCACAAAGTGTGGACTCTGTAACTGTATTTTTGTATAGGTAGGAAAATTCCTGCTCTGCCTCATTCCGAACAGTATTTCACAATTGTTTGAAAATATAACAATAAGGTCAACTCGTAAACATCTCGTCATGAATCATGAAGTTAAACCTTGCACTGAAATCCTGCTTGACCACAGCGGCTGCTAAAAATAAGGCAAAACACTGCCATCTATGGCTTCTTTCTGAGGATTGCTCTGATTGCCTGTGCAGCCAGCACAAAGGCAATCAGCCATTCATTGAGGGAAAAAAACAACAAAACGAACGTGTAATATTTACAAATAGGATCAATACAATACAGTCGTAATCACAACATTACGATTCAGTAATTTTCATTTTTAGAAAATAGATCAAGCATTTAGAGTTGGCGTTCCAACCCAAGTTTGGATGTCTCCCGAAGCTGACACGTTTTTGGCTTCCGAATTTGACAGATTAGACTGAAAGCTCGATTTTCATCCAAATGGGCATCTGGTGGCCATATCCTTTAAGCAACACAATTCTGCACAAATCAGGGGTTCTGTCGGAGCTTTTCCTACCACCTGCTGTGTATCTTCCCCTCGATGTGATTGAGCCTGCCTTCATTGTTTCATCATTTTATCTTTTCACTTTGTCGGCCAGAATGCAACACACATTGCACATTTTGTACTTCAATGGCCAATATAATGATACAGCGAGCTTTCTATCCCATACGCACCTCGCACATACTGTATATGGCAGATTTCCCATTCGCAATGCGTCTCCTGTATACTGGCAATAAAAAGACATAACGGGGCAAAATTTTGACAACGATTCAAGAGCGCATTAAGGCACAATAATGAAGTGCATATAGCTGCCAGACTGGGGTAGCAGGCTGGCGGTGAAACATAGAAGCGAGCCAGATGTCAGGGCTTCTATAGCTTAGGCCTTGACCAGGCCTTCGTCTGCGGCGGCCCTTTATGTAGCTCTCTGCGTGATGCCCCGGTTCCCTATGGGAGCCCCGAGGCTTTACTGGTGATGAGATGGCGATCTGTCCCGTCTGTCACCTCGCTCCAACTTATTCATACGCCATCCATACAGTCGCTCCTCCAAGGCCGTTAATCCCCGTCTCCCGAGGTGGAGTGCAGACATGGAAGCAGACAGGCGGGCAGGTTGCGAGTCTGTTCATAAGATGTTCAACACACCGAGCATGAAGGCGCATTTCACATTGACGACATTTCGGGAGATGCGATCAGCATGAGGCTGCAGAACAGTGGGGCTTCCACCGCAAGCGGAAACCCTGATTCGAAGAGTAACGTGCTAACGCATGCAGGACTAGACAATCTCGCAGCCTCGCTTCGCAGAGGCCGTGGAACTGATTTCATCCTCCGGATTTGGAGACAAACTTCACTTTACGACTCCGCATCCTAATTTATCGGTCAGTCGATGATAACTTCTTTTGTTGTCTTCCCCCACCGTCTTTCTCCTGCACAGAAAAGGAGCAAGAGAGTTCACGCCAAATTCAACATCCGCAAAGTGCAATATGTTGAAAGCCGTCCGCTGTCGAATCGAGACATCTCAGCGCTCTTCGAAGTAAATTTGCTCGGTGTGCCATCCCTTAATATTTACAAACAAATACAGAAAAAAGTGTTTATGTAATGCATTTATTTGAACAGGAACTAAGAAATGTGCAAATAGATCATTCTTAAGGAATCTTTGCTTGGCAAACACAGCTATTATAGATTCAAGTTTGACACCATGCCAGCGTTATCCAGGTAAACCAGAACTGTGACTGACAACTGAAAGTGGTTTCTATTTGTGGTCATGTGTGTCTGTGTGTGGGTGACACAAACAAACACAGAGAGGTTCTGAAAGTCTCACTCTGCCACAATCGCATTTTTTTTCTCCTCCCCTCCTCTATAGAAGAGACATCAATTAATCTCGGACAACTTGACCACTCCCTTTAAGGATCAGCGCATAAAGACTGACCTGGGGCACACACACCAGAGAGCATTAATCAAGTGCCACAGGTGTGTGCGTGTGTGTGTGTGTGTGTGTGTGTGTGTGTGTGTGTGTGTGTGTGTGTGTGTGTGTGTGTGTGTGTGTGTGTGTGTGTGTGTGTGTGTGTGTGTGTGTGTGTGTGAGATGAGACTATGGTGCGATCTGTTGCAACTGTTGGGTCATGTGCAGGGCACTGGATCAACACTGCATCAGCAATATCTTAATAATAGCAACGAGTCACCAAACCATATACGAGTGCAAATGTGTTGCTGCAGTATTTCCTGTTGAGTGTTGATGCTCTGATGTGTGATCAGAAATGTTTGTCAAACTCAAATAGTTTTGGTTTTTTCTACACAGATTAACCTGTTTAATGCAGAGCGCAATCACCCATTGAGCTGTACGTACTGTGTGTGCGTGTGTGCACATGTGTGTGCGTGTGTTTGTGTATGTGTGTGTGTTTTGTGCCAGTTGGGTGTGTTCCTGTGAGTGTATGCAAGACAAAGACCACCTGTGCAGCGGAGGAAGCCAGTGAATTTCGAGCCAAGCGCGTGCTTTGTCAATTTCCATTTGATTTGTCACTCAACGGAGTCAGACTGAGTCACTTTGCAAGCCACACCTGCTTTCCCATCTCTGCCTTTCTTCTCCCTCCAACACAAGGTGTATCTAAGGGTTCACCTCCAGGCCAACAGTGTTGACACACATAGCTGGCAGCGTGTGGCTCACGCCCATTTCTTTCAGCCAGCGGCAGCGTCGAGCTACAGCGGGAAAAATCATCACAACTCAAATCTTACTGAGGTTTATCAACTTGCGTCAGTAATTCCAGGCTTACATATATTTATTATTTGGTATAAACTACCATTCTCCCACTCACTGCGTCAAAATGAAAAAAAAAAACCAAGCTCCAAGTTGATTTTGACCTGTATAGACAATGCCTTTGTAATTTTAACCAAGAGATATTTAGGGCGACACAACTACACAAAAATCATTGGTAAGAACCTCAACAATACGAACTATTTGATATGGTCGACAAATTCAAAATTGCCCCAAATCAAATAGCACCAGAACTCCTCTCAACAGATAAATGCAATGAATATTTCTGCCATTTTAGATAAAAAGTACAATCCATCAGGTCAAACATCAATCAAAAATGAATACAATTCCACATTGATGCAGCAATTCGAACCAACCACATATAACTCCATTGCCAAGACATGAATTTGAGACCACGGATAGAGAAGTTGAAACCTTCAATTATATTTCTTGACTCAATACCACCTGACGTTTTCAATACTATTCTGACATCCGTTCAAGCCAAGTTCATAATTCTTCTTGGCAATAAAGAAAACAAGGTTTCTGTTAGAAAAAAATGGGAGTCACAATCCTTAGAAAACAAATACCAAGTCCGAAATCTTGGGGTGATGATAGACTGAAACATGACTTTCATCAATCAATCCCGAAAACAGCCTTATTCCAGCTGGAACACATCCAGACTGAAGGGTTGCATGCCGCAAGCAGTCCGGCAGAAACGTATCAATGCTTTTTATCTCCAGTAGACGTGATTACTGTAATGTCCTGAATACATTAAATAAATACTGATTGAATATGAACCCAGCAGGGCTCTGAGATCTGCAGACTTGGCTCAGTTAGTGGAGTAAACACGGTGAAGCGGCATTTAGATGTAATGCTGCACGCAAAAGGAATAAGGTGCCAATAGAATTTAAGTCAGGCCCGTTGAGCATTTGTACATATTGCTCTTAATTTTTTGCCTCATTTTATTGGGAATATATGTTGCACAGATGCCACACAAAAGCCTGTTTATTTTGTACATGATTCCATTGGGATGTGAAAGAGATAATTATTTAGACACATGGACCATACACACACACACACACACACACACACACACACACACACACACACACACACACGAATGCACACACTTGTGGTGAATGAAAGAATTTCTGTTGTAAGACAATTTCTCCCTCAAAAATGCATTTACCTTTTTCAGTTGATGCATTCTTCAACAATATATTGATTTAAGAAGTACATGAAACAAAATGCAAGACACCCTGAGATGAAAGTCACAATCATAAACACAGGATGTAAAAGCAGTCCTTCTGTCAAACTGAAGGTACAAGTATCGAGTTTATTTGGTTGCCATTTGCCTCTCTGAGAGCAGCACAGATAAGAATGAGTGTCCAATGCAGGAAGCGACTAATTGACTGGCTGCTGCACACAATAGCCGGGTGGTGCCATCGATTCACATTCCTCAGATGCCAATCAGTCTGTCAGTGACCCTGAAACGGAGCCCACTTTCCCAATTAGGGTCTTTAGTGTGAGCCAGTAAGTGGCCCGGTCACACATGGCTGCAGGGCAGGCCCACTTTGGCACGGTGGAAGGACTCCAAGCAGAACAACACAATGACGACGCTTTCACCAAGACGTCCATCAGGACATTCAGAGGTTAGTCAGCAAAGGTGCAAGTGATATTTGGATGCCAAAACACACAGCTGAAGGCGTCTCAGAAACTGAAGTGAAACTTTTGTTATATTTTGGACATTGCTGATGAGCGTGTGCCCTGAGCTGATCCATAAAGCTGTCCCACGTCACCAAACTGGCAGTTAGTGGCAATTGCCTCATTTTACACTGTACTTGAGTGCAGAATTGGCATTCAGTTTTCAGCCAAGCATGCACCAAAATCATTCATAGATTGTTTTTCTGTACAAGCTGAATCGCTTTTTAAAGAAATATTATCGTGTTATATGAAAATGATCTAGGATTCTTCTCTCATATTTTTCTATCCACCACAACAGTGATCAAAACGATCACTTTGGACACAGCAACCATTTACATCTGGTGTTTACATCCTTCTTTGTACGTACATTGTTGCCCATGAATGAATCGTTAATGTATATACAGGTAGATGTTCTGACTCAGTTGACTAGTTATTTGTTTGAATAAGTGTAGCGCCAGTTTCATGGATATGAGTTAAAGCAGCGGTGTCAAACTAATTTTTGTCGCGGGCCACATTGAAGTGACCGTTTTCCTTGGAGGGCCGTTATGACTGTGAAAACATTTAAAGAAGTCAAGAATAATGGTTGATTCAACGATTGTTTAAGTTACTATAATGAGGAGTTTAGTAACAAGAATATGCTCAGAATATATCTTATTTATTACATATGAGAAGTTGAAATTTTGGTCCAGATTTTAGCAAGCAGGATAGAAGTTGACATGTTTGATTTGCTTTCGCGGGCCGCATAAAATGATGTGGTGGGCCAGATCTGGCCCCCGGGCCTTAAGTTTGACACCTGTGAGTTAAAGGATGCCCCAATTGTCAGCCTTGTCACAATCAATTGATGGCGGCGCGGGCACCCGCAGCGGCTCCTCTTGTTGTATGTTGTCTTGAGAGGGGAGAAATTTCATCTGCAACATGCAGCATGATGCAAATACAGCACATTTGACAATAAAGTTGTACTTGACTTAATCATCATCATCGTCATCATCATCATCATCAACATCATCTAGATAAGATTACATGTATGGTCTTCCCAATATTGTTATTTACACTACTGCAAATTAAACACAATCACTCCCAAACAATGGCGACAAAAAGTTAGCATTGTTATGATTTCAATAAATATTCTTATCGTTCTTGTACACTGGATCTCATTCGGGCAGGATGCGCAGCCCAAGTGCTGCATCAGCTAAGAATTCCACAACATGCTCGTCGTCATGGAGAATTTTCAGGGATATATGAAGAAGTATTGTATCAGTATAGTTCGTCTGGATGCGAGACCTCGTTGCAGCATTTGCAGCACTTGTCTTTACAGCGGAGAACGCATTTTATGCTTCTATCTCATTGTTTGTCAGGATTTACTATACAGCTCCGAGCACCACCTGCATTCTCTTGAATCATTACCAGGCGCTCTTGTTTTTTTTGTTGTTGTTGTCTTTTATTCCCCCACTCCACTTGAGATAGGATGTGCAGAGAGATTTTGAAAAGTGGAAAAACAGAATGATCAGTCAGCGACTTTCACATTCAAGAGACAATAAAGCGAAATGACTCCGAGGGAAATCACCGGAGATTAGCGCTCAAGCTGTCGGCAGGTTTCAGCTGCTGAAAAGAAGCCTCTGAGCTGTGCCGCTGGGAGTCGCGTGTGTAGATTCATCAGGTTAGATCGCAAGGCTGGATGAGACTGCTGGAAACGTGCTGAAAGGTGGGAGAAGATGGCACCTTC
Organism: Hippocampus mohnikei; assembly: GCA_026261675.1. Classification (NCBI taxonomy): domain Eukaryota; kingdom Metazoa; phylum Chordata; class Actinopteri; order Syngnathiformes; family Syngnathidae; genus Hippocampus; species Hippocampus mohnikei. The sequence continues at coordinate 2,183,712 of JAKGUB010000336.1, forward strand.
CTACATGTCACGTGCTGAATGAACAGTAAATGCTTCTCGATGTTATAAGTGTCAAAAGTGGAATAAAGTTGTCAGAGGAGACGATGGGGACATAGTGATTAATGGACACCTTCTCGCCTCGCTTGCTATTATGTGAATACCATTGTGCCAGACATAAGAGGTGGAAAAAGTAGAAGAGAATAGAAGTACTAAAAAGGAATGGTAAAACTACAAGTAATGATTCAACTCATAACATAACTAGTAAAAGTTAAAAAAAAAAATATATATATGAAATGCAAGCGTACAGATTTTTTGGGACTGTCAAACATGTAAAATATTCTTTTGATAGCTGGTTACAATAGGAAAAAAAGACTTCTCTGCACAAAATAGTTTCCCTCTTTGATGAACTTACGTAGTACTTGTACCGAGAGGGAAAAAAAAATCTTGTTAAATATTGCATTTTGTGATTAAGTGCTAGCACGTGTTAGCTGGACTTTTATGCTGTAAAAAACATGTTGCCTTGCTATTGTGGTGAAAGTGGAAACAAAAATGTAAAATGAGCTATGGGTAGCAACATATAAAAAACACATTTAATGTGTTTTTTAATTTGTTTCTTTTAAAACAGACAGCGACATTTTGAAGCTTGTGGTTTTTAGATTGGCACAAGGCAGCGCATTTGTCACAAGAATGCCTTCGAGCTAACAATAGCAAACAGTTCTCTTCAATAAGGCCATTGGGGAATATCTTGCTTCTCTGAATCTGTTTGCCATTTTTGTTGATCCTGCCTCATTTATGTTCCTCCATGTTGCTGATGTTTTTTTTCTGCCTTCTCAAACTATCACGATCTCCCCCGCCATTGACTTGACATAAACATTTATGATTTATCGTCATTCGAGGTTGAAGAAAGTAACACGTCCGTTTTTATAAAGCAAAGATTACAAATACTGTATCTGCTTTTCAAAAATAGGGAAGTCGTCCCAAAAATAAATACTCAAGTCAAAATCGACTGAAAGCCATATCCACTGCAGCATGTTTGATTAATAGCATGCTGTAGTATTGTCAACAATGGCTCTAATAACACAAAGTTAGATGGTATACTGTGGGTGTACTCAGTGCGTTTAGTGTTTGCCGGATGTGTTGTCTGCCTTGTAGAGTGTGAAGCCACTCACCTTGTTCTCTGTCATAAAGAGGCTGTTTGCAGAGAGCTCCTCAGACTTACTGCAAAGTGTGCAGAAAAGCACGGCCCGCAGACAGACCAGCAAGCTGCTGATCTCAGCGGCATGTTAGTAAATCATAGCAGGGGACAAAAATAATCATCCTGCCTTGTTTGTATAACTGCTAAACCAACCAAGTGCCAGCAAGTGAGCCATGATTGTTTACCACTCCAGCTGTGACACCCTCCACTACCAAAATGGACAAGAGACAGCCATATTTGCTTAAAGCAACCCCCTTGTGTTTTCATACGTATTGCTGAGGTGTTTGGTGTTAATAATAGCACTTAATGCTGAAGGAATACCAATTATATCTTGCGCTCTGCACAGTAGGCCAACATGACAGAGGCTGTGTTGAAGTAAGCAACACTGCCCTCCGCCGGAAAAGTGACGCCACAGCACATTTTGAAGGGAGAAATGCAAAACCTCCTGTCTGCAGGGTGTCTTGATTAAGCCTTGACAAAAAGCATTCTGCAGAGCGAGTTAATATAAAAAAGAAAAAAAAAGATGAGGAAAAAAAATCTTCACCAGTCAGAAATCCCCAAATTACATTTTGAGAAATCCGAAAATAATAATTATAAGCTTACTTCATTTTCTTGACATCGGTTGATAAGATGTTTTCCTTCATTCTAATATACAATACAATACAATACATATTTATTTATATCACACATTCACAACAGCTGCAGCTGTAACAAAGCGGTTTACAGAATCGTTAATATAAAATAAATTACGGTAATATAACACAACACAGAACACAAGACATGAGAACCGCTTCAAACAACAAAGTGCATTACGTCCCACACGTCTGCTATAAGCTAAGTTTAAAAGTCAACAAGAAGCTATAGTGTTCACTGACAAAAAAAGACATTGGTTCACTTCTCCTGTCCCATGTAAATCAGCTTCAATTCTAAGCGCAAACTCTCAGTTCCGAAAACTCATCCGCCCTCTGCGCCGACACTCCTCTCGCCTCATGCTCAGCTTCAGCAGCCGGCCATCCATCCAGCCGCACCAACGCAGACTGTCCAACAGCGCAGACATCTTCGCTGAACAAAAACGGGGCCGTGAAAAATGTTGCCCGTTACAGGCACAAAAAAAACACAAGCGTCCCGGGGCTGTCAAGCAGCAACAGTCAAATAGCGCCGACATTCCCCCTCCCATCAAAATCAGTGCTAGTACACTAGTGCTGCCGAGAAGGTGCAATCACCAAGCACAGAGATTCTACTCATTCGACGAATGTCGCGGCCCAAATGCTGAAAACGGTCCGCAACAGGTCCACACGAAACACAACAAACACCATATGACAAAACAAAAGACATATGTTTGATTATGTGTCATGTTATAAATGAATATATATATTATATTCTCTATGATTTTCAAAAATGGAATGATCGTGTCACTTATGAGTCGAGGGACTCGTATCAGTCTAGGTGAGTAACCGATGTACTGAATCTATCACAAAGTGTGCAGAAGCTGCTATCGCAACATCACCGCCTTCCAATTGTATTACAGTTGCTTCGACAGGTGGTTCAACCTGACTGTGGCTGGGAAGCAGGCAGATATGAAGGGGATGTGTAGGTGCAATAAAGCCATAACTGACATCATGTATGGTGGGGGACGTTATACACAAGCACCACCTGCTCCTTGTGAGGGCTCTTTATCACCAGCTGGCCAGTGTTTTATATCTCTTCTTTTACAGTGGCAGTGATTAGACTGAAAAGGTCAGGTGGAAAATGGAGAAACTCATGTCATCATCAGGATGTCCTGATCCTTTCTAATGCTCAAATGATGTAAGACGCTGGAGTCTTATTTAGCTGCTCATGCTGAAAAGTTTACAGGCCTCAGCTCATCTTGTTCTGTGGCGCCACCCTGTGTTTTTTTGGGGGGGGAGGTGTTTGGCAGAAGATAATGAATATTTCATTTTACCGAGGAAACAAATGTCAATGTGCGGATATAATGGTCAGCTCTGTCAGGATATCCAGGAAAACATCTACAGTAAAGCAATGATTTTGCACTTTCCCGGCATTCAATGAGATTGCTCTGATGTCACAGTTTCTCACGTGTTATGGGCGATATCAAGTGTGCTTTTATTATCTTTCGTAAATTAAAGTTTGAGTCTTGCAACTCTACACCACAGCCCATCCATATGAATAAGATGGGAGATTGTTGTGCCACTCCAGAGCCAGTACTCAGAAGTTCCTGAACCTTCTTCATTGTTCCATGGTATATTTAATGTTTTCTAAAGTTTGCTTCCTTCTGCGAATACATTTAAAATAATGAAATGTCACCGTTGCTGTGGAAGCTCTGTGTGGACCATGGCTTGTGCTATAAGACGCAGATTTCAAAAAGTCAGGAAAAGCATACCAGATACCATACCAGATACCTTGCAGGCTGTAGTAAGAAATTGGCTGTACAAATGTATCTGCCGACAAAATGACTCAAATAATGAAGTCATCGCACATTTATCAAACATTAGCTTAAGTGGTACATGATGCCAGTCCCAGTTCTGGAAACATTGCTATAGTGCTGCCCTTTTGCTTCTGTAGTGTGTGTGTGTGTGTGTGTGTGTGTGTGTGTGTGTGTGTGTGTGTGTGTGTGTGTGTGTGTGTGTGTGTGTGGGTGCGCGTGTGTGTGTATACTGCATTTATATAATTTTGTTTTTGTTTTCTATGTTATGTCACCTATTATTATTATTATTATTGTTATTATTATTAGTAGTATTAATATTATTATTGTCGTTGTTGTATGATTAATTCGCAGCCAGCCAAAGGTGTATTCGACTCTTGCGAAAACGCAGCCGGGATGGGCTCTAGTTTACCTGTGACTCCGATTACTAGAATTACTGCATGGTACTGTTTACATGACAATCATAACAGATGGGTTTCAAGACTGGGAGTTTAGTGTCATCTACCGGTGAGGTTTCATACTGCAGTCTATTACCCCTTGCGTCTGCCCAAATTTTTATGCCGGGAAGAAAACAACCCTGGTGGCCATCCGGGATTTGATGGAGGAAGCAATTGAGGGATGATACCCTGTAGCATCATGCCACAATATGACATCTACAGCCACGCTGCTTGCTCTCTCTCTCTCTCTCTCTCTCTCTCTCTCTCTCTCTCTCTCTCTCTCTCTCTCTCTCTCTCTCTCTCTCTCAAAAATGGATGGGTGGATGAAAACAGGAATTTGTTGTACACTGGCTGAATGCTAATATTTAGCAATGCGACGACCTGTGTGGTAGTGGTTAGTATGATTTCATTAAACGACATACGGTGATGGTATCAATAATGTAGAACTTCGACTTTTGTCACCCTTCCCAATGAGCATAAGTACAGATTAATCATTCAAACTAAACTAATTCAAGACCAGCTGTTTTGTATAATACACAAAATCCAATCACCGTACAATCCAAATTCGAAATGCAAAATACAGAACTGTGACAAAACACTGTCTGTCTCTGTGGAGGATTTTCACTCTGGATTCCAAATTACAGCATGAATGTTTTCAAAGTAGAAGCATACCTTTGAATTATAAACAGCAAGAAGCAATTAAAAAAAAGAAAGAAAGAAAAAAACTCTTTGCTCCCCTCGTTACTTTTCCACAGCCATCTTCTGTTAATTGCTTTGGATCATGGCTAAGCCTTCCTGCAAATGGCTCATAATCCAGTCGGCCTGCATTTGGTTACCTGAGGGAAATACTATCCACGCTCTCTGCTACCCCTAGTGCATGCTGACAGATTAGTCCAATATATATTAATCCTCCCCCATTTATCTTTGTCAACTTAGGGCCAAAAATCATTTATGAAAGAACAAATAAGAGCCAGAAGGCAGGTGCTTGCCACTTCATGCGAGTCACCTCTTGGAGTGCGTCGCAAAGACCTGATGATACTACGCTGCTCATTTTGCACAGCATCAACATTTCATGGGATGAGTGATGGTCATTTTTAAGCAAACAAACAAGTACTCTTTTATCGTATCGGAAATGCAAAATGGCTATCAGACCTGCATGGGTGTTGACTCAAGAAAAGACACAGTTGTTGAATCAAAAAATACTGCCCTGGCATTTTGATGTCTCTCTCTCTCTCTCTCTCTCTCTTTCTATCTATCATGAAAAGTCCACCAAAACTTGTCAGTAGACTGATTTAAAGGCAGAAACACAGATCTATGTTTTTAAAGAAACCATTGTATGTTGTACCTGCACATTTGAATGTTTTCATCTTTCAGAGGGATTCTCTGACCAAATCCACACCCGTCACTGCTTAAATGTACATGAGACGTGCATAGTAAACAAGCTGAACTTAGCCACGGCTGCTACATTGCAAGCAAGATGGACACTGATGGAGTGTCTGTTTGCATGATCAAAGAGCAGGGTTGGCGCCACACCTATCAACCCCCAGTTAAGCCCCTTCATCGTTTTATTTGATATTAAAAAATGTATGTGTTTATTAGGGCGGCCCGGTAGTCCAGTGGTTAGCACGTCGGCTTCACAGTGCAGAGGTACCGGATTCGATTCCAGCTCCGGCCTCCCTGTGTGGAGTTTGCATGTTCTCCCTGGGCTTGCGTGGGTTTTCTCCGGGTGCTCCGGTTTCCTCCCACATTCCAAAGACATGCATGGCAGCTGATTGAGCACTCTAAATTGTCCCTAAGTATGAGTGTGGGCGTGGATGATTGTTCGTCTCTGTGTGCCCTGCGATTGGCTGGCAACCGATTCAGGGTGTCCCCCGCCTACTGCCCGGAGCTGAGATAGGCTCCAGCACCCCCCGCGACCCTACTGAGGATCAAGCAGTTCGGAAGATGAATGAATGAATGAATGTATGTGTTTATTAATTTATGAATTATTTTCTCAGCCCCCCCGATGTATCGGTCAGGCCCCAAAATCTTTGAGCCGTCCCTGTGAAGTTACATCAAACCGTTGGAAGGGGCATCCGTCTCGGGCAGAAGGGCCTTTAGTTAATCGGACGGTGTGTACGGATGTATATCGACTGTGAATTGGGGAGATATGCTAAATAAGCGCATGCCTCGGGCATTCATTGTTCATTGCAGTTCCATTGAATCGACAACCTCCTCTCTCTGAGGTTGCGAACACTCGGTTCATTAAAACAATTCGACCGGGATAATATTTCTCCTACAAAAGCATTTTATGTCTTTTTAATCAAAATTCAGGAAGGACATGTTACATGTGACTCTTAGCAGTACACCTATACAATACATGCAGGAGGACGTGGATAATGTAGTTGCGTTAAAAATTCAAATTCATCATTACGTAAAGATTCTCTGTGACAATATGCCGTGATGTACATACTAACCAGTTTTATAGTCCTCATTCAACAGCTACTTCTTTCTTTGACATTTCTCACCTCATGTCCTCTCGGCCCTTTAAAGCAATGACATTTTTTTTCTGCTCTTAAAACTAATGAAACTGAAGCGAATATGTCAAGCAAAAGTCACAAGGGAATAAAAAGTAATCCTAACAAAAAATCTGAAACTATTACAACGCGATTGACAAAAGTGTGGTAGCAGCATACCATGCATTGTCTTCACTCTCCATGTATAGCATAAATGGTTGTTGATGTACGATAGCAGTATGTCATCCATGGTTGCATTAAACCCACACATTTTTTGCTGAAAAATATTTATTGATGATATATGATTCACCGTTTAAGTGACTATATAGGCAAATCTCAGGTGAGTCATTAGCCTGAGGAAAATACAATGCATGGTGAAAACCTCTTGTCAATGTTTCAGTTTAACTCTTGGTCATCTCCTGGCGTGTCCACCTCCGGGACGAGAAAAGCTCCACAATGCTGTTGAGTGACGGAGGGAAGCGAGGAGGCCAGTGGTCTCGGCAGCCTGTGACATCTTCTACCCGTTTGAAGCCAATCGACTGTCCTCCAAAGCACAATGAGGAAATTGTACCTAAAAACTAAAGTTTCTCCACCCCCCCCTCCAAAAAAAGCGCAGCTTTAGCAGGAACGGTTGTTCCTTGCCAAAAGATTAAGTGTCCTCATGACGTTCTTTGTGTATTTTGTATGAATGCAGTATTTCCCAAATCCTACATCCCTCTGTTAACCACTTGTCTAAATAGTCATAAATCACGACTGAACTCTGGCTTTTTATTAAGAAGGCACTAAAGCTTTCAAAGCTGCTGTGTGGAACACAAAAACATGCAAACATACGGTGCCGCAGTAAATAATTGCCCCAAATTACAGTAAATGATTGCTTTGCTTAACATGATCCACACGTTGCCTCCGCACTATAGCAGACAGCTGCTTTCTCACCATGCAGATCGAGCCGTTCCAGTCCCTTGGGGGGTCTGGCGGCGGGTGGCGGTGGAATCAACCTTTCGGTTGAGAAGGGAAGACTTACTGAGTGATCCATTTTCCCTTTGCACGGATCAGAGTTCATTTGTTGTATCCATGTCGTCAGCTGGGATTGCGATTTCCTTTCCTTTTTGACCTGTGCGCGTCATAAGGCCGACTCGCGCAGGAGTGAAGTTGCAGAAGAACAAACACGGATGGTGGAAAATTGAAGGCTGCGGACCCTGCTTGACGTGCAGTCCTAAATCTGAAGGTTGTGGGATTGACTGACGTTCTGTACGCTCTTCATTGCCAGCCTGTGAGGAAGGCTTGGAAAAGTCATCAAGAGGCTTCCGAACTAACCTAAACAGCTGGAACAGATGTGGTCAACTCTCCAAACGAGATGCGATTACCTTTATCATAAATTCCCTGGTGACAACAATCTTTTAAGAGAGCCCACGGACCTCACGAGTCGGGCTACGTGTTTCGCTCTCACAAAAGTGAGGCCATGAAATTTGGTGTGAAGTGGAAGAAGTGACTTTGCGGTTATCTTTATGCGCACAGACTAAACCGATCAAGCGGTGCGCAGGGAAGACGTGATAACCGCCAGTCTGTCAGGAAACTGCACTGCCATGAAACATGTCCACTATGCATTATGTCACAATGCCATTTGGAACAAGAACAATCAAAGAATTAGCAGCCAAATCTGTGCACTTGGATCATTTATCATGTGGACGCCTTGCCAGGAAAATACAGAGCAGCTTGAATATGACTGCAGTCAATGTAATGGTTCAACCAAGCTCAACTACCCCGAGTTTGACCCATTAAATAAATAGCGGCAATTATCTGAGATGCTGGCGATACACAACATCATTTGCCCATTTGTACACAGGGATCAGTGAGTAGACCACAATGCATCCTAATGAAGTACGCATATCATTGGGCTATATTGTGGACTTGTTGAAGGAACCACGAGAGGTGCCACATGACATGGCTGTAATAGTGGAAAAAAAAAAGAAAATAAAGTCCATCCATTCAATTTTAACTACATGGCGCGTGTCCTCATCAGAAACACGGGAGACGTGGGACCTACCTGAACTGATTTGGGGTGAAAGGCAAAGTAGAAACTGGTCGGCAGTCAATCGCTGAGTTCATACAGGCAAACAACCAGTCGTGCTTACATTCACACCTATGGAGAGTTATTTAGTCTTCAATTAACCTAAAGTGCATATTGTGAGGGTAATGGAGGAGGCTGGAGTACGTTTAAAAAAAATCCACACATGCATGGTAAGTACATGTCAACTCCGGTAATTAATAATAATTAAAATAAAGCTACTTGTATTTTTTTTTTAAACAGTAGACTTTTTAAAGCAAAAACAGAGCTGATATTAATGCGAAAATATACAACCTCCTGTTGCCCACCTCCCACCAGCTGGGGCCCTCCTGCTGCTTTTGAGGTTCATGTCCCCAACCGACTGGTCCGCAGGTCAGAGAACTGGTCCCCCAGGAGCGAGGTCCTCACCTCTCTCCTTTTAAAACATCACTCTACTTCTGCAGACATTTCCTCAAGATGACGACCAGGGGGAACAGCTGCAGGTAGAAATGCAACAAACACAGAGGATGGACACCTGGACATGAATACTTTTTTTCAGGGGTAGTAGTAGGGGTAGTTTTCAGCTTCAGGGGCAGTAACACAAGTTGATGTGTCCTATAAGGTCACAAGTCATTTTTTTCCGACACACGCACACACACACCGCTCTCTCTTATTTTTGGAGACGCAGAGAGATCTTCTGCCAAAGGCCGCTTTATACTGCCGGGCCTCCAATCCAAACGGCTCTACAACGTTTAGGAAACCTCCAGGGCCCACAAAGACGAAAAAGCAACAGAGGAAAAATTGCAAGAGACGAGCGACCACACATATTGACTGAGCTCATCCCACCAGGCTGCAGTAAATCACGCTGAAAACGAAAGACAAGCTATCATTTAGGACCAATAAAGCCACCATTTGTATGAACAGACTCTTCACATATAACTGTCACTAAGTATCAAGGTAGTAGACATTTCATAGTGTGCCTCTCACTGAGATCATGCTTTTTGTCATGGAAAACATTCGAGAAGTGAAAATGCGTACACATACCTCAAAGGTGGCAGAAGCATCAAAATTGCATGCCTTTTAAGATTTATTGCAATCAGTAAAGTAGTCCAAAAAAACACTCATGACACTTGCAGTCATTCAGTCATTACAGCCTAATATTAAAAAAGGAGAGATGAGCAGTATGTAGAACTCTCATCCGGCCATTAGACTTGTTGTTTCAGTAATGATATCATGGCCAAACACATCCATCCATCCATTTTCTAATCCGCTTATCCTCACGAGGTTCGCGAGCATGCCGGAGCCTATCCCAGCTGTCTTCGGGCAGTAGGCCGGGGACACCTTGAACCGGTTGCCAGCCAATCGCAGGGCACACAGAGACGAAAAACCATTCGCGCTCACAATCACGCCGAGGGACAATTTAGAGTGTTCCATTAACCTGCCACGCATGTTTTTGGAATGTGGCACGTAACCGGAGTACTTGGAGAAAACCCAGCAGGCACGCGGAGAGCAGACAAACTCCACACAGGAAGGCTGGGGCCGAGAATTGAACCCTGCACCTCTGCACTGTGAGGCGAATGTGCTAATCTGTCAATAACGCAGCGTCCTGGCTACACACAATCATTTCACAAATAGAGACAAAAAACCCATCCACACCCACGTCCACACTGTTACTGAGTGCGAACCGATCTCACGCTGCCCTAACACAAATCAGGCGTGGCACAAATCGCCTGATTTGTGCCACGACACCATCAGCGACTTTTGGGATCTTGTGTTAAAAATACTAAAAACAGAATACAATGATTTTCAAATCGAATACATAACTTTGACATGGCACCCAGAGACAATATCAATGTTTGCATATATTGTGTCTGGGGAAATTGGAATGGGGTGACCACGCTGGCGAGAAGTTGCTTTGTGGCAGATGTAGTTGTTAGATTGCTGCGCTGTGCTCTTGCAGAAATACAGTGAAAGATAATTACTGAATTTAAGAAATAATTTCTCTATTTCAGAAATTCCACTACATCAAAACCCCTGGTCAGGCAGGGTTTGGCTGATTGTGTCATTTGATTTCATTTTTATTTAGTTATGTTTTACTTATTCATTTTGCTCACACGCACACACACACACACACACACACACACACACACACACACACACACACACACACACACACACACACACACACACACACAGCCACATTCTATTATCTTATTTGATCTTGTTTTAACCCCAGTGTCCCTCACTGAGGGCCATCCTCACTGGGAGCTCTGTTGAGCTCTGGCTCGAGGGATGCTGCCATGATGGAGGTCCTGGCTCAGCGGATGGAGGACCCCTCCGCCTGCTTGGGTTGGGATTGCCATGTGATCGGGGTCCCTGCGAATGGAAGCTGGGCTTGGTTCCTAATGGGGATGACCCCAAATACATTGCATGCTCAGCCATATGTCTCAGCCTTATTCTTAGCCATGCTCTTATTTTTATTTATTTATTTGGGGGGGGGGTCGGGGGCGTGGGGGGTTAACCGTGCTAATTAGGGTGGGCTAGGGCGGTCTTTGCTTGTTGTCCGGTTTTATTGAATTTCAGCAGATTTGAACTGTAAAGCACTTTGGGTTGCACATTGCACGATAAGGTGCTGTACAAATAAAGTTGATTTGATTTGAACACAGTCCAAGTTGTCAAAAGGATTGATGCTTAGTAACAGATTATTAAAACCACAATTTTACTGGTGGCAGACTTACACGATACAGCAGCCGTCTGGACGTAATCATTCTTACGTCAAGCAAAACTTCCTGTTATTGGGATAAAAATGAGGCGTTCCTGCAAGGGGCCTAGTAGACTTCATCACATGGGATATTATTCCCTCATGAAAAGTTTGATAACTGCCTAACAAGGCAAATAAACAAACAGAGAGGACGTGATTTATGGGTTCAGCACACAAGCAGTTTGTTTGTTGGTCCGAGTTGTTCTTCTGTGTTTGGTTTGAGCTTTATAATTACAATGTTGCTCCTACCAATTGTTTCATTAAGTATAATTAGTCCATCCACTGTGCAGTCGTTTGATGTTGTATATCAAAGTGCAAAACGAAAGCGCCGTCAGACGGCGCCTTGCTGACCTCGACTCCAGATGGGTGCTCGTCTTTCTTGAGAGATTCGGCCAAGTTCAACCCATTGCTGGCTACCATGCGATGGCTTTCGAGCTCAAATGAGGCGGAGGTCGAGATGCGGTGGGCTTCCCTCTCTTCAAGCCTCTGTCGTGTTGGTCAAGGTGGGCTAGCGGGGCATTTTTGACCACAGTTTACTCTGAGAGCAAGCCGACATGGAGCATGCAACAGTATTTACTTCATGACTGACTTCATGTGGGTGGTCCCGCCCTCTGGCCCCTCCTTTTTACTGGAACACAATGGCTGCACCAGACGCTGTACTCTCACATGCTGTCCTGCCTCATTGGAAAAGCCATAAAACACGGTCGTCGTGGGCTCCCAGGCATGATATATTTGGAGTATTTTCTTCCCTCACAGGTTACCCCACATTAAATCGCCACAAAAACGAAAGGAATTTTTATCAATATATTTTCACTTCCAAAAATATGATTTTAGATTTCGTCCTAGCTTATCAAAACACCTAACTCTACTTTATGGATAAAAACATCTCTCAAGGTGATTTATTTTTGAAAACCAGCATTCATATCCATTTAAGAAGCTTCAGAGTTGGTTTTACTCTTTTCAGTTCAAGATGTTACCTGAAGTTGCCCCACACAGTGTATCTGATATAATGTTGACGCTAGCATTAGAACATGAGATCAGCTATGTGGAGCAATGTGTGCATGACCTTTCCACATGACCTGAGGCAGTGGAAATGAAGCACAGCGATAATATTGCTGAATTTGACTTCTGACCGGAGAGGAAATCTGCTCTGGTATGGCTTAAATTATTTCACTTCCATTTTTCATGGCTCATTAGAGAAGGGAAGCTGCACTGTAAACCAAGGACAGATCATTAAAGCGTTTCTACACTTGAAACATACCCATGCATCACACACAAACAATGAAAGCTCCTAAGTCAAACAGCTCAAGTTCAACCTCTAAATTCAAGAAAGGATATTCCTTTAAAAGCCAACCAATGATCATGTATGACATCATGTCAGACATCATCAAATCACAAAATTTCTGGGAGTGAGCTATCCTTTGTTTTTCTTTAATAGGCTCATTTTTATCTTTCCAGAGAAATTTAAACTCACACTCGTTATAACCAACTAGATCACACACATGCATCCATGCATGCAAGGAGAAATACTGAATCTAGAGTAAAAGCTGTACGTAAACAATGCTTCATCTCTTGAGAGGTGGGGTGGGGTGGGGCCTAAAGTCTGGACACCTATTGTATCTTGCCAACAGCCAGTTACTATTTTTACACTTGTCCACAGTGGTACTTGGACCGTGACCCTCAGGCTGTACTTTTATGGTAAACGGGCTGTCACTTATACAGCGCTTTACTGCCTCGGGTGCGTTCTCATGCTGCCTGCCATCAGATAAACAGCACTGATTAATTCCAACAAATGTGACAAATGCCACTTGGGTGACACTCATAGCCCTTTTCCACCTAAAAAACAACAACTCTCATTTGGTTCCAGTGCTGTGCTTAGTTGGTGCTTAACAAGTTCTGACAAAGAACGTGGCTTACGTCATTGTTTACACAATAACGCCTGTGCCATACTCAAGATTTTTCGTGTGAAGGACTTAAAACAAAAAATGGATAATCAGGTCCAATGCATGCTACTTTATGTTTTGCAAGTTTGCAGAAAAGCGGTGTTTCGACAAAATATGACACATAACAGCAAGCAAGGTCAATAATCCAACAGTCACTTGGAAACTTGACAATCCTTAAATATGAGGCAAGTCTTGATGAGGAACGAGGAACAGGTACACCGCTGAAGAGGCACGCCCACTGCTCCAGCTGGTGCTGACACCAAAATCACAGACAGAGCAAGACCATGACAATTACAGTACTAGATTTCTTTATTTAGAACGTCCATGGCTTTGAACAAAAGACAATGAAATGGCAATGAAAGGATTGAGGAGAAACCATTTTGTTCTTATGCCGTACTAGTCTTACCTGATTTGGTCTGAGAGGAAGACGAAGAAGAAGACAGTGAGGCTGATGAGCTCCTGGAAGGGACAAGGGTGCTGCATGATCAGACTGGCAAATTGCAGGAGTCATCTTGCGATGTTGATTGTTGGAAAAGGGCCCCCAAATTCACTGTCGACAATTCTAAAATCGAAACAAAAGGTTGTGGTTTACCATGTAGCTATATGACATGCTGTAAATTGTCTATTGCTGCCACTTCCCTTAAGAATCAAGGGGTGTTGTTCTTGTTAGCTTATGAGCAGCTAGCTAGCAAATAAACTCGCTCGCACAACATTACACAAACGGTTGTCTGTCTGTGTGTGCCCTGCGATTGGCTAGCAACCAGTTCAGGGTGTGCCCCGCCTACTGCCCGAAGACACCTGGGATTGGCTCCAGCATGACCCTTGTGAGGATAAGTGGATTAGAAAATGGAAGGATGGATGTGTTCATTCATTCATTCATTCATCTTCTGAACCGCTTGATCCTCACTAGGGTCGCGGGGGGTGCTGGAGCCTATGGATGGATGTGTTTCAAATTTAAATGTTGTGTAGATAGTAAAGTTTTGACCATAGCAAATGTTTGAGTCTCAAAAAAAAAATCACTTGACACAGTTTTTCACAATTGTTTTGAAATGAGAACAATCTGGAAGTCACTGAGTTAATTGTGGTTCACTTTGGAGTTTCCACTGTATTTACCATAAAACAAGGCCATGCGCATGAAACAAGGTAGATTGTCCAACTTCCTTCATGAAAATGATGTTTCACGGACATGCACACAAGCAGCGTAAGGAGTGCACAGACACGGACAGTCCTAACCGCACATGTGGTAATGTAGATGTAACTGGAAGACTTCTCGAGGCATATGGATGCCATTTGTAGGGTGCACTGAGAATGTATAGGTCAGTCTTACCCTTTGGTATCTCTCTATCCATCTGTTTTCACATCACTTGCAAATTATAGTGTCCTCCAGACTCAAATGAACATAAATCAGAACGGTGAAAGTGCAGAAGTTTTCCCATCTGTCATAAAACAATGATTTAATGTACGGGTTGTCAAAATATGGCACAGCGACTTCGCCTTGCTCCCCAGCAGTAGGAACACAAAGCACCATCTCATCGGTGTAATTTATGGCCTCTGAGGGAACGCAGGGTGATTAGGGCTTGGGCCACCAACAGCCAGAAAAACAGTAGGAGCTCCAATGAGGATGGATGGAAAACCTCGACCAAATGTATCAAACAATTCAGCAAAATCTATTTCTGTTTGGAGATATATAGCCTGTTTAGAATATGCGGTACATCTCTGGAACATTTGGTCATCGTGCAGTTGTGAGTTTTGGAGAATCTACATTAAATAGTCAAAGTCTGTGACATGTGAAGTGTTGGTCAGTTGAGGCCAAATCAAATATACAACGGGACCTTTCTGGATTTTAAACAACACTGTAAATGATGTCACCGCGTCTCCATGTAATTGTTTCCTTCAAAGGTGGGGCGAAAGTTAAACAGTGACTGCCACAAACAAGAAGATAGCCTTTACCTTGCACGACAACTGCCCTATGAGACTTCTGATCATTAATAGCGCGGGACTCAAGGAGGAGATACTTTGTTGACACTTTCATGTGTGTCTAAATAAACGCATATTTCCTGTAAACCCAAAATGGGTGCAATAAAATGAGTTGAGGCTGTCATGCAATAGAGGCATCCACATTCCTCCACCTATCATTATGGTGTTTTTTCTGTCCACATCAAGAAAGCTTCACAACACAGGCCTGAGCTAGTCGAACCCTTGAGCAGCCTGCTTTATTTGAATTTCAAACAAGCACCCAATAGCTAGGACGTGTATTCAAAACATACCAGTTGATCGCCACCTGTCTCTCAGTGTGGGAGGCATATTTGATGGTCATTCGTGGATTGTTTTTGTTCTGGATTTTACAGCTACTCATCTGAGTCCCTGGCCA
Organism: Hippocampus mohnikei; assembly: GCA_026261675.1. Taxonomy (NCBI): domain Eukaryota; kingdom Metazoa; phylum Chordata; class Actinopteri; order Syngnathiformes; family Syngnathidae; genus Hippocampus; species Hippocampus mohnikei. The sequence continues at coordinate 2,199,359 of JAKGUB010000336.1, forward strand.
GTCATTGGCTCAGTGTGAAAGGATTCAAAGTGGGCCCCACACAGCGAGAAAAGTTGCTCCACAGGTGTTTTGCTAGAGTAGTCTGTGTCGAACGTCTCTTTGCAACATTATTATCAACTTAGACTTTAATCCCTTTACATTGTTTTACTTTGTACATTAAATACAGGTAGCTCACAGTGTATAGTGGCCACACAAATAAAATGGGTAATCAATTCGATTTGCAAACAATCAACTCAAATATCATGTTAAAATGCAAGTATAAGAGTATAGCTAAGCCATTTGAATGATCCGGTGCGGTTACCATAGGATCCTTTGATTACCCATGTGGAAGATATCAACAACCAGGGATGCACACAGCAATTCTGGTGTGGTTCTCAAAAGAGCACCACTTTTTCCCCTGACCCAGCCTCCACGCTGGATTAAGTTAAAGATTTACAGTAAGTATGGAACCAGGGAATTAGCTGATTTGGCACAGTTCGTTATGGGAAGCGGCCGTCTGTGTCTTTTGGCACCACAGATTAGTTTCAGGTAAAGACATATGTATTCCATTCCATTCAGTGAGTTCACTCAAAGATTCTATTGTTGTAATGAGTTGTTTTTGATTGACACAACACTACTGCATCCCCTCTACTGCTTCAAATTAGTTAAAAAAAAAAAAACAAGATGCAAAATACTTGGTGCACTAATGCCAAGTTACACACTTGAATCTGGTGTGCTTTTAATACTTTCAACACACACGTGTACCTGCGCACCACTTCGGCGCACCCCTGTGGCCTGTCTATAATATTGGTAGATTGTCTGAATTCCATCACAATTAAGCCATTTTGACAAAATCCAAGGTCCACGCTGTTGATGTAATTAAATAGTAAACCACTCTGACCCATAACAGGGCAAAGGACCCGAGTACAGAAACAGGATGTCTTTGTGCTGTTTGAAGGTTACCCTTAAATTTTTGCTCTGCATTGCCCCCGGAGGTCCACCAGTTCTGGCCAAGTAGTTGCTTATTCCCCAGGAGGACCCCGATGTTCCCACTGCGTCACTTAAAGCACGTGAAGTGGGGGCCTGGCTATCTGTTTAAACAGCAGGTAGGCCACCATCTCTCCTCTGTTGTGTCCGTGGCTTCCTTCAACAGCTGGGGGGGGGGAAGGGAACGGGAGGTTTCCCATACAGTCAATGGTTCCGAAGGGGCCTTGAAATCATTCTTTCAGGATGAAGTGCCATGGAAACAAAAACACAAATATGTGCCAGAATGTTGACCATTTCCTTCAGTTCGCTAGCTTGCAAGGCAGATGGTTACACGACAGCCATTGGTCAGTAAATCCGTCTGAACACAACAATTCTCACTTACACTATTCTTCTGTGTATGGGCATAAGAAATAAAGAAATCAAATCAAATCCATCATTAACGGAAGTAATAAAACAGAAAAAAGACTACTTTGCACACAGCCTGACAGGTTTCCCCATTCAAGGTGGCCTCAGATGTGTTTCTATATAGCGTCTCGTGTCAACACCACTGACAGCAAAAAGCACTTAGGGACCCACAGATCACTTTACCATCTTTCCAGGAGGAAGGTTATTGTGGAGGAGGTGGGCGGTGGGGTTTTGTGGAGGGGCCCAAAAGCACTGGAGTGATGCATACTTAAAATATTGGTCCACTAGGTGGCAGTGTTGACACTCGATTGATGAAATCACATTATTAAAGTACTCGACAGCAATCGTACATTATTAATTCTTGCTGCTCAATGATAGCTGCAATTCATTATGGCTATTCATTAGTTTTTCTATTGTTTAACGTGAAAAATAAAAATGTTATTAATTACTCAAAAAGCCTTTTTCAGACGACAATAAAGCTGCACGTTCTACAAATTTTAGGCCCATCAGGTTAATGTTAAGATGATTATCTCATTTGGAATGCTACATTTAAGTTTTTTAAATATTCTTCACAGACTTTCTTTTTTTTAACGGATAAGGAGGCTTAATTCCCAAAGTATTCAGACATTACGCATGCGGCACAAGTGGTAGTCATTATTTAATTTTATCGCCTCATTTAAATTTAGGTAAACACAGCACTTGAGTCAAAATGTTTTAGAGCATAACAATACAAATTTGTAAAACACACAAATTCTGAAAAGTAGATGTTTACACAGGCCATGTTGAACATTTTTCGTTGTTTCTCCATCCGGTTTTTAGACTGTTTAAAAATAACTGCCATAAACAAACTAAAACGATGAATTCCCTGAAGTGTTCACGTGACGATTTTTACCCTGTCACCAACCATGACGCATGGAAAGCGGCTCTTTTTTTCAGTGTGAGTGTTTTTGGGCTTCCATGCAGCAAGTCGGCTCGCCCTCTCTGTGAAGCTGCTCCACACTCAGCTGTTAACTTTTCCTCTGTGGGTGACCAAGGGTTGAGCGCAGTCCCTGTGGTCCAACAACAAAAAAACATACACCTAGACAATGATGCTGATATGCGAAGCACTCCTCAAGTCCACACACACACACACACACACACACACACACACACACACACACACACACACACACACACACACACACACACACTTTTTGTGATGAAAAAAAAAACCCTTCCAAGATGGTGTTTGCACTTGTGAAGAATGAGCGTTTAATAAGAAACATGCCTTTTCTCATAATGTGACAGCGCCATTTGACTAAACAAACACATTAAATCCATTATCGCCACGAACCATCTGAGGTGATAACAAATGGAAAATATGTCAATGTTTGTGTGCTTGCGTGTGTGTGTGTGCTTAATGCGTTTGGCGGCACTCGCATATACAGTTGGTGACACCAGTGGAGTTATGCAGCCAGGTGAGTCCAGGCGCCAGTAGCAGTGACACAGTCTCACCTTCTCGAAGCTTGACTCTGAGAACGTCTTTTAGCGTGGGCAAATGTGTCCATTCACGGCAAGTGGAGCGTTTCAAGGAGGCGCATTAGCTTTGCGGCACTCTTTCTCCAAAGGCAGCTCTGAACTTGCTTTGATGGCTGGCAAGTAGGCGAGTGTGTGTGTGTGTGTCTCCCTTCCCTCTTCTTATCTGCTGCACAGTGGAAGGTCAAGCAGGACAGGATGTGGCTGTTCTTAAGCTGACAATTAGGCTTCAATGTAAAATTGGGATGCAGTATTCACGAGAGCATTCTAACACTGTGGCAACGATAGCATTAAAAAAATAAAAAAAAGGAAGAAGCTAGCATTTAGAGGCCAAATTAGACTGTAAACTAGTGCTTAGAAGAAAGAAGCATGTTATGAAGGTTGGCTTAAATTCATGCCTGCTGAGGAAAATCACTTTTCCACAAAGGGGATGTCAGCCATCTCTTATGTTCCTCATCACTCATTCACAACAAATCATTTGTAAGTCACACTTGGGCTTTGAAGAGGGTCGGGCACCCACCAGAGAGGAATTCCCTCTGACGGTAAAAACCTCTGGAGGAGGCCTATGATTATATCTATATTAATAGCTCTGTAAGTCTAGAAGGATGTTGTCCTGTCTCACAAATGGTGCTTCTTTTTTTCCCCCCGCAATCATCTTAAACTGATTAGGGTGTGTAGAAAATATCAGGTTCTTTCTGAAAGCCTTTGGTCTTGTTGCGTGGACTCGCATGCCACATGCAATAAATTATTAGTCTAAATCGGAACAGAATGGCAGCTTTACATCAGGACTGTCAGCCATGACAGGAAATAGAACTGGGCTTGAAACTGGAATAAACAAAGTATGGATGCATCCTGACTGGATCCAAGGTTATTATTTACTCTTTCAGATCATGGATTTGATCCATAATGTTGTCAAATTATAACTTTTTGCACAACATAGATCAAACCATATGAATCACGCAGCTGTATTGAATTTCACCCAGACCGGTACAGTATAACGTCGGGGCCATTGCCGTGCATGCGTCCATCCTTCCACTTATGAATGCCAAAAGTATCTGCACTGACCTGAAGCCTATCTGAGTTGACTGTGTGAGAAAAGATGACTGGACCATTTCACTGGACTATACCATTTGATTGTATGCGGGTCCATGACAGCACAGAGAGACAGACAACGATTTACAATCACACGCACACCTACAGTCACTGAGCAGGATTAACCACACTGTCTCTACAAAAAGTCAGCCTTGTGTACCTCTCTGGCATGTGCATCATAAGGGCAGCATTGTCCGATAATACTACGACTAATAAAAATAAGAATTTGGGCTATCACGTGCGCAGCACAAATAAAATAACAGGGGGAGCCATATCAGAAAAGTAATTTCACAATCTAACAATTAGCATAAAATAAGGTAAGCATGCTGGGGATACAAAGTTAAAAGTGTTTATTGCTTTATAGTTGAACGAAAATATGATTTTCACAAGTATGCATGTGCAAGCATGCATGTGTGTGTGTGTGTGTGTGTGTGTGTGTGTGTGTGTCCTCAGGAGGGTTACACACACGGTGCCATTCAAGGCGTGTGCACCGCTTTGCTATGAGGGATTATAGTGATAAGAATAATAAGAATAAAGAGGCAACAGCATACAAACTGTGCTTCAATAAAGCTACTGCAAGCTATTTCTGAGATATTTTCCCATTGAGAAAGCATTTTACCTTTGCTTTTCAATCGAGAAGAATCATTTACTTCATACAGTACTTGTAGTTGTAATTGCACTAAATTACATCTTTTGTACAGTGTCCTTGGGTGTCTTGAAAGGCGCTTATAAATAAAATGTATTATTATTATTATTATTATTTTTATTATTATTATTAAAAAAGATTCTCATAATTATGCTGAAACAAATACATACGGGATAGGGGGAGTATTTACAAGTCACTACAACCACACAACAATAATTTAAGTTGCATGCGTTTATTAGTTGTTCCATTTAATGATTTCATTTCTAATTCAAGTCTATTTAATGTGTGTTTATATGTCAGACTGTAGGGGGTGTGCACATGCTGTAACCAAATATTGCAAATCCATCCAGAGTGCATTGGAGATCTGCTATTTGCTGTTACTGGTGAAAACAGCATATCCCCCCCCCCACCCCCCACCAAGTAATATGATAGAGTCCGGCTGGGGCGTCGACACGCCCTTTTTTGCACAGTGCAACAATTTTGTGGCAAAACAACTGGTCACAGTACATGAATGAGACCAAAGTTCTTCCCCCACCTCTCTGTGGGGTGACTTAATAGCAGGCCTACACAAACACTTCCCAGACTGCACAACAGCTACAGCGACTGTCATCTGCAATAGTATCCACGGAGCAGAGCCGCAACACGTGGATGCACCCGTGGGTCCTCTGGGAAGCTGTCAGAGGTCAGCACAGACCAGGAAGGAAATATAAGAACAAGATTCCCAATCAAACATGCAACTCTGACCAGTTTGCTGAAATGAAGACCAGGTGTCCTGCCCATGTTCAGGACTATCAAATGAACACCAGACATATACTTGTATGTTTCTTCCTCTTCGCCGTACTGTATGTCAGATACAGGGGCGATGGACTGCATTTACAAACGCTTAACTTTGTTAGCATCTCAGTTGGACATGTTGAAAAGGATCAGAACCAAGACTATTGTTAGTTGGTTTGGTCCAAGCCTTTGACCCTTGTGAGGAAACAACCGAAGTGAAAATGCTTTCAATACGTCAGCCACAGTTGACTTTTATTTCCTCGGATGCCATAGATCACGTTGAGCCTTTGGCACTCCGACTTTTCCGTGCTTTTAAAAAAAAGAAAAATGTGATTCAAATAAGGTGAGGTGAACTGTTTGAGTGATCTTTTATTTGCCATGAAATATGTCCCAGTTTGGGATGCTAAATTAGATTACCGTACCTTTTTTTCAACCTCAGTCAAAAAAGACGTCTGCTTTTCTGACTCGACTTAAATTAAATTTTCTACACTGAGAAGCGTACATTCACATGGAAGCCCCAAGAGAAGCATTAACAAACACACGCACTCAACACATGAGTGGAAGTCAGGAGGGAAGGATTAATGAGCCCCAAAAATAAACAGAACCTTTACAGATAGACAAGTAATACTTTTCTTCTGACGTTTTAGACAATTCATGCAACATGGTTATAAATTCGTGTTACCTAAAATCTATTGAGATAGTCAACTATTTGTCAGTGTACATGATGTTTGCTCTTCAAAATTGTGTTTTCTTCTCTAAATATTGCCGGTGCTAATCGTTATTTACTCAATGCTAGTTTGCTTTCTAAGGACATCATACTGTAACTCAAGTTCTTTGCCGGAACATGTTTCTATTGAATTGTGTTTCTGGGCAGGATGCAGCAAAAGCACCCTGGAGCAAGGTCCTGAAAAACAAAACAAAACAAAAAAAACCCCAATAAGATTAGGATGCTATGACATCATCACCCAAACAGTGTTTCATGGATCTCACCGTGGTGAAGGTATGAAAGGGACACATGAAAGGCCTCTCAACAGCATTTTCTTATTTTAAGTAACTGAAGATAAAACCTCTCACTTGTACAATTGGTTCAGTCGAATACCTGTTTGGAAAAGTCTGTTTGCAGTTACGCCAAACCGAGGGTAACCTCGAGGCAGTTTGATGTCGTCTCTTCACATGCCTCTTGACGCTCGTCATATGTGACAAATCATACGTTCAAAGAAAGTCCGGAAAGAAATTGCAAGAAATTGTTCTTTTGTTGACATACTACATAGAGGTTTTATGAGGTTTTGTATTCATCCTATCCACCCATTTTCTAATCCGTTTATCCTCAGGAGGGTCAAGGGCTTGCTGGAGCCTTCAGGTTTAGTATTAGTTTTAGTTTTTTTAATCTATCGAGTGTTTGCTGAGTTACAGACCAACTAAAAAGTTTACTAAGTATTGTGTAATAAAGTAAAGTATAATACAGTTTGTAATTTACAATTTGACCTTTCTATGGACTTCCAGCAATACCAAAACACATACATTTAAAATAATCTTATGCGTGACGTTAATTGTCAAAGCTGATCACAAAGAACGATTTGCTCCAATTGTAGTTAGTTTTGCAAAGTCGTTTTTTTTTTATACACAGAAGATGGATATTCAGTTCCATATTGTTTCTTTTTTTATCGTCTTTATTTTATGTCATGAGTAAAAATCTTTAAAAAAATACATTTCAGTTACTTTTTAAAATATTTTGGATGGGTGTTTTTTTTTTTCCAGGTGTTCTAGCTTCTTCTCACATTCCACACGCATGATGCTAAACATGATAACTGGTAACTGAATGGATGCATGGCGGATGATTTTTAAGTACAGTAGGCCTATATAACATTTCACAAATGCAGGGGTAGCCAAGGAGCAAAAAATAAATTCCTTCTATTTTGTTACCACAACTCTGCAATTTAATTGGACTCTTTATAATACGATAGATACATTGGCGATATCGAATGTGCATGGAAGCAGCAGCAGCAAACCTCCAAGTGCCTCAGCCCGCGATTAGACTCGCCTAGACGCAGTAATAATAAACTTTGAGCTTCTGGCCGACTTAATCGCACCGTTAATCTCCATTCTCAAGACCAGAACTGGTTTAAAAGTTCTTAACTGTCCTTTAATGTCCTTTAAGTGCCCTAGTTGAATAATCTTGAGAAGGAGAATTTGTCAGCTATTCCAAGTATATTCAAGCAACATGTCGAACAGTCGGGCTGCTTGTTGATGATTCAGATGATGTGGAGGTAATTTGTTTGGCTACTGAAGTTCGTACACAAGTCGGATTGTCTACAAGTGCATGTGAGGAAGTTGTTAAAGATAAGACGACCCCTACTACTTTAAATAATCCGAAAGGACAGCCATACACAGTTTGTTTACATGCTCCCATTAATCAAACTAAGTTCTATTTTTCACATGTCTCTGTGAAGTCCCACTTGACTTGCATTGGGTGTAAATCTATGGGCATATTATGTATACCCCGCAGCACTGAGTGGCAATCAAGGAACGAAAAAGTTGTATTTTTTGCACAAAGGCGACATGTCTTGGCTTTAGGGTTTTTGAGGTTTTCCAAGTGGGGAATGCTTCTGCAGAGTGTCAATACAATGTTTGACACTGCTACAAGGGTCCTTGAATTTTTTTAATGCAGCCCAAAAGTCATCCCTGGTGTGATAGGAGTGGATCATTAGCAAATTCACCTCTTTGTATTATTATTATTATTATTATTATATGATTTTTTTTTGGGGGACTTAACCTCCGTTAGTTGCTGGGGTCAATGCAATACTGTACTGTACAGGCATCTTGGTGTTAATAAAATGTTGAAGTGAATTGAAGAAATTCATTTAGACGAATTAGCAATTTACTTCAAGTACAGCTCCAGATAAACCTTTTTAGGGGAGAGTCAATTATTCACTATTTTTTTTTCTTAATTCATGAAAGGGCCTAGCCTCTATCCTCCACAAATAGTGAATTAGATTAGATGATTCTTAAAGTGTGATAGGAGTACCACTAATGGTAGGTAGGCTCCCTCTAGTGCTATGTCAATGCATCACTGCCCAAGTACGCGCCAGTATTGAGCGATAATTTGCCAGCGAGCTCCTTCGGTGAAGCAGCATTGACTCTACCGCTGCCTCCTGCTTCTCCGGATGGTGAAAAAGGAGACTTCTCCGCCAACGCAGCCTGAGAGTATGAATTCAGCGGATTCGGCTTTGACAAATATGTACCGGTAGTCCTATAATGCTCCTGTAATGTAATGTTGATCATGATGGTGGCACTTCGAGAGCCAATTATTTTGGGGTTGATACTTGGTTTAAAAAAAATGAGAACCACTGGATGAAATGATTTCAAATGCATTGATGAATCACGTTTTCATGATGCAGAAGAAATGGGTGTGCATGGGCATTCCTGACTGAATAAAATTTGATGAAACAGCTATACAGCTGTACTTCTTGTGGATGGTCTTGGGTCATTTGATCGTCTGGTTGTCAATTAGCAGGCTACTTCCTGGTTCAACGAGAATAGTGTAATACAGTCAATTATTAATGGGGGATGCCAGTGTGAGTCGTAAACTAAACCCAATGTGGGGTTCAACTGATGACTCAGATCATAAAAAATTCCAGTTCACTGAGCGCCGGCAGTTGGAAGAAGTGAACGGGTGTCGAGGACTGTCCGTTTTCATTCAGCTCCCTCCGAATAAGACCTATTTCCTCTGTATTTTGATTCTTGGTGGAAGTAATGCACTTTTCCTCCAAAGTATCTGAAGGGATTTGACTTGTGAACTTGACGCCTTAGCAGCCTTCAAGTGAAAATACTGAAAGCCTGACACTAACACTTAAAAGTATACTTAAAGCCTCCTGAATCCAAAGCAAAGTGTTAATCTTTTTGAGGTTTGGTTACATTCATATCATGTTTGTTTACTCAATGATCAATCGGTTGCAGGGGCAGTAGACAGCTACAAATTATGTGCGAGCACGAGCGCTTACCACGCCGTACTCGTCCTCAGCTGGTTTTGATGCAGGGATGGGATCACGGGACAACTCTTGGACGCCAGTGAAAGGCCTGTGGACTGTGGCGGTCTGCTGCAATCCTCTGTGGGTGGGAACACGCTCCAGTGTCCTCGGCAAAACAAAAGCTGCCCTACCATGCAGCAATAAGTAGATCCAACCTCCCGTCTTGCATCGCAGTGGGCTCGCGGCGCCTGCCGGCTGAGGCCAAGATGCCATTTCTCCACCAGATGTATTTGTAAGATTTGGTAGTGCAACAACTTCAAAGTCTCGCTTGATTGTTTTTGATTGTACGATTATTCAATGTTGAGGTCTTTTTCTCGTGTTTCTGGAGGGAAAAGATATTATCATTCAACCACACTTATTTAATTGCAGCAATTGGAGCCACTCTAATTGGGCCTGGCCTTTCATCTGTAATGGTAATGAGTATGAGATTGTTGCTGAGCAGTCTAGTCTGATGAGCATGCAGGATGATATCGCCGCTAGAGCGTCAATTTTGTTCATTTTTAATACGACGCCTCTAAACTCCCAGTGCAGTAACCTACGCATATCCCCAAATGAGTCTTTGTTTGACTGTATCTAATTTTTTTTTTTATTTTTTTTTGCATATACTCATGTTGTTTATCTTGATGCTTGCCACTGATCTGATCTTTGTAATGGAGGTCTTGAATAAGTAAACAGTGGATGCCTGCATACAATGTCAACAGGCTTTGTCAGACATTTAAAGAGCATCTAATCGTGTTGATTTAAGCAATTAAACATGAAGTTGCCCACTGCAAACGCTGACTGACTCTATCGTCTTAGCCATTATCTGCAGAGCCTTATCCTCAAAGCATTTTCCATGGGCTGATAAAGGGGATTTCTCAGTCATTACGCGGTTAAATGTCTGGCTATTTGGGAGAAGTAAAAAAAAAAAAAAAGATGTTTGACAGACGTTAGGTGCATTTTAACTTATTTTGGTTTTTGCGGTCTACACATGCTATCAGGGCGCTCTTAATGTTCAACAGCGTAATTTATCCTCAAATGGCACCTCGTCCCTGCTGGTGTAAAGAATGCAAGTGCAAGCAGGGCCTCTTTTTTGACCCACAAAATTGTTAGTGAGGTCTGAAAATGAGCAGTTACTTATTTTTAAGTTGTTCCGTGTAACATTTCTATGTTTCTGATCATGTTGGATTGACCTTCTAATTATGTCAAGCTCAATGACAATGATATCGTGTATTGTCCATCCACCAACAGAACACTACTTTCTAAATGCTTCCTCGCCCTGATCACGTCCAACACGACGGTGATTTCCAAAACGAGATGACATTCAGTGATGTGGACTGCGCCCACTATAGGAGCTGTTTTGACAAGGATTATCGCTTTCATCAAAATGTAATTTATAACAACCCCCAGCCTCCGCAGGCCTCATATCTCTCCTAAAGAACTCTGCTTACAAATATGAGAGTAATGCTGGTAGTTTGGTTTCTCACCTTCTCCTGAGTAGGAGGAGGGAAAAAAAACCCTCAAACATTCAAACATCTCGTTATCTTCGACCCATATTGCAGGCTGACTCTTGCACAGGAGGCCGGGCCATGAATGTCTCACCTGCATCGTGATACTGAGGAACGGGTCCTCATAGATCATCTCTATATGTGAAAATTACACGGAGCCCATGCAACTTGACGGATCTAACTGAATGTCGTTTTTCTCTCTTTCTATTATTTATAACCCTTCTCCTTTCGTCACCCCATAATTAGGTTACACAATTTTATACGTTTTCCAGCTTTTCTATGCTGCCCGTCGAGCCACTGCGCTGTAAATCTAGATGATTTTTTTTTCTACACTGCCTTAATGGATGCTAGCATGTTCATCACAAAGTCCTACCCTAACTTGTTTTGTTGCCTGATTTAGTTGGAAAATAATAGAGGGAAACTAAGCACAAGAAAAGACTGAAGGTCAGAAATCATCACACAAAATTTGCATGAAGAGCAAAGCAACAGGGGAAAAAAAAAAAGAAAACCAAGATTGCGGCTGAATAGCATTTTCCACCTATTACTTTGTGAACGTTTAAGTAGTTCCACAAAGCCACCCACATTTCACCACGTAGGGAGAAACCAGTCTAAAAGTGCCACCTATTTATGGATTTCGCGACTGCCAGAGAGGCATTCCAGCAACGGTGAAAAAAAAAACCCCATTGAGTGGAGCTCATCCATCATCCTAGAGCCATTGGCTTGAAAACAGAAGCAGTGAGATTATGATTTGGAAGTACACGTTGCTCGGATTGGTCCCCCACTTTTGACCTCCTTCATGTCAAGCCCTCCCCTTCACAACGCAGCACAACGGTATCATCCATAGAGTGAGGATGACCTTGTAGAATGAGCGTGAGGAGGTGAAGATGTTTTGAGCTGACGTCAAGTAATCTGGTTCACCTCTGCAAGCTGCTGCAAAGACAGATGCAGCTGGTGGCCCCTGCCTCACCTGCTTTCATTCCAATTAACTCACCTTCTCACTGCTTATGCCAAGTATGCAAACAGTCGCACTATCGGTGTGAAAATCAGGCCATGTCCATTCAACACGGTCAAAAGCAAAGCGGGGTGCTCCCTGTTGGATGAAAGACTTGTTATTCACGATTACATCATAAATGACTGAAATGGGAAACTCACAGTTTGAGTGACCCCCTTTTTTATCAATATGTAGGCTTTAATAATTCAGCCCCGGAGCCAGTTTAGTACCGGGACTCAGTACACCCATCTCGAGTCCCAAATGCTGGGCCACAGACTCACAACCCTCTACAGACATGACCTGTCAAACACGGAATAACCAAATGTCGACATTAGTGTCACCGATGTATTGAGTGTGAATGGATTATTCATGCCTGGAGAGGGAAATGCTCAATGCTATATTCGGAGCAACAGATCGAACTTGATGTAAAGGACCCCAGTTTGCACTGTGTGAGTGTACCTTACTTAGAAAGAGATCACTTCTTAAAGCCTTCAAAGCTGCTGACTTGACCCTTCCAGCTTATAGCTCCCAAGCTGGTGACACGGTGGAGGCCAAGTTGATGGGGCTCGGACGATGCGGCCATCGCCAACGTCACACCACACATCAAAATAGCGTTATTAAAAAAAAAAGAAAAAAAGAAAAGAACTAGAGTTATAGGGCATGATGGATGCTTTAATGGACTGTAATACTACATATCATATCGTAATATGATCGCACAGCACTGCATTGGAACAGGACGGAGTCACGGGGGCCAAGTGTATTTGTTTTATTGCTACTGTTAGAAACAAGTTCAGAGAGGTTGAAGGGGAAAAATAATGTTCATATAGCCTAAATAAATTGAAAATGAATTTGAATAATATCTCCAAGACCGTAAACAGAACCGTTAAGGCTGGAATTTATCAATATTCCAGATTTTTAATGATTCAGCCTCAGAGCCAGTTTAGTACTGGTGGCTCGTTACCCACCCTCTAGTACCAAGTGCTGGGCCGTTGTTTGTGGTAGGGTACAACTGATATAAAGGGTCCAACATACAGCAATATTTATTTCACAATGCATGTTTTTATTAACGACTCAAGGCAACAAGGCTCTTCAAGATGTCGGAATAACATGTAGCTGGTAAAACCTGGCCTTCAAAAAAAACACTCCTAAAATAACACAATAGAAGTTACCATGCCACCAAACAAGAGGCATTTAGAAGTAGCAAGAAAGAAAATACCACAAACAATATTCTCTTGTTACAAGGGAAGTCCTGTGGTCAAGAAATGTACTTTTTTATTCTCTGTCGGTGTCTCACTCTCTGTTTGCATGTCACTTCCAGTTTCGTCATTCACAGGATCCCTCCAGGCTCTCTTTCCTGCTTTATGCCATATCACTGAAAACCAGGAGACTTCTGACTCTCTCTCTCTCTCTCTCTCTCTCTCCCTTTTGGCACTCTCAATTTTCTTCTCTTTTGCTTTTTCAACCCTTTCATTTGGCTTTGTCTTCATGTCTGCCTCATTGTTATTTCTCTTGATGGTGAAGAAATGGGACGTAATGTTCCTTTTTTTTTCATCCTGATTATGAACTGTGGACAAAAAGCAATGTGGGGGAATACCCAACAATACAGCAATCCAAAATAACATTCGTTATGTCACGCTACTGTTGCAGGCTTATTTAGTTTTGTGACGTGTTAAGGTTCACTAATGTTAGCTAGAAGCGGGTTGAATACGCCCCTTTGACCAAACCCGCAGTAAAATTGGTGTAGGACCACCACTGAGCGTATATAACATTCAAAGGAGTCTTTATTGTTCATTAACAGCTGTCTCGATGAAGCTGTGACATGTTGAGAGAATCTCGACTCTTGATGCTGAAGTAAATAAAAATGTCAAAGGATCCGTCTGTGGCTTAAATCAGGGAAACTCCTGCAGTCACTGTTCCCTTCTGATAAAATCTTTGAAGACTGACCACAGAAGCTGTGCAGAGTCCTAGAAATGTGTGGGCAACAACATGCACACGCAGGAGGTTTGGCACAGAACGAGTGCTCATTGCACTCTTGCCTCTGAACTTTCCAAGAGTTTAAAAAAGGGACCACTGACCACTGACAACCACTGAGACAGCGGGACAAAGCAGACAGTTGTTATTCAGGTCAAAGTTACAGACAGATAAAAGGTTCTGCAGAAATGTATATACAGTACTTAGGGCCATGTGTAAAACTGTCTGAATGCAAATACGCAGCTGCGTTGTTCCATAATGACCGTGAACACAGACAGGAAAGACTCAAATACCTTCAATTAAATTACCCTCTTAAAAAAATAAAAAAAAAGATAATGTTGGATAACATTGCAATTAAGAATCATTTGTATTTGATGTCTTGTTCATTTGCGTTCGCAGGCTATTGTTTAACTGAAGTTGAAGTAAGACGGCCATTTTTGATTCTTGACCGGTGTAATGGTTCCAGTATGACACAAATGTCAAAAAGAGAGAGTATATTTCCGTGACAAAAAAAAAAAAAGTCTGTTATTTAGTTAAACAGGTTACATTTGGGCTCACGGAAATTGACAAAAGAGATTAGGATTAGGATGATGGTATCATTTGCATTCTGTGGTAGACGGAAGTTTTCCACGGTGACTTCAATGGTGCAAAATTCTTCCTATCTGCATGTCACCTGCAATGGAACCAAAACAAAAACAAAAACAAAAACTTGTTCTTCCTCTGCACACACACACACACAAATTAAAGTCAGGACCATGAAATTAATTGAGGATTATGCACATTTTATGGATGTATTTGTTTTATTGATTTCAAGCAAATACCTGAGCTTTCACGGCAGCTGTTGGTGAGAGTAAAAAACTTTTTATTGGTTTGTTTTTTCTTTTTTTAATTCTGAGAATTTGTAGGAATGGACTCAGAAACCTCACAAGAAGAGGCTTTTATTCTAGACTGAAAGATCTCTCCGGAAGAAAGGGATGACAAAAAACAAATTCGGACATGATTACATAAAGGTCACAGAGTGTTTTGTATTCGACACGTTGCAGTAAAATATAGTCACATGAGTCTTCACTCAACCCGAAATGTTTTAAAGAAATATGGATGAAATATTTCTAGACTGGGGTGATCAAATCTTATGAGACCGACGGCTACCAGAAACATAACAATACATGTGGAGGGAACTATTTGCTTGGCATCACTGAAAAATGAAATTATAATTTGTAGAATGTGTTTAATGTAAATATATGTGATGTGTTTTCACAAAATCAGGCACATGTCACAGAGAATAGTTTTGAGTTATTGAGAAAAATACATCCAGTTGTCAAAAATGTCCATTTTGAGATTTTTCCCAAAATCCTCTCCTTAAATGTTTATTTTCATTTCCCAGTAGCCCAAAGGTTAACGTTGTACTCAAAGTTTATGAAAATAAGTGATGAGTACACAACGTGCCTCATTTTAGAAAAACACAAGTAGCAACAATAAGACAAGCAAACTTTGGCAGGCGATGCCTTAGTAGATCAATTCTAAGCTTAATGGGATCTTCAAAGTTGTTTTGGGGTTGAGGCCAAAATCACAATTTTTGCCATATTTCATCTGTTGAGATGATGAACTTCTTCAGATTTTGAAAGGATTAAAAAGGCTGCTTAAGGCTTGTTACATCTCGTCATGAAAGTGAGACACTTTTGATCAGTATGAACTTTCTGGGTATCATGTTCTGGGCAGCGCAAGCAAAAAGTTGAAGCACCGTATTTTCCGGATTATAAATCGCTCCAAAGTATAAATCGCCCCAGCCGTAAAATGCATAATAAAGAAGAAAAAACGCATATAAGTCGCACTGGAGTATAAGTCGCATTTTTTGGGGAGACATTTATCCGATAAAATCTAACACCAAGAACATACATGTCGTCTTGAAAGGCAATTTAAATTACAACTAAAATAGAGAACAACTCGCTGAACAAGTGTACAATATGCTAACATTACATGACGCATAACAACGAACTGAGAACATGCCTGGTATGTTCACAGAACATATTAAGAGTTATTCAGATAACTCTAGCATAAAGAACATGCTAACAAGTTTACCAAAGCATCACTGTGACTCCAAATCACGAAATCCAATGAACGAAATGAATTAAACAACTCCGCCAATTCCCAAAGTAGAAGATGCTTCCTCTTCTACATCGCTCACGTCAGACTCATCGACAAATCCACCTAGAGCGCCCTCTTGTGGTTCATGTGAAAATAATAACGTGAAAATAATACGTTAAATGATATAATAATGTGTTAATAATTCACACATAAGTCGCTCCAGCGTATAAGTCGCACTCCCTGCCAAACAATGAAAAAAAATGTGACTTATAGTCCGGAAAATACGGTAAGCACGTGTGATTTCTGCTTGCCATTGATGTCAAATTTAATTTGCCATGAACAAAACAAGACAACACCAGGGCGCAATGTCTATATGTTCTTTGAAGGCAGCCAGGCAAAATACTAAGAATGTGGATCAGCGTGATCCACGCATGGATAGCAGCAGGGTCTCTTTCCAGCAGTTCACAGCTTTAACAAGTGTGATTAGGAGTGACCTGGGGAAATGGTTTAATGACTGCTGCTCGACTGTGTTTCAACACTGAGTGGGTGGGTGGTCTGACGTGACTGGGAAGGGACAGTGCTCTCATGTGCTGCTTCCTAAATGGATGTTTCAACAGAACAACAAACACTTTTCACCGTTCCAGGGAGGCACCAGAATAGGTCAAATTGTATATTTATACAGTGATGCTAAATCACCATTGAGGGTCAGGGGGGGGGGGGGGGGGATGCTGTTCTGTAATTTATGACAGATAATTTTTAGAATCTCAATACTACATATGTGTACAGTGAACAGGAGGTTAACTCTATGTATCCTTATACGCGGGCGCCCTCAGAATTACCGATTTACATTTCAGATTTATTGACTGCGCATGCATTTTTCCCGAGGGGGAGTTGAACCACAGTCCTCTGAAGATACTGCAGTACTTTTTCAGTGACACGCTCCTAATAACCACCTCAGACTTTTACAGCTGGCCCGGCGCCACATCTCTCTGCTCAGCTATCGTGCTCGAGAAGGCCGCCTCTGAAGCCAGTGTCCGAGTGTCACTTGTTTCATCTGCAATTAATCAACCATCATGGGTTTGTTGGGTTTACCCCCTCCGTTCCTACCCATAGCTCCTGCCAGGTTTATAGTCAAACACAGAGCCGACGCCAGGCTTTAAGAGACTTCTGCCAATCAATGGGCTTTTCAAGTTTTGACCCTCCCCTAACACTCTATAAATACAGTAGATGACTGAGCAAAGAACCATGAGTATAGTTAAAAAAAAAAAAAGAAATGTTTAAGAGCTTGGAAAAGACGGTGTGATTATTTATACACAATTAATCATCGCATCACTGACTGGCCAGTTGAGAATTCACTCAGTGGCCTCCGAATGTACTATTTTAAAAAAAAATTAGTTTTCATCTACCTAAATAAAGTAACCAGGGAAGATATTGTTCTAGTGACCTACATTATCTGGCATGTTTGAGCAAATGACACTAACACTAACGCTAATGCTAAGTCAGGGGTGTCAAACTCATTTTTGTCGCAGGCCACATTTTAGTTACTGTTTCACTTGGAGGGCCGTTATGACTGAAACCATGCAAAGAAGTCAAGAATAACTGTTGATTCAACTATTGTTTAAGTTACTATCATGAGGGGTTTGTTAACAAGAAAATGCTTGGAATATATCTCTTATTTATTAGATATGAGAATTCAAAATTTTGGTCGACATTTTAGAAAGGATCATGGTAGTTGACATCTTTGAGCTGCTTTCGAGCGCCACATAAAATGATGTGGCGGGCCTTGAGTTTGACAATTGTGCGCTAAGTGCTGTGTGAAATTAGGAGTTATAAACATTGGTAGTCACACGTCAATGTTAATACTGTATTTTTGATCATACTACACGAATGATGCTGATCAGCGAATATCGACGATATTAACTGAACATGTGTCACAAATGAATACATAAGTTGTGCGGTGAACATAAGCATGCACATTTAGAAAGCACACAAAGAAAGAAACTGTGACAAGCTCCTGTTTTTTCAAATAAATGCTTTTTTGAGGGGTGGGCGTTGGGTTGTGGGGGCTAAGGCAGTCAATGCCTGATCCCTTCTTCCTCCATCAGCTTTTCAACCCGAGCAATGTTAATTTGTTTTTACTTCCTTAATGGAAAAATATTCCCCTAATTACAGTAAACACAAAGTTGCTATTTCATATGGAATCATTCACATTTGATGCCCGGCTCTGATAAGACACTTTTGAACTTTCTGTGTATATGTTGTACGCTGTTTCTTTGAGCCTGCAGTTCAACAACCAAATTGTACCTCCGCTTCACCCATGGGAATGGCGAGTACAGTGGGTAACACTCTACCATTTGGATTCTGGGCCAGAAACGACCAAACATCTTTTCCTGGTGGCTAAAATTAGCAACATAATGAGGTAGTGGCTTCCTTTTCTCGAAACTAATACCCCATTCCTGTGGAAAGGAATGACATGGACTCGCGGTGGAGATACAGTATCTACACAAACCTCAGAGTAACATTTATTGGCAGTTTTTTTAAATTCATCACCTTAGGTTCCAAAAGAATTCATAACCAACCACCAAAACAAGATTCCAAGGGAAGCGTTAATTTCCTAGTTTCCTTGCCAACCTTTTTATGGGAGGTCTTGAATTGCAGGGGAGAGTGCGAGGGACGCTTGAGTCGACTTGGCTTCATTATTAAACCCGCGGGTCACCTTTAATTGTACGAGCACTAATCGGTTTTATTCCAACTAATGAGTCTTGCCATAAATTTAACTGAAGGTGAGGAATTTGTATGACCTTCAGCAAACTTTTGATCAGATGTTGAGGCTGTCGGGGATAAAATGACTTTACGGTGGACGTACAGTATAAAATTACACAATGACTTGATATTCAACTCGCACGAGGAATTCTCCATATATCATAAGGAGTGCCTTTTCATCTTCGTGGGCTGCTTTCAATCTAACTGGAGGCCTAATTTCTTATTCAGAGACTTAGTTTGTTTTACATGCTCTTTTTTCCACAATGCTCAAATTATGACCATGTTTTGTGGTTTAAGGCTATCTTGCATCCTCAAGGAAAACTGAACCTCACCTTTTTCAGGCAATCGCTCCGATGAACTCCACTAAAAAGACTAAAATATTTGATGAATTCACAATTCGTCGGTATGTTATTTGCATTTTTCACAATTTTCTATCCAGTCCATACTTCTATCTGTGCTATTTTGCTTTCACACCAGCCAACTCATTATCTGTATTGTATTTTTTTGTAGTACAGATTTACAATGTAAGCTTCTGAGATTTACATCTGTTTGTACTTGCAGAGGAGTGCCGACCGCGTTCATTGACTGCTTACCTATAACGTGCACAGCTGCATTAAAAGCCATTAGACCAAATTAATCTAATCAGCATGCAGGAGTCAGGACCCACTAAACGGGAAAACATAAAAAAAAACTCAAGAAGCCTACCTGTGACACGGGGACAGAATTACCAAAACTGGTCACATGACAAGGAACCTAAATAAGAGCAAATTGACGGGCGACAAGAAACATAGACAAGACACAAGTGGCTGGGAAAGCTGATTGGTAGACACAAGAGACCAAGTTGCCGAGCGCAGGTGGAACAAAAATAATCTAATGAGAAAGACATGACATGAGCTATCCATCCATCCATCCATTTTCTGATCTGCTTAATCCTCACAAGGTTCTCGGCGGGTGCTGGAGCCTATCCCAGCCGGCACACAGAGACGAACAACCATCCACGCTCACACCCACACCTAGGGACAAGAGAAGTTTAGACGGTGGGATTGCCTCGGACAGCTGTTTCCTTTTGTGTCAGCACAGACCATAGCAATTTCTAAGAGAGGGCATTTCCATGGGTCAAGTGGGGAAAAAAAATAATAATGCATCTTTAATCGTGATTGAGAATGGACCACCAAGATTCACTCTTAACATGCAACGGTTGTGAGTCACTAAATTTATCAAGCTACTCCACAGGATTCACCTCATTAGCTAGAGATGGAGCTAATGATAGATGTAATGGCTGTGGTTTGATTTGGACTGACGGATGAATCAGTGCTTTCTTTTTTTTTTTTTTAACCATCATTGTTATTCATCATTAGTCATCTCATTGATCAAACGAGTCTTTCAAATATTTCAGCAAACTGGTCACTGAAGAGATAATTGCACTGGTGGGATCCACAATTGTCTGCTTGCCTCCAGATAGCTGAATGTCCAAAGTAGTCCATCCGTGATCTGGAGCCTTTCCCATCTTACTACTGGCAGAAGGCAATGACACCCTTGATCGGTCGCCAATCAATCAAAGTTCACAAATAGAGATAAAAAAACCCCATTAAAACTCACATTCACTGTCAGAGAGTAGACAGAAACAACAGTGCCTGCAAGAGTTGGCGAGTGAACCAATGCGCCATCATTGACTCTTAGCAGCCCAAACTTAATTTAAAATGATGCATAAAATAGAAAAAAAACCTAAAAAGGTGTACTTGGAAAAAATACTTTTCAATCAAAGATAATAACAAGGAATTTGAAGTGCCCCGTGGAGCAGAGCACAGTTTCAGTCATAGAGAGACACAGGTACTACTGCAGAGGAATACAATGGCCTGAATCATCCGTGGATTGGCTAGTCTTTTAAAATTTGGTACGCAGGATGTGATGGTGATGTGTTTCCCAGTTGCACAATTTTTAAGTCTCAAAATTAGACATTTCTGGATATATCTGGATGTCATCTCCGTCTAGGCAAAACACAAAAATGTTCATCCATGACACCGTTGAGCAAAATCGCATTATTTTGTTCATAAAAATCCGCTCTATGCCATCTGAGAGGACTTTCAAACCAATGACAATGGAACAGAAAGGGAAGTATCAAACGACGAAAATAAAATATTAAACATGCCTTAATAAAAGAATAATGTCTGCTCAGTCATTCACCAAATCTAATGGCGCTCTCCAACTATCATTTCACTGAAATGCTCACTAACGCTGTACAAAAGTGAACACTGCCAGAGTCGTAAGTCTGCTTACTTCTGAGTAAATTCCATTCTACATTCTTCTTCTCTTCTCGCATCCAGTGTTGTTTTCATCAATGATGACGATCTCATGAATTCCCCATTTTTGTCATGACGATAACGAGATGATGACGAGCTAAACCTGGCTCTTTGATGACCGAAATATGATGTGACGTATGTGAGTTTCCGTTAACGAGACGAGACTGGACGAACTTGTAGGCTTGTTGTCTGTCAGACGTTCAACGTGCGTGACATCTCTTCTTATTGTGCATGGAAACTGTCTGTCAAAAAATATTAGCAATGCTGCTGCAACCTATCCTTGTTTGGTCACCTGGCCAGCATGCGGGCACACACACACACACACACACACACACACATCAGCACAACACAACACGTCTGCAGTCAATACACACACACACACACACACACACACACACACACACACACGGCCACTTTTTTTTAAATGCTCTAGGTGTCATGTTTGTTTCATACTTTTAAGTGTTCCTCATCCATTGCTCATATTTGGGGCATGTGTATGTTTATTCCACTTGAGCAGGTTGGTTCACAGAAAATAAAGCCACAACAATTGCCAAAGAAAATGTCTTATTTTGGAGTAATGAGCATTGATTTCACTGTTACTACTTTGTCTGTCTCTACTAATCAAATCTCTTTTACTTGAGACAGCTTCTAAAGTTTGTATTCAGATCAATCATAGTCTTCTTTCAAGATGCAGTTAATATGAAAACAAAATGTGCTAGAGTATCAAGGGGTCTCAGAAAACTGCATCCACTTTGTATGTGAAAATGGCAGAAACAATACAAATATCTATATTTTCCCCAAGGTGTGGAGGTGGCCCGAGGGGTGACCAGATAATCACGAGGGGTGGCATTGGCCACTTTTAGCCAACATGTAACTCCGCCCCTGACTCTGATACTAAAAGCTGTGAAAGCCGTATCATGTTCAGGAGCTCCTTCGGCACAAAAGGAATATGATGAGCCACGATTGTTGTTGTTGGCGGGTGTTAGCGCACATGAGGAATGGAACTATCACGTCATCGTCTCAGAAAAGATGTATGTGTTGAAAACTGAAAACGGAAGGGCCGTATTCTCAGATTTATTCACTCTCTGACTTGGTTTCCAAAATGGTCATGTTAGGCCTGCCCAAACACTGGATCACTCGGGACAGTCGCACTCCGTGCGGACATGAATTTAGGGTCTTAAATTAACCTAAGGTATGTTTTTAGAATATGGGAGGAAGCCAGAGTTTCTGCACAAAACCACACAAGCAAGGGGAGAAATGCTAAATTTCCAGAGGAGGATCTGAGCTAAGATTTGAACCAAATATACCTGATCAAATATGGGGCATTTTTTTTCCAGTCTTATGGAGTATTTGACTTTCAACCTACCACTGTTCTTTCGTCCTATGAGCTGCTACCGGTGAAAAGGAGACTTTTTGTAAAAGTGTCAATCGTGAAGAACCTAAAAATGAAACGGTGAGAGTAGAGCTCGATGTGGGCGCTTTGTTAAGACAGCAAGAGGTCACTCTCACTGATCTTATCTGAAGTGTCTGCTTTGTAAGCCTCAGTAAAATGTTCGAAATGAATTAATGAATGTGTATGAATTATTTGGATATCTTTTAGAAGGGCCCCCTAATAGTTAAGTGGGACCATGTTTTGTACGGCCTCAGAAATGTGGAAGTCCCTTCCTGTGGAAGTTTGTGTCCTTTGAAATGCACCACTCATCTGTGAAGGTTATCAGATACAGATGAGTGAAGGATCAAGCAAACATTGACAAGGACTTCAAGGGACTTCATCAGTCATTTTGTTGGTTACAATTACTTCCAAGATGCCGGATTAGAGGGAAAAAAACTATTAATAAGCTTGACAAGTACATTGTAGTAGAACGCCGTCAAGTCTTTAAAGACATTTCAAATTGGCCCAAGTGACTGTGACATTTGCCCACAAAGCCATAGGCAAGAAAAGATGAATCAGGATAGTAATGCATCACTGACAGTGGATAAAGCAGCGCCAAGTGAGTCCAGCACACCCTAAATTGCAAAGGCCACATTTCATGAGGCTGGTCCTGTTTTGAAAACCGATGGAAAACTGAGGATGTGTTAAAATAAATGAGGAGGGGTCGGGGGGGGGGGCATATAAGTCTCCCATTACAGATGTTTGTGGAAAGATTAGAATGGCCAGGCGCTAGGTCATAACTTAGTAGCAGACCTTTCAACAGGAGGCCGCTTGTAGCGGCTCACACACTGCTCCCGCGGGGCCCGACGCTGTGCCGAAGCTCAGCTGTTATTTCACTTTTTAGACTCTCCCTGTTCATTGTGCATCTTGTGTGTTGCGTGTCTGTATTGTAAGACTTGCAGTTTAATCAGGTGTCGGCCAGCTAGATAAGCCATGCTAGACAGACACACACACACACACACACACACACACACACACACACACACATGCACATATACACAAGACTTCTCACATGCTGGAAATGCCTCCATGGGTCAGAGGTATTTATTGATGACATCTGGTGTAGGTTAAAGGGCCGCAGAATGTACAAGTACATATGGAAGTCTCTTTTCACAGCAGACTGCGGATGGCCAATGTGTGTGTGTGTGTGTGTGTGTGTGTGTGTGTGTGTGTGTGTGTTCATGTTGGCATACAAACACCAGCCTTGCACTTTCATCCCATGCAGAGTGACAGGCATCCATTGAGATTAATCGCGACTAATTCATTTTGGTTTTCCAGAACTTCTTGGTAGCTCTCTACAGGCACCGTTTTCTCTCCTACACACTCTTATTGCTTGATTTTATTCCAGCAGCATGGTTGGTGAGGTCATTAATGGCCAACCATGATGTGATGACAATGTCATTTGTAAAGGCCCAGCTTCAACGCTTTTTATGACATCGCTTGCGCCTTCCACCATCACTCTCGCTGTCTTGAGACAACAAACACCAACTAGATCATTTATTGGTATTTGTGATAGACTGACGGCCAAACAGATGGGCAAGACAGATAGATTGATGCCGTAGATGCGGAAGAACTCAGTGCACCTCACTAGAGCTCTGTTCAAGGGATGTTAAGAAAAGAAGAGAAGAAAATACACATTTTAGTGTCGGAATATGTGAGCTCATTTTCACAGTTGTATGAAAGTTAAGTTAAAACATTGCCTGGATAATAAATAAAGATTTCATGATGATGACTATTTGATCCTGGAACGCATCAAGGACAGTCTTGCAAATCCAAACAAACCGAATGTCGACCAGTGACCTGGAATGGTGGCAGATATGGGAGATATTTTAGTCTGCAAAGGCAGCAGCTTTAGCACCACTGACTAATCGCATTATTTTCCTTTTTTTTTTCTTTTCCAAGTGGATTTCGTTTTTTAATCATCATATTTTTCCCCCCCCTCCAAACACAATATCACTAAATTCTTGTAAGGATACACGCTTAAATCCAAAATATGATTTATCAATCTACTTTGGAAAAACAATCCAAATCAATAAATACACCGGGACCCATAAAGACTGAATTTGCCTGATGGTGTGGTTTAGTCCCATTCGTCAGTCCTGTAATAGCTTTTGACTTGGCGCCATTTTTTCTCTCGACATTTTTACACTTTATCTGTCAATAACAAATCACGGCACATTGTCACATTTCATGGAAAGAGGTGCAAAAAAAAAAAGACTCCATCTTGAAAGTAACAGTATAATTTTCAGGGGAGCTTTGGGAGGATAATTAGCAGCACAGCGATGTGTTCATCCGAGTACAGGCTCCCCCGCTGTTATTGAACTTATGACCCTCATCGCTCAGGGACATGTTCAGACAAAGATAGAGGGCAGCAGAGAGATTTAGACATGCTTATGGAACCTGTGTGGTCTCCAGATATGCACTGTGCAGTCCAGCACACACACATAGTCTGCACACGCACACACATGCGCAAGTTCGGGCCTTGGCTGAAACTTAGCCCTGATTCATAGCAAGTGTTCCAGGAGGAGAATACCCAGCAGTGTTGTACCTAGCACTCTGCAGCTCGTGGAGAGCGGGAAGCACAAAGGAATAAAGCTGTCCAAATAGTCCGTCCCCAAATGATGAGGATGACATATAAATGGCTTATTTTGAAAAGGAAGTCGGGGCTCAAATATGTGCGTCGTTAACGCTATCAGAATGAAAAATCCGAGTGAAACAAGCCACGTGTGAAGACTGGAACTTTTCCTTCAAAAACATCACGATGTATTTGTCCCAAATGTTTTTCACATCATTACTGAGAATATATGTGGTCTTGCTTTCAACACGTACCTCAAATCTCATGTCTTTTCACTTAAATGTGGTGTATGAACATTACATTGAGTGTCTGTTTTCCTCAAGAATATTTGACATAACTTAATAGTACGTTCCAGAAATATGCGGTCGGTCCTTCTTCCAAATCTCAAGCTTCATTTTGATTTCTTACAAATAACATAATGGATGATTTATTAAAGTGGAACAGATTGAATTGCCGTTTGTGGTCATTACTTCTTTTTTTTAATGCTCTGGAACCTTTCCTGTGCTGGAAGTGATGATGGTGTGTTATTCTCTTGGGCACTGTCCTGCTGCACAACTGCTGTCTGAGAAGATAATAAAAGCGGCCACTTCTCACAGAGCACCACCAACCAGGAAGTGTTCCTCGTCATTTTTGAAAAGCGGAACACGCCCAGACTCTTAGCAGATATTTGAGTCTTATGAAAAACAGCTTTACAGTTTCACCAGCAAAACTCAGAGCTGGGCATCTTTTACCCGATGACTGAAGACAGCTGAAATGGATTAAGCGAGATGTCCTTGGAAAAAAAGAAGCTCACTGCAGAGCGAAGGAAAATATTACAACATAACACTGACCACTCTGTGTTCCCGACAGATGCGAAGATCATCTTTTTGTTGTGTCTTACAGCTGTAGCAGAAAAGGGGACAAAAGCTTATTGGGAATTCCAACTAAGTGTGAGGTGATCATTCGGAGAACGAAACAAGATAGCGACTTTCAAGACGCAATTATTATGTGGTATTTATTATATTGGGGACGGGGGGGACAAAAGCTGTGTCAATCTTATCTGAGCAATTTTCGTGCGTGACATTTAAACACGACACGTGCAAAGTAACAAAGTAGCTCTTCATGGGGGATGGGGATCAAACTTGACTGCAAAAAGCAAAAGTCTGTGAACTAACCCACAACAGACAGACACTTTTCAATGCCATTTAAAAGTCATTTCAGAACAAACGTAAAATAAGAGGAGGATCAGGTCATGAAAATAGTAAAAAAGCTTTGGTAAAGGTTCCTGCCAAATATCTGTAAATTTGACAATGGCAAAATGATGAATAAAAAGTGAGTACAGAAACTTCCGTGATTTTTGTCCATTTCATGTTTTTGGGATCAAGGGTTGGTCTAGGTTTTTATTAACAGATATCCTTCCTAACTACTAGCCCATATTTATCCCGGACTGCTTTGGACTGCGTTGTCCCTCCAGAGACTAGGTAAGCTTATAGGAGCAGGTATTACCAAACGGTCTCCTATCCAAGTACTCCTAAAACCTGACCTTGTTTGGATTCTGAGACAGAACAGGACACTCTTGGTGGAATATGTCACCTTTAACATCAATTATAAAGAAGAATAAATAAATGAAGAGCACAAGCACATATCAAACACATATCATGGGGGAAGGGGGGCAGTACCCCATAATTCCTGCAACACCTATTGCAGAACTATCAGGAGAAACCGGTCAAGCACCTTTTCGAAGTTAACAAAGCACAGAGGGCAAATTTCCACACACTCTTGAAGACCGTGCCAAGGGTGAAGTTCCTTTCTGTTCCCATTATAAAAATCAGCTCTAGAATCTGACTTCTTTTTTATTTTATTTTGTATTTTTGATCTGAACCTGAAATTGAATTAAGGAAAAAAAAGTATTTTTATTCATGTATTTTGTTACCCTAAGTAGAACAAACAAAACAACGATTCACCTATGTTACTTAAGTCTGATTTTCATTTGCCACTTGATGATGGATAAAACCAATGTTACACATTTTGCTAGCCTGTCAGTCCCAATATGTAATACTGACTAATTTAGAATTATTCACGTCACATCTGAATGGGTTCAACCCCGAACAGTATGTATTAAGAATGAAGGCTGTACCTGAATTATTTTCTCTCACAAGAACTTCCCATTTGACAAATGAGGTTAATTTTAAAATCACGCTGCAATGACCATTGCACCTTATGGAACTAATGTTTGTAGTGTACATATCAAGCTATTGAATATCTAAAAACAGTATTTTGTGGTTTCAAACTCATGTGACATCATGGATTGTTTTAAATCAATTGTTTTGGCAACACATTAATTTCAAGGTGAAGTATAATTGACATACTACAGTATTAAAAAGATGATGTTCTTTCAATCATCATTAGGAATTAACATTGTCAAAGTCAAGTTTGGCAAGATCGTGTTTTGACATAATTATTGTTTAGACATTTTAATGTAGAGTGAAATTATTTTTATGAGAAAAATATGTGATTTTTTTTGTGCTTAATACATAAGAGGGAAAAATGATAGTAGCTTTCTTGCTTTCACCTTCTTGCGAATCATGAGTGTGGAAAGCGTTATAATATTCCTCTTCTACCACCCAAGTGGACGTCTCCCACTTTGACATTCCTCCCTCTACTGCTTATAGTCAATGTGCCCCCATGTAGGAAAAACTGTGTACAATCAGTTGGACCACAGCCCAGTCAGATTAGATGAGATTGGAAAAAGCACATTTTGGCACTTTTGCAGCTCCTCGAGAAAAGAATGTTGATAGTATATTGGGATAAAATGCATGTTCTCTCTTGCATGCCTGACGGTTTTTTTTTTAATTATTATAATCATTTTAATTGATAAACTAGGCATTCAATCGACTTGCATTGTTTGAAAGAACAACTGGCCATAACAATCTGAAAGAATAGACAGTGCAATGAGTTTTCTGACTTTGCAGAGGTGGCTTGATCTTTCAGAGGACATAGTTTAGCCACATTCATCCCAACCAGTAGGGGGGGGGGGGTGTCATGATGATGGAGTGACAATTGGAGCTTAATTTTCTTTTGTTCAGTCTCAGTTGCGCAGTACTTTTGATAGGTATGTATGTAGGTACAGCATGTATGTACTGTATGTATGTATGTATGTATGTATGTATGTATGTATGTATTTTCCGCATGTAAAGCAATGCTTGGAATAATATGATAATTTTATTAAGGACTTCTCAATTAGTTATTTTTCCAGCCCCAACCCAGGTAAAAGAAAATATTTTGCGCTTTCCCAACACCCCACCACAGCTATAAAACCCATCATCATCATTTGTTTGTTAAATTGAAATGAAATGAGACCCCCCACACACACACACACCTGCCAGGAGTGTTGATCTTCTCATCCTTCCACTCTGAGGTGAAACAGACAGATTGCAAGATCTAAAAGAAGGACACTCACAATATTTAGCTAAGTGATTCAGGCAAGAGGAAGGTAACCCACCTGAGCTTTGGGAATGGCTTTTGTGCCAGTGGACAGGTCAACAGTGTATCCATTTTCACTAGCGGATGGGAATGTGTTTGCTTAGCCTATCTCTGGTCTCAGTGTTTCATCCCCAATGACTGATACGCTCATTGATCTTCTGCACATTTTTTGCAGCCAACTTTTTAAATCTGCTGACTATATTTCAAATACAGTGTTTAACTCCCATTATAGGAAAATAGTTTTTTGTTTTTTTTTAACTTGGAAGAAAACAGCTCAACTAAAGTGTTCAGTGAAAAGACGTTACTTGGGGAAGGCAGGTCAGCACCTGTCACAGCTGGTAAAGCTTTTCTCTCAGCAGCATCTCATCTCTGGCTTTGCCTCTTCTTTATTTGGATAAGCCCCTCTTAAATGGGCATATGAGACACCTCATATGACGTGGAACAAATAGAAGAATTTTTCATTAGAATACTGAAATGGCCAACACCAAAAACGTTTTTTTTAAATTCAAACAAATAGAAAATGTTCCATGCTTTGTACTTAAAGAAGTCATTGATTTCATGATGAGATTAAAAACTGATTCTATATTATTGGCTTTGAAAAAATGTGAAACCTGGATGGTTTTTTTTTTCATACCTGGGGCCCCCTTGTATGGGCTACTTCAAGATGAATACATGCAAACGAATCGGATTTTTAACATTTTAACTGAATTGTCAAATATGAAAGACCTCACATATAACTTTGGGTCACTTCTTAGTTTACTGTCTTCCAGAGCACAATGATGGGTGTCCGATATGATTAACATTTATAATTGCCAGCTCTGGCAGTTATCTGAACAGAATTGGAAGGTGGGGGGGCAGGTTGTCAATGTTAACATATCCCAACACACTCCACCCCAACAGATAATCGGTCAGTAATCGGGATAATTGAAAAAAGAAAAACATCTGATCATTGACTTTGATAGGAAGGAGGGAACATCGGAATCAAATTTGACCCAATTATTGAAATGTGTCAGTGTTGCAAGCATATTTTGTGTGTAAAGTGTCATGTGCGGTGCTTGTACAAACATTTAGTTTGTTGGCCGTCATACAAACATTTTGGGAAATGTGTCTCGGGTTTTGCACAAAAGGTCCTAGTATGATACTTCATCAAGTTGTGGTACTCCAGGAAAATTTTAAACTCCAAAATTGACACCTCAGTAGCCTCCAATCATGACTTGAACAAGAACACAACAAAATGGCGATAAGGAAGACCCAAGAAGCTAACATTTGCCGTAAATAAGCACATCGGGAAGATTGACTGGATGAAGAACAACATCGTCTCAGAGAGCAACATCATCCATGACAAGAGCAAAGAAACTTATGAGTTTGTCGATAGCTTGAGCCTTGGCTTTGAGGTAGAAGCACGATACGCCGGCATTCAAGTAAAGTAAAAATAAATAAATAAATAAATAAATAAATAAATAAATAAAATAAAAAAACATTTATGTTACTTAATGCCCTCACCTGCAGGCAAGGAGAGAGCAACAGTCCCGCTGTACTTTCAACCATTTAATGAAGGGGACAAATAGTCAAACAGGCTAAAACTCATGCCCAGATGCTCACACGCAGACGTCGCAGCTAACCTGACTCCAGATCCTGAAGTCACTGACTGAAGCCATGCCCCTTCAAAGCACATACCCGGCACATGGATACTACAGTATGTACAATTCCACTTTAAAGTTGTGTTATTTCATTACATTTTCTTATTCTCTGCTGTGTTTTTATACAATACAGTGCATTTTTCTCTCTTAAGTACCGGTATACATACCTAAACAAACAAGTGGTAGTGTTTAGAAGATGAGGGAATGGATTAATGGCATTTCAAATGAATTAATCTTATAAATCAAGGTATGTATGGTAATGTATGTCTGTATAAAATCTTTTGGGGGGGGGGGCATCTTCTATGGATGGCGGCTCCTGCTTCCAAACCCCTGGGAAAAGCGAGGGTTGACTGTATACCACTTTATTTGAATTTCACATTCAAAGTGGTAAGATTCGTGCAGCATCACCACCCGCATTTGTTAACTGTTATCAAGTTAGTTGTGTTTTAATGTTTTCATCCATCCAATTTCTGATCCGCTTATCCTCACGAGGGTCGCGGGGCGTGCTGGAACCCATCCCAGCTGTCTTCGGGCAGTAGGTGGAGGACACACTGAACTGGTTGTTTACATGTTTTCATGATTTTCAAATAAAAAATCCATTATGCTGTTGTCATTTATACGCTTTAAATTGAAGACTGCTTCATTGTTTTTTCATTTTACACTTATTTATTTATTACACTAACTTATTTTTATAGTTTAAAAATAAGTAGTTTATAGTTTAGTTTCTATGACTTTAAACAACATAAAAATATTAATTGACTCAAATGACCCAGGAGCTGATTATCTATTTAACCTTTATTGATCCAAGTAGGATTTGTTTTACAGCTGTAAAACAAAATGAAAGAAAGGAAAATACAAATACGTAGAGAACATGAAATGCACAGTCAAGATTACCGTAAATTCCGGACTATAAGCCGCTACATTTTTCCCCAAACTTTCAACCCTGCGGCTTATTCAGTGATGCGGCCAATTTATCGAGTAGAAAGGTCAGATTAAGACCGACACGGTTTAATTCCGACACTGAGGACGGTGACTTGGATGGCTTCAGTTCACAGGAGGAAGATGAAGACGGCTCACCGTGATTTTTACAAGTACCAGTATGTTCTTTTACCAGACCTGTTATACTGTGTTGCTATTCTGTTGCTAGCGTGTTGTTACCATGTTGCTACAGTTTTACTGTCGCGTCACATGCACCGTTTGGGAATAAAGTTATATTATTATTATTGTTAAGTTATATTATTAAAACTTTGAAAACTCTCTCTGTGTACCGTCTTTCTTTGTAAATATGTTGACATGTTTTAATGTGGGCACATGCTTATATACAGGTGGCTTATACAAAATTGGTTTTCCTCTAAAAATGTAGTGGGTGCGGCTTATAGGTGCGCTCTATAGTGCGGAAATTACGGTAATTGTATCTGTGAAATTCTATTTTGACGTTCCAGTTCTATTTTCTATGGGAGGGGAAAATGCTTTTGAAATGCAAATAAACGGGAGGGCAAACTAACACACCAGAACAAATTGTGTTTTACCTTGAAAGTTCCACTGTATTTAGTAAAGCAGTTTCAACGTAAATTAGACTTCAGACATGAAAAAAAAAATATATATATATATATATATATATATATATATATATATATATATAGTTTATATATATATATATATATATATATATATATATATATATATATATATATATATTTATATATATATATATTCTTTTTTACATTTTAAATTTATTTTTTCTCTCTTAGATCAAAGAAAAAGTATCAAACGTAAATTACAGCTAAACAATAAACTGAATTACTTATTGGAGATCTTATTAGAGTTTTCAGCCATTTGTGGGTGAACTGGTTAAGTGGCGAATGTTATTTTACAGTGAATTTATTTATTTATCCTTTTTGGTTCACACCCGGACTAATGCTGCTTGAAGTACTGGTACATTCGAGGTTATGGTATTTTGTTTTCCAAGGCAGACAGAAAGACATCTTTTCATTTCAATCAAAAGGATGTGCGCTGACAAGATTGATTGTCGCGCTGACAATGTCTGCCGAGATGACAGCAATAACTCATTTTATCTCATGTCATTACATTCATTTTTTCTTTATGTTAGGTTGGTTTATGCATTAGCAAAGAGAGGCCTGGGTGCTAAAAACATAATATTCATGTTTGACAGCTTGTCAGAGCAGTGAGACAAGACTAATTACAGCCTTGTCTTCCCCGGGGGAGCAAGAAAGTCCGACCTTGTGTTACTTACATCTAATCACTCTGACGTGACAGGATGAGCCATCCCGTTGCCAAGTCTCTCAAAATATCAGCCATGTGTGAAAGCAGTCACCCGCTGAACTGATGCTTTGACTTTTGTTTTTTGTTTCAGTTGTCCTGCAAAAAAAAAAATATCTGCGACGGCTTATCAAAGCCCACAAACCAACAGTATAAAGCGCAATTAGACATCAACAGCTATTAAAGCTCATTTGCAGTATCAACATAGTATTTCACAAACTATGCACATTCTGTTGTGGATCGGGCGGACGATAAAGACCCTCCTTGGAGATTGGACCAAATGGCTTAATTTAGGCTTTTCAGACTCACCGATAGTGAGCTGTGCTTGTGCCTTAGGTGCTCCCCTTTTTATGCCGTGCGCTATCTCAGCCTGAGATCAGAACACGGCAACAAAGAGTCAGCGTTCATATCGACAAATAGATCCTGAGGTCAACGGGGGGTATAGAGGTGGGTTGGGCGGGGGGGTGTTCAAGCTGGAGTTGTTGAGTCAGGCCAGAATGCCTCATCAGTGCCAAGTTTTATTATGTTGTAGGTCCATTGCAAGCGCGATCTCTGAGTGTGTGGCATTGTGGAGGACATCCAGATGGTTAAGATGGAATTCCCTGATTGTTATTGAGAGCTGAATCCAACCGGTCCTGAAGTGATCACTATCAACCGGCGCTCCTTGAAGCACACAGCTATTCATTAAAGATGCTTATCGCACGGGGCTGAGGTGAGAGAAAGGTTTTCGAGGGCAAATCACGTGGTTGCATCTAAGGCAGGCCAGGTTGACATCAATCTACGCAATTAAAGAGACTTCAAACAATATCCGCGGGCATCGTTTCTGGCTTTTCACTGCCGTTGGAGGAAAATGCAGGGCTGGTGTGTCGCATATTTTAGCATGCACGCGCGAATGCAGAAACAAGTTCCTTCACACAAAACTAAATACCGCGGCATTTAACAGGAGATCAAGGCAACCCTGCAGGAATTAGACACGTCCAACTACCTTTGGAACCAAGTGTAGCGTGAGCCAGAGATTATCTCTGTGAATGTCACGTCATATTTCATTTAATATGAAAGCTGAATGGCAGCTTTCAGGTGTCTAAGTCTTCGTCTGTCACCGTACGTTTGTTGCATCTCTGTTGGTTGGTCACTTGTATGCTTGAATAAGCTGTGTCCTTGAGTTACATCGGTTTTACTCCTAGCTGTTATGACTATACCTTCATTAAAATGTCGGAATGTGCACGCCTAATCTGACACCAGGAAGTGAGCATGTCTCGTGGTGGCAGGACTCGGCAGCAGAGGGCTCCCTTTGCATGCAGAGTAATTGCTTCGATATTGCTTAACAACCAAATAACCAGATTTAAATTTGCATCACACAAGGCAAATGTTTTGAAATGTCTAAAGTCTGATTCAATCGATGCCGGAGCGCTGAACACTTCCCTGACCTGCGGGTCTGTTTCGGTCCAGCACGAGCGCCAATAGGGGATGAGTCTCATAAACAACGCACCTTCTCCTGCCACCAGCTAGGATGACAAATGATGGCTGTCGCCTGGCACGGTAAAAATACTGTAATTTTAAATATTGATCTTGAATTTCGGGCCTGTGAGGAAACTGCATGTTCCGCATGTTTGCATATGTTTTCTCTTGGTACACAGGCTTGCTAGAACTAGACTATATTGTCTATGTTCGTGAAGCTGAGTGTGAATGGTTGTCGCTATGCGCCTTGCCATTGACGGGCTCAGCCCAAAGTTAGCTGGAAGAGGCGACATCTCATCCACAATCTGAATGAGGACAAGCAGCAAAGAATGTGGACACTGAAGTCAAGAGAGTGGACTTTTTTTCTTCCTTTTACTTCTGTTCCTGTTGCTTCTTCTTTTTCCTCATAATGGATTATTTGTTGCCCAGGAAACAGCATAGACAGCGTGACTTGCATATTGCGATCTATATATTCTCAAGCGTGACAACTGACGCATCTTGATTTTCGTGTCAGTTTGCTTATTTTGCAATCAGGCAGATCGCGCTGCGCCATTTTGGGCGTTCTCGGGTACTTAGGGCAGTTCCTTGGAAGTGAGTCCGGCGCACCTGACAAGTTGGTGGCTAAGCATTACTACACCTGCTGCAACCAGGTGTAACTAATTCGGTGGTATCACACGATTTGGGTGATTTCGATCTGGGCAGACAGGCAGACAGATTCTGCGCTCCATAATATCTGTGTGGTGATGTCATGGTATTTCATTTATAAATACGGGCATGTATTAAACACTCTCAGTCATTGTAGAATTAAATTAATTGAATGCATCGTTATTATTATTAGTAGTAGTAGTAGTATTAGTAGTAGTTGTAGTATTTTTATTGGCCATGTCAAGGACTGCGCCTCTCACTTGCCTATTTTAAAGACGTGCTTTGATTTGGAACAAATCAAGTCGGCTGTGTTTACACGCTTAATTGCACAAAACGCCTGTTTTTAACTGCAAAATGACCAAAACTTTTATCTAGCCTACATACAGGCAGAGTTTGACAGCTCACTGTGCACATGGAAATAGAGCCCATAGTGTATGATACTCATCTTGTGAATTCAGCACAAAAAAAAAACAAGTGAAATTGTGTCGCACTACATGTTTGAGAGCACGCTGAAAACAGATTTCAGAACAAATAAATATATATATTTTTTTAAAAGCTATTTTCGTTGTATGTGCAGTAGATGATCCATCAATTTTTGAAGGGCTGTGTCCAAATTCATAGGCTGAGTCCTCCCTAGACTTCACGTGGTGTCCAAATTCACATGAAGCCTATCCAAATTCGCCAAGCTTTATTGAGGCGAGATGAGGAGGAGCCATCGAATGCGTCGGAGGACGCAGCCTGCGAAATGTCTTTCTTGAATTTGAAAACCGCGTGCGGTCGAACTGACGTCATGCGAACAAAAACGCGGCCTACGGAGGACACAGCTAGTGAATTGGGACCCAGCAACAGACAAGTCGCTATTCACGCTCACGTTCACGCCTCTGGACGATTTGGAATCGTCAATGAAACTTAACCTTCACATGATTTTGCAATGTGGGAGAAAGGGAAAATTTGAACCTCAAATCTCTGAGGCAGTTTTGTATTTTCATTGTTTGCGATACTTGCTGCTTAGGAGCTCCCCTGCCATTCATCTTACTGTGGCTCTTCACAACGGACTAGCAACTCAAACGTTCAGCCACTTACGATGGCTACTGATGTTGAACCTTTCAAGAAGAAGAAAGAGGAAGCATCAATTCTTCTGATTGAAAAAGCAAGACCTGTGTAACCTAAGCATTGTGGAAACCTTCAGCAGCCTGCAGTATTATCTGGACAAACTAATATTTACTTCGGGACAGCGCAAACACACTCATTGACCCGGGCTTTTATTCAGTGCTCTGGCATTGTTGATGGATTAACTCAAATGTTGAAATCTAACTTCAAATCTTCATCTCAGTTTGATCTGAAGGATTCCCTTTTGTGGGGGCCATCGGGTACTTAAAAAGGAATTACGGCAAAGTTGGAGGCAAACAACATCAACTCGTGCTGACCCCAGGAATGAGAATCAAGCAAGAGTTGTGCCTTAACGTCACTGATCAGCTGCTGCAATGTCACTGCACACATTATCATGATTACAAACCTCCCACAAGGATGGAACAAATCAACAGCCGCCTGTTTCTTTCGGGTTTTTTTTTTTTTTTTTTTTTAAGCCATGTTCAGAGGAGTTAGAGATTTGCTGCAGTTTGAACATGAAAAAGGCAAAATAACGAGTTGGCCTAAAGTGTGACCACAGTGTGGTGAATCTGTGTTTGGGTCAGGTCTGCTTTGAATAAAAACTGATCCCCCCCACCCCCTCCTAAATGTAGTCTCCAAAATTATACACTCTTAAGAACATTGTAGGAATGCACAAGGCTTAAAGGTCCTCCTACTCACCTGTGTGTAATGAGAAACCTCTTGTCCAAGGGGTCGGTCAAGAAGGCAAACACCTGCAATGATGCAACAGGGGGACTTCCTTCAGCTCCCTTTCGGCTCCCTATCAACACCCAATTGACAAATTAGATTCCCGTGACATGCAATTTGAGGATGAAAGTAGACAAACCATTTTGCTGCTCCTAATATGAAATTCAAATGCAGAAATGGAGGAGCAGATGTCAATCAAAAATAATTTATATCACCTTTTCATTCCTAATTAGCATTGTCAGATGACCGTGACTATAAAAGCTGAGTATTCTATTAAAGTTTGCCTGGGGTGGGTGTGCTGCATTACTAAATCCAAATATTGATTCTCTCAAAATATTTACAGCGGAAAAATGTGATGAACCGAAAAGTAATGACACAGCGATTTCCATGACGAAGTGGCCCACGAAGCAACCAATCAGATTGCTGTGAAGTAAACCTTATTTGCAACTCTGCGATATATCTGCTTTGTGTTTCAGGATTGCTAAGATAGGCCATGATCAATGAACAATCAATGGATATGTATTTTTCATTCATTCATTCATTCATTCATTTTTCAATCTGCTTTATCCTGACGAAGGTTGTGGGCATGTCGGAGCCTATCCCAGCCACCTTCGTGCAGTAGGCGGGGGACACCCTGAACCGGTTGCCAGCCAATCACAGGGCTATATGTATTATTTTTATTATAATAATAATAATAATACTATGCATGTCTTTGTTTTTATTTTGTTTCAAATGAATTTCAAACAAGAAAAGGATACAAAAAAACCCCAACAACACATGTTTAAACCTTCCATCCAATAGCTCTAACATTAAATTGCTAATATTCCCACCTGAGAATAGAAAACTTTGTTTGATGACGTGTGGTTTGTTATTGTAACAAAATATAAATTGGCACGCTGGTACATCTCTATGCGGGTTTTTGCTTTTAATGATCAATTTGGGATTGCCCAAAAGTCACCCTGAGTGAAACGGAAACCCCGAGAGTGTGCTTGTTTGTTTTCTCCTGCATGCATGTGTCAGGCAGATGACATTGGGTTTCACTTATGGAGTAGCTGAAACCTTGTTAACTTAGTAATGGATAGGGATACATCCTCCTCATTATTGAGCCACTCAGAGCAGGAAGACCAGGAAAGCACTTCCTCTTTCATCTTGACACTCACCTTTTGTCTGTGTGAGCTACTGATGCTGTCAGTGGGTGAAGCTCATTTGCCATTTCCCATATTGCCTCACATTCGCAAATGCCTCAGACTCACAAACGTGCATAAAATGCTTTAAGATCTCACTATTATAAAATGTATATTGTATCAGCGGTATTGACATTTTACATTTTCCTAAATTCCAAATGGGCATGTCTGATCTTACTGTACAGTAAAAATGAGTGAACATTTGACACTCAAACTCGATGCCTCTGCTTTTATGTATCACAGACATTTTTCGACCGTAAATACAGTACAGACATGTTAAACTTTTTTTCCCATGCGCATCAATGGCATATCTAATTAGCTTTTGTTGCAACTCAGTCTGTTCCAAGATGTTTGATTTACAATCAGCTCTCGTAGCTCGAGCGAGTGGAAGTGAACTCATGTTAAAATAAAACAAAAGATTATATGCATTCTGTACTCCCCTTTAAGTAATCAAGTGATGGTGACAAACATTCAAAGCGACGTTTTGCTTCAAACTTAGAAAAACAAATGAAAAAAATCGGTTTCATTGTCAAAATACTGCATGTACATAACAAACAAAAAAAGCTTTAAAAGTGAACATATACAAATAGATAGACAATATATTTAATATGTAATTATTATTAGTTGGGGAGAGCTGGAAAATGCTTATCGGTGGTGTATCCCTGATTATTAAAAAACTTTGTAGGGTGATTTTGGGAAGCAATTTAAATTGATTTTTTTCCTGATTTTGTCTATTCCCTATCAGTCATTAAAAGTGGGTGTCCATTCTATTATATAGAGTGTACCATGGACTCACTTTAGTTTACCGTAATTTCCGCACTATAGAGCGCACCTGATTATAAGCCGCACCCACTACATTTTTAGAGGAAAACCAATTTTGTACATACACAAGCCGCACCTGTATATAAGCCGCATGTGCCCACATTAAAACATGTAAACATATTTACAAAGAAAGACGGTACACAGAGAGTTTTCAAAGTTTTAATAATATAAACTAATATTATATAATAGAAATAATATAAATATAAATAAATATAAATATAAAAATAATATAAATATAAACAATAATAATAATATAACTTTCTTCCCAAACGGTGCCTGTGACGCGGCAGTAAAACGGTAGCAACATGGTAACAACACGCTAGCAACAGAATAGCAACACAGTATAACAGGTTTGGTAAAAGAACATACCGGTACTTGTAAAAATCACGGTGAGCCGTCGTTTATGCCAAGTTTACGTGCAGCAGCTCTGTTTCCTTCTTTATCAGACAGCTCGATTGCTTTTAGTTTGAAAGCTGCGTCATATGCCTTTCTTTTTGCATTTTCCATGATGAGGGTATGTTCACGCTAATTTAATTTATGCACAAGACAAGAAGTTGCAGTCTTCCTCGACGCATATATTCCACCGGTCTTAATCTTACCTTTTCTACTCGAGCGCCCCTGGCGGCCGTTAGAGAAATTACACAAATTGGCCGCATCACTGTATAAGCCGCAGGGTTGAAAGTTTGGGAAAAAAGTAGCGGCTTATAGTCCGGAATTTACGGTATATTGTGACGTTTTTTTCCTCTTTGACTGGCACTTGTTGGCATCACAAAACAAAAACAAAAAAAACGCACATACGAAAGAAAAAAGCAAATGCAAAGCATGCCGGTGATCTTTTGCTGCTCACTGATCTTAAGTCTCCCGACATCTCATGACATCATACATGATGGCTGTTTCGAACAAATGGGCTTCCTTCAAGGCGTATTGTGAAATGGTTCCCTCGGGAGTGTTCGTCTTTCAGTGTTAAACTGTCGAGTATTTTCATGTCGTCGTGATGTCATGAGTGCAGCTGTGCTCCCTTCCAGTGCGGTGGCTGTATTAGACCTTGCATTCACTTTCAAGTCATGTTTTCGCCATGCCAAATTAGCAGCCAGCCTTTGGGTCAATGCTGTGTGTGAGCGCTGAGATGGGAAAGCGCGTCTGAGTGAAAAGCCCCAATAGGAGCGGCATGCGTGTTTCTCCACAACTGGCCGCACACTGTCATCTTCAAAGCGTGGCCTTTTCTTTTTTTCTTGCTCTCTGGCTTGCAGATCCTGGCTGCTCATGAAGAAGGAAAACAAAAATATTGGCTGTTCGACTCCGATTATACTGTCAATGTGGGGACAGTCAGACAGTTTTATACATGTTTTACTGCATCCCGGATGTTTCAAAAGTCAATAGGTCATGTAAGTTAGTGTTTATTTAGACTTGAGCTTGTCCAACGTACCTTAAAATATGAGAGTTGATGTGGGCTGGCTGCTGCGTCTGGCACTGTTGTCACAACCAGCTAAGGTGTGGCGGCAGCAGGGCACAGTGGAAAGCTTGATTAATGACCTCCACTGTTGTTTACCTTTTACCTTTTGTTGCATTATCTCTTCGACTCACGACATAGTGGTACAACTCACCGCTGATCCCACTGAGTACATGAAGTATTGAACAAGACCAAAAACAGGTTTTGCAAGCATCCTTACAGTTGATTATGAAGCTTCAAAAATTCTTATTGGGCTCGATTGAAATCTCGTTTATGGGAAAGTAGACAATTCATTCATTTCATTCACGAGACTTTGTATTTTTTTATTGTGAGTTTTATATGTTTGACATCTGAATGTCAACAGCCACAAATTATTTTGGGATTTCAATGATGAACCATTTGTGCCTTTTAAACAATAATAGACAGTTTATAGCTTTTTATTTTTGGCCTCACTCTGGTAAACGTTTGTGATTGGTTTTGTTTTTTTTTTTTTTTATTCTCCTGTTCAGTACATTCTGAATGTAACTCATTGACCCTAGTGCTTGAAATACAAGTGCTATTTTGGAGAGTATTTTGAGCAATGATCAATATTGCATTAATCCTTCTTCCATACCAGAAACATTTATCTACTCACTTTTAGTTACTTTACCACATGCGTATTTGTAACAAGTGTCATCGCATTAGTATCACCTAATAATAATTGGAGCCAGAAATGTAGGTAAAGGCAACCCTTGACTGCAAAGCCACAGAGCATTTTGCTAGCACTCACATGAAGTAACACACTATATGTTTCAGAATACTTGAAATAAGTTACAGATGGCCGTTTTGGCAGAACAATAATGTAACATGTCAGCGTAGGTTCTTCTTGTCTGTGCTAAAAATGCTCCAAACAAGGTCTGTGTTTGATTGTCAAATTGTCCAAAAAAAAAGACTTCGGTGTTAACAGTACATTATAGTTTTACAATGAGCTCAACAGTTCAATGCGCTTGTTCTCTTGATGGCCATTTTGTTGGCTCTACCAAAGACCAAAAACTGTGCCGGAACCTTTTGAGATCAATTCATGTGAAATGACACGTTTCCATTTGGAAAGTCAAATGTCATCGTGTCGCGTCTCGGCCCGTTTTGGCTCACTGAAGCATCCGGTTGATGTGGTGAGCTGGCGGTACAAGTAGGAACATGGTGAAGACACATTTATCATCCTGCAGACTCCAGGGCTGTAACACTGCCTGCTTGGAAATGTTGGGCATAGTCATTCGGAGTGTGTGTGTGTGTGTGTGTGGGGGGGGGGGGGGAGAATAGTAAACAGCTTATGAATTGCATGGCAAACATTTACATGAACAGAAAATAA
Source organism: Hippocampus mohnikei (assembly GCA_026261675.1). NCBI lineage: Eukaryota > Metazoa > Chordata > Actinopteri > Syngnathiformes > Syngnathidae > Hippocampus > Hippocampus mohnikei. The sequence goes on from JAKGUB010000336.1 coordinate 2,240,514, forward strand.
CTGAATCTGAGAAAATGAGTAATTGATCACTTCCAAAGTCACCTTAAATCATTAATGATCACGTCCAAGAAGATATGAATGGAGGGGATAATGTGTTCACTGCACTGTTCTATGCGCTTGCACATAACGTAAACTGTTCCTCGAGCTCCCCACAGTCGGTCACAACTTAAAGCTGGCAGCAATGAGCAGAAGTCAACTTGTCAACCGCCTGATAAAAGTCGACTGTACGTTCCAATGTTTGCATGCCCTGTTGCCATAGTAAATCCATTCATTTGAAACTTTAGACGTGAGAGAGATGTACGGACACGCGCCGTCTTTGTAAGACATTGTGACGCTAGGCCAACTCTTTCTCTTTTTCCAAGATGTGTCTCACCTGACGTACTGTAGCTGTCCTGAGATGATCTCTGATTTGCTTTTTAAATAGTACAAAGAGAAGGTTGAGCTCAGGGCAGCGCTACACCCAACAGTCCAAGATCATGTCAAATGCATTGAGTCTTATCCCCTGAAAAGTTTGAACTACATGATATGAACTGGATATGTGGTCATTTTCGATTGATTTGTAGGCCAGTTCTTTCTTTTTTGGAGAACCCCTGTCATCTTTTGATGGCTGGAGAGTTTGTGTCTGGTCAGTTTTAAAATTCCTTACAATGACAGACGTCTATCCTTTGGTCAAACAGTAGCGTGAACCTCCAGTTTTGAACGCAAAGTGTACTGAGATAAAAGTTTTACTTTGTTCGTATTTTAAGATATTTTCATTTTCTACAGCGCCTGTCTTCATGGGGGACGCGGCTGAGCTGCATGGAACCAGGTCACCACCCAATCGCAGGGTGCCAGTAGACAAATAACCATTTACACCTTTGAGCAGGCCCTGATTGGCCATTCTGGAGCACCCGGACCATTCTCGTGGGCAACTAGGGGGCACTACTTCAGCCCGCAGCTTCGTTTCAAAACCAGCAACGAAATTGCTTTAATAGACCTAAACAGATGCAGAGTGACTAACCTGGAACGAAATTAATTTTCCCACTTGGTTGGCCTAGTTTACAGACTGTTGGGGCCACCATTTTATGCACAATGTCGATGAATGGATAATACATGCATTCAATTTTTTAATTTAAAAGTGTTCAAACTCAAAAGTGTTGATGAAATGCATGAATGAAACAGAAGAGTGCATGAAAAAAAAGCTTTAAGTTCAGCAATGCATTTTGTGGGTCGAACACCCCTCCCCCCTCTGGTGTTCATTTTAGAAACATGCCAACATTTTTTATGTGCACCACCTATATATCCACCCATCCATTATCTGATCCAGTTATCCTCACGGGGGCCGCGGGCAGGTTGGAACCTATCCCAACTGTCTTCGAGTAGCAGCACCCTGAACTGGTTACCAGCCAATCACAGGGCGCCCTTACACTCACACCGAGGGACAATTTAGTGCAGTGGTCCTCAACTAGAAATGCTGTAGGTCCACTTTTTTATTTATTTTTTTAATAAGACCAAGGTCCGGTCCCATGCACGGCGGTCATGTGGAGCAGGGCTATATGCCCATTTAGTATGGTCAAGCCAAGCTTATAGAAATCAACACTCCTCACAACCAACCAATAATGGGGTGCATGAAAATAACAATTATTCACTTTGCCAGTGCACAGCAAATAATGAGAGGTATTGTATTGAGGCACAGGAACTCTTTTATTTTGTTAAGTTGTGCCTGCTTCATAATAGAAATAGCCCTTTTAGGGAAACAAGACATTTTTACTTTAACTTTGTTAAACAGTAGTTGTCTTTTTTCCCCCCTTAATTTAACAAAAACAAAACAAAATACTAATTTTACCAAAATAAATACTAAATATGAAAACAAAAATATCCTTTTCATTTGTACAATTCCCCTTTTCACATCCCCTCTGAAATCACTGAAAAATATATCAGAAGAGGAGTTATGAACCATTTTAAATACTGACACAAGGGAGCACAGGAATGTGCATGTGCAGTTCTGTTCTTCCACTAAAGGTGAATGCAATGTCTGAGGCATGCAAATATTATTTGAGGACGCCATTGTGATGTTAATTTACCATGTTGCGGTGTTATGCTGTTAAACAGCTGCAAAGATCCCCGGGTAGACGGGAGCAAAACTGCACACAATCGAAACCTCCCGCGATTCGTCTTGTCTAATTGCACACTGTGGCGTCGCGCATGCATCTGTTTCCTGACACAATCATCCATTTTGATTGCGTGCGTATTGGGAGAGACGCGTGCTGACGCTTATGTATGGGCACACCTTAAATTCAGAGGAGCCAATCAGCGCATCGTATATGCTGACGCTTATGTATGGGCACACCTTAAATTCAGAGGAGCCAATCAGCGCATCGTTATCGCCGACATGCCCTGCTCAGCCAGGGTTCCAGTTAGTCAATTTAGTCAAACATTATACACACAGTCGGGCTGCCGCGGACCTCTGCAATACATCTGTTCGTGCACGCAAGGAATACAACGGATACTTTTAAAAAGCGATCGCGGTAATGCGCAGATTATAGTCCATAAATATAAAATGTATAACGTAAAAATCACTTTATAATTTATTATTTTATACAATTTGCAGACGGTCCGGACAGAGGAGGTTGGCGGTCCGGTCGTGGATCGCGGTCCGCCAGTTGAGGAAGGCTGATTTAGTGTCTTCCGTCAAACTGCCATGCATGTTTTTGGAAAGTGGGAGGAAACCGGACTACCCGGAGAAAACCCACACAGGCACGGGAAGAACATGCAAAAACTCCACACAGGAAGTCCACACCCCATGACCTATGCACTGTGAGGCCGACGTGCTAACCAGTCAACCGACCACTGAGCTGCCCCCACCTCCCATATATACATACATATATATATATACATACACACATATATATATATATATATATATATATATATATAAAATCTGCGTTTTTTGCCTTCTCCATGTGCAGTAAGTCTATATTTATAGGGTTAAGGAAATGTTAGAAATACTTCTCATTGTAATGCAGTGCAGTTTTATACTCGTGCAAACTACAACCACAATACAAGAGCTTAATTAATATTTTCAACATCAATTAAGCCAGTAGTCTAAGTCACTAATGCCTGAGCAATATCTTTGTAAAGGGAGACTTTATTATACAACTTTTACATATTGATCCCCAATAGGCTGTGCAGATGTACCTAATATTATGCCCAGAATTACTTCATAGTTAAATTTGTTTTGCACGAGTGAGGGTGGACACAATATTACAGAGGCACTATGTTCCTTTTCTCGAAACGAGTAGGAAACATCCATCTGAACGGCCCACCTGCTGTCCACCCAGCACAGAGAACACAGTGGGGGGTATCACAAGTGCCCCTGATTGATGATCATAGGTCCCGCAGGAAGTAACCCCGCCACCATGAAGGAGTGTTTTCTGAACCCCAAGTGGTATCCGGGAAAACATGAGCGACTTCAGTCAGGGAGCATGTGCATGCTCATCAGCCGTGCTAATGTTTGGACTTAGTGACTCTCGTGGGGCTTTGCTGCCAAAAGGGGAGGAAAGGAATCAGGGGCAACAAAACACACCACAGAGAGGACCCCCAAATCTTACAACCTGCCATAAAATTGGAACAGTGGGGCATTTCCTTGAGCGACCCGACCAGAACTATTCATACAAATAATAAGCAGATGAAAATACTTTTAAATGATAAATCCACGTAATTCAGAGGTCATACTGTATGGCAACAGATTATAATGTTATGACCTAATATTACGTATAGCCTACTCTAAATATTGTGCTGGTCATTTAACGTCCAATAATTACTTCACACACAGACACACACACACTCATTGTAAGATGCCGGTATGTATAGTCATACAGAGTCACATATTGTCATGCATTGTAATAATAATATTCCAATATTCGTCTATGTCATTTCAATCACGATGAAAATCATTCTGGGATGAGCACATCCCATTCGCTTCATATAGCAAATTGTTTATGCATGTAAAGTCCTATGTCATCTAATTTCCACAAATGTTACAGAACAAAAAACACAGAGCGATGAATATGTTATTTTTCAGTGTTGTTGTTTTTTTAATTGCAAACATGCATCAGGAGGTCACTGAAGGACGATCTTTTATTTATTTGCGACTACTCTTGTCCTCTTTGGGGTCCCGGGCGATCTGGAGCCTATCCCATCTGACTTTAAACCAGAGGGCTGGTTGCCAGTCACTTTCAGGACCCACAAAGACACATACCCACTCACACATCCATAATTCAGAGTTTTAATCGAACCTATTATGCCTGTTTTTGGAACATTCGAAGAAGAGAACCTATGCAACCATGGGGAGAGTGTGCCATCACAATACAGTACAGGAGGACCTGAGAAGGTCACCATTATTTCACTGTGCTGCCAGCAATTTTATACTGTAGAGACAGTTTTAACCCTTTCGTACACTGTGCAAATTGATAACATGATAAGCCGTCCACTGTCATAACTGCTGTCCCTGAAAGGGTTAATATATATTAATAATAATTCCTGCAATAATTCACCAAAAGACCAAAGGGCAACTCTATATTTTGTAATATGTATAAACTCAATAAATAAATAAATCGATCAGATGGGCTCTTCACTCCTTGGCAAACGCGTCTGCAGTATAACGTCGTTATGTAATGGCCTGATTTATTTCACAATCTAGATGACGACAGCGATGGGTTGGCCAAACACATTCTTTCCTGACCACACAGTCCTCCTTTAATTCACAACCATCCATGTTTGTTTGCAGAAGAAAAGGCCAACACCTCTTGTGGATTTTTCATCGTACTTTTTATTTTATTTAGATTTTTTTAAATTCAGTTGCTTTTAATTCATTTTAGAATGGTGTGGGGTGGGGGTGTCTTCATTTTTTAATGCTTCATTTTAGTTTAGTTGTATCAGTTTGTGAGGATGTGTTTTATTTATTTATTTATGAGTTGTTTATTTCTTTAATATGGAGTATGTGTCGAATGCAAGATAAAAAAAAAGGTCACTCGTTATTGTGTAGGAAGGTAAACTATGATTTTCAAACTACTGTTTGAGCTTCCTTCTTCAGTAGTGACATATAGCGATACCAAAATAAACGCATTCTCATGTGTGATATTTATTGCCAAAGACAAAACTAAGGGCATTTTGCTGTATTTTATAGTTAGTTTTACAAAGTTCCACAAACTTAAGACCTAGTTTCAGTTTGTTTTTCTACAAAAACGTTTTTTCCGTTTATATTTTATTTTCTTAACAAAAATGCTTGTTCAATTTTAGTTGTGTTTTTTTTCATTAGTTTTTCTTAACTAGAATAACCTTACTCATTACACGCTTATAATGCTTTGGGTGAAAAAAGAAAAACATGTAAACTACCTTCCATCAAGTATTTTCAGCCTTTTTGTAAACATTTGAAATGCAATGAAAAGAGACTCTGTTCACTACAAATAACACTGGCATATAGAAACGAGCATAACTGTAGCTGTGTCATCACATAACAAGCCCTCATAAATGGTGAGCGAGTCTATTAAAAGGTTCAGAGAAGACCACAGCGCAAGCAGAGCTGTTTAAGAGGAAAGACATTATGGGGGAAAATGCTTATAAATTATATTCTGGAATTTCAAGGGGCTTCATGTAAGTAGATTTGTTGTATTTGCTGCAGCGACACACCTTCAGTCAACTTGCCCATCACCCCTTCGATTCCCATCATGGCAGCTTTCATTACAAGTCAGATAACATCAGTGGAGTCGCCGAGGCTGTGCACAACTCTGGAGAAAGGTGGGGTGGTTACACCTGAGTGCTCCTCCAGCTAAGCACCCATATAATAACCAACAAATATTATAATTCCAGGAAACTCTCAAATTAGGCCCTGCTCTATTGGCCTAAATAAATCTGCAGGTCATTAGAAGGAGACCTGCTAGAAAACAGTCCAACATCAACACTTAATGGCTGGGGCCAGAAAATACTTCAGGCTCCAAAAGCGATGACCTGTTTTTTTTCTTTTCTTGAGATTTTTGGGACTCTCTCTGTATGGTTTATTAATTTTAAAAATATATTTGTCAGTAGAGCTTTGGCAAATAGTCGATATTTTTTCATTACTGCAGAATGGAGTTGAGGGCAGAAATGAAGACACGCTTAACAGCTTTTTTTTATCATTGACAAACTGGACATGCAGAACTCTTTTTTTTTCTTTTTAATGACAAAATATTTGTATTTTGCAGAGCACCCACACATTCATTCAAACTTACATTCATAAGGCCACAAAGCCTGTTTTGGCTTTACTGCATCCACAACATGAAGCGAGGCCCGTGTGTTTGGGTTCAGACTTACTCGAGTTGAAATGAGTTCAGTTAAATCTGATTATGGAGCTGGTAAAAGTCCCGGTTATGATGATGAGGTAGGGAGACTGAGTCCATGCACACTGTTCAAGTCTTCATGGTGATGCTGCTTGCTCAGCGGACTGGGGGGTTTTCTTTCTCCTGAAATAAAAAAATGTCAAGAAATATATATACAGTACTGTATATAAATATTTACTACGTGTTTTTCTGATCTACATAGTCTTCTGTATGTTGACGTATCATGTATAGAGGCTCAAGTAAGGATATAAATTGCTTTAAATTTAAAAGTGTACGATAGCATTCACTGATAATAATGACATTATTAATCAGTTTTTACAGATACAGTAAGAAAGGTAGACTTACATATATGTTTATATATACAGCATATAAATATGTGATAGTAAGCTGAGGCCTCAGTAACGTCTAATTCATATAGTTCCTTTCAATACCAATGCAAGCTACAGTCATATTGATAAACATTGCGTTAAATGAACATCTCTGGTGATGTCAGTCAAATTAGAAAATTATAATCTTTGTGACGGCACAATTTGATAAAACTGTAGTTTTATCAAACTACAACAACAATTTGATATAACTGTAGTTTTATCAAATTTTATTTGTTTAATTTGATCAACAATTAACAGTGATTTCTGCTGCAGACATTGTTTATGTGGCACATGTGTTCATTTCTAGACTCAAGTAAGGCTCCACCATAATGTACCTTCTCGGGCGTGGTGCTTGAAGGCCATCGGAGAGTGGATCTCCCCCGCGTGCATGCTCATCCCGCTGCCCGGGTGAGACAGGGCCGGGCTCTGCGGCTGCCAGTGGTGGTGACCCGGGGCCACGTAGCCGCCCGCTGGGCCACTGTACACCCCGTATTGGTTTGTTGGGGAGTACGCACACGCCGAGACATAGCTGGACAGTGTAGAGGACGGCTGTGGAATATGCACGCATGTGCAGGAGAAAAAAAAAAGTTTGCTGTAACGTCAACGGAGTTGAACTGAGCTGCTCTCATAGCACTGTAGCATTGGATATGTGCTCAAATATTACAACAAAGCGTCGTTTATGGTAAATTGTTACCTGTGCGTATTTAATGTCAGCATCAATGGCTGATTTGTCAATGCCGTTGACTGAGTGAGCCGCAGGGAAAGTTGCTCGATTGACGCTGCTCCACTCCTCCATTTTAGTCGGATACCCCTCCGTTCCAGCGATGGCTGATTAAAAAATAATAATAAATAAATAAAGTACGTTTACGTTGTTCAGAAAAAAACGCAAAAGGCGACATTTCCATTAATTAGTAGTCTATTTCTATAAATCACGTGCATCACAAAGCCGTCTCTCAACGACGCGTAATTCTGTTTGATAAATCTGGAAACAAATTCGACAAACTTTTTACAATAAGTATTATTATTATTGTAGGGGAAAAAACACAAAACAGCAATCTGATTCACTAATACGAAGCGAAGATTAATCGTGTAAAAAATCAATTTGAACGACACACGTGATTAATGCTTCAGTCTAAAATGTATTGTAACATGTCTTTATTCACTGACTTTTCAGGTCAAGAGAAAAAAAAAGTCTATAACGAGCAATTGTGGGATTAGGGGGGGATCGAGCTGGTGAGGAAGGTGTTTGCACACACGTCATGCGTGAAAAGGCCCATTGAAAGTGGCCTAATGGACACATTGTCCTCCCGCCGAACAGGTTGTGTCGAAGAAAAGTAGTTAGTCGCACAGCGGGCGGTGTTGTGCTCACCTGCGGGGTCCATGAAGGCTCGGATCCCGAGGATGTTGCTGACGGTGTGCGCAGAGGGCCAGGCCCTGGAGATGCTCACGTGACCCGCCGTCACCGGCACCCCAGGAGGGGAGCCCATCTTGGTGGCAGCCGGCGACATGGTGTTGGAGTAGGAGTACGGATAAATGTGGTTGTAAGAGAGGCCGGCCTGCGCCGAGGCTTGCTTGCCGCCTTCGTACTGGCCGGGCTGGGACAGATTTCCAATCTTGTTGCGTAATATCCTACTGATGGAGCTCACCGAGGGCACGTTGTACTTATCGCAAACGCCGTCCGCTAAGAGTCTGTCTCGGATCTCCCATGCAAAGATCCCGGGGTCGTTCTGTTTGTATTCCCTGATGTTTTTCACCACGTTGGGCGTCGTGACGCGAGGTTTGCTGCCGCCGATTGCGCCGGGTAAAATGGAGCCCGTTTCGTTGTAGCGCGCCAGGATCTTGCTCACGCAGCCGTGCGAGACGCGCAGCTGCCGGCTTATGTCGCAGGGTCTGATCCCCAGTTGGGCCAGCTCCACTATTCTCAGACGAATGGCGTTGGGCAGGGGTCTTCCATTCACGAACACGCCGCCCAGTTGGTTCACCTCTCCATAGGTTTGCTCTGCGCCACACACGCACAATGAACTTCAACAAAAAAAAAATCGAATAATCTTTTCCACGCAGATAGTTTTGAAGTCATAAACAATGTAGGCTTGCAAAAACCTAACAGAGCAGGGAGTGGATATTTTTTTTTGGTCATGTTTTAAACCAACTCCAACTTTCGTGTTGAGGGAAAAAAAGGCGTTCCTTAAACATATGTCTACTCTCTATAAAGATCGTTGAAGATCAAAAAACATCACCGTTGTTGTCAATGTGTCATTTTCTAAAGATAATTGCGCATTTTAAATAGCACTGGCATAGATGCTTGACTTGAGTGTACATATATTAAGCGCACGGTGGGCAATGTTTGGATTTTTTTTTACGCAGGCGTGGTGAGCGTGGACATGCTTCCATAAGCTTCCAAGCAGCGAAGCGTACAGTAAATAAGATGCAGCCTTACCCATTTGCCTCTTTACGTTCCGTAAACACGCGAGCCTTCTTTAGATGGCGGCAGTGAACTCACACACCGAAGTGGAACAACGAAAAATAGTCCACTTTGAGCTGCTGCGCGCGATGGTCTTCGATCGTCTTTCAGACGCATGCAATAAAGGTGGCCACCAAAAGTGATCTTCTTCCGATAAAAGCAAATTGAAGTTATCCCGGGGAGTCTGGTCTTAGCTGGAATTAATTTGACGCGTCCTCTCCACGTCAATCCTAGCTGTTCTACGCAGAGGTTGTGCTTGGGTTTCATTGGTCGCGCAGAGCTGTGCGAGGCTGTCAGCCAATGCAAACCTCATCCGGTTGGATTCGTGCAGCCTCCTTGAGTATTTTGCATAGGGGAAGTGGCAGAAAGGGGAAACGTTTCATCCAACATGCAGCCTCCTGGTAAGAACTTCAAGCATATACAGTACATGCACACTATATTTGCGCAGGTATGGCAGGGGGATCAAACTGATTGGCGAAAAAAATAGCGGGGTTGCAATTTGGACGAATAAAGCGGATTAAGAAGCTGTTCTACAATTTTTAATTGTTAAAATGTCATCAATAACACAATTTATTAACTATGATTGTTGAAACTATATGTGTACGATGTTTCCAACGGAATCGGCTGCCTTACTAAAATATCACTAATTTTACTAATATTACTAATAGCCTAAATTTGGTGCAATTCGTGACTTGCAATTACAACGCAATTTAAAAATGTACAGATAAATGAAAGAGAATGACAAACGGGGGTGCAATGTCACATCCAAAAATAATTGCACATGCGTGTGCAATTATTTTGGGACGTTTTGATGAAATTGATTTTCAGTTACAAATCATATTAATTTTGTTTATTACTTTTTTTTTTTGCTTTATTCTACAGATAATTAGTCGGACTGCAGAGGCGCGTGCTGCAGAGTTAGGAATGGGCCAGGGCATCAAACTTGAGTGGCCTCGTGTAATAAATAGCTCTGTACATTTCTTTCTAGACATGGGGATATCAGCACGGATTCCAGAGACGTGCATTTTCACAGCAGGTTTGCAGACCTTCCATGCAAGGTAATGGTTTATGCGCTCGCAAAACGGCTCTTGTAAAACCTAACACTCCGACCTCAGGGTAACAAAGTGCAGAGCTCTTCCATATACTGTATATCCATCCCTTCCATACCACCACGACCACCACCACTACCACCGCCATCATCATCATCTTCATCATCGTCATCATCATCATCGCCGTGGTCGTCGCCGTCGTGGACACCGCCACAATCATCGGAGCACATGGAAGTTGTTTATGGTTGTGCAACCATTTCTGATGACACGAGACACGCAAGCGAACACATGTGATTACCTTTCTCAACTTGGAAATTTGCTCAAAATTAACTGCGACCCGACTCCATCTGAAGTTGTGCCTCTTCATCTGGTTGTCATGCAGGACTCCCTCAGCTGGACATCGGAAGAACTGCAGGGTATTGCGCTCTGAGGGGCTGTGTTACGGTCGGTACCCTGCTCGCATATTAAAAACATATATATTACAGGAGTTATATTTTCCCCGTTATTAAACTGAGATTCATTTTTTTTTAAAATATGAAAATACATCATATTTATTATGATTAAGAATATAATTAAATATCAACCGATTTTGAACGTTTCTTTTATGATGAATTACGAGTGTTATGGCAACGTTCATGTGTAAAATGCATGATTTCTGTCAGCGTACGTTTTTATATGCACAGGTCCAAATTTATCATCGAATTATATATTTTAATTATGTCGATTGTTGCTTATATTTCCAGTTTATTTGCTTCTTTTCTTTAATTGTGGTCATTTATAATGGGCGACTAGATGAAAAAAAAACCATCCAAATCATGTGGCGTGTTGAGGTTATTTTTGTTTTTATTACCGTATGTCAGTTTGCGTGCTTTCGGTGATTTGAACGCCTAATTCGATTAAGGTTGGTTAAATACAGAATACATTTTATAAAATCTTTTACTGTTCCATAAAAAAAAAGTAAATGGTGATTTTTATTTAACAACATTGACGACTAGAGACGATTCACTTGTCGTGTGAATATAATCTATTGACTTTTACGACGACAGCGGAATTTTCAAAACACAATATACAATTTCTAATACTATAGTTGAAATTCCAGAACAGTAGGGAACGGTTTCGCTTGCCAGTTTAAAGATACAAAACAACTGAATCCTTCTCCTCTCCACTCCAACCTTGATAATTTTAAATCGAAGCGTGCTGCGCGAAAAGATTTCTCCATGAAATGTTTTCTCAAAACCACGAAAATGTATTTTTTTACTTCGACTGCAAAATACCGTGCGGAAGCCACAACAATTTACAAAAACTAACAAAACCGAATTCCAAGCGTAATGCTACATCGTAGAAACGGGATATTTTGCAACGTTTCGATGTGTCAACGAAATTTTAATGAAGCAAAAGACAAAAACAACAGCAACAAAAACAACAAAAAACCCCATCATTTAATTAAACGGCTCCCTTTCGTTTAAGGAAGAAACACTTTTTGCGTGTGCTTCCAAACGTGTAGAAAGATTTTTAAAAGTTTTACCAAAGTATACCAAAATATTATGTTTTCATTTTAATTTTCGTTTGTTATTTAATTATATGATTCGCGCAGAAATAAAGAAATAGATGTTAGCTGAACAAACTTGAGGTCAACACCTGACACCAGCAAGGTGCAATGACTCCCCTATCCTTCCCCCCAAAGCCCCTCTCAGTAAATATTGGTGTTGGTTTAGAATGTCGTCCAAGGATTCCCTTCCTCGAGTGTACTTTGTCTTGAAATACTCTTTAAGATGTTTGTGTGTGTGTGTGTGTGTGTGTGTGCGTGCGCGATTGAAAGCATGTTTTTTTGGTGGGGGGGTGTTAGAGACCATGTGCTACATTTCAAACTATGACTTTTCAAATGACATTTTCCCTAGAATTATAGTTTGTTTTTTTAATGCGACTCCAAACCGGTAAAACAACAGAACATTTCCGAACGCAGTATACAACTATTATCGCTCACTCAGAATGCGGGGGAAGTCCATTCGCTTTAAATGCACACATCGCTGCTTGTCGACTCCCCCCACCCCTCACCCACTCTCCTCCTCTATTACAGTGTAGTTTGACCCTCTTGTATGAGAGGTGGTAATATCTGCTTTTGTTGTGCGCCTGCTGGTGAGCTTGCATTAAAATGGAAGCTGGAAGACAGCAAGCTGACTTCTTTTATAGGCCCAAGAGCCATTCTGAGCAGTCGAACACGCCTAATGAGGGCGTGCAGCGGTGCCATGTGAGACATGCCAGCTTTTTTACCAGGCTGGGTAATTGCTTGTGACCTTCAATAAACACGTCTCATGCGTCTATATGTTGTCAGCATGTAAGTCTATTTGTGACAGTAAGGCAGATGCGTCCGGTTTGTTGAGACAATGTTGGACTTTTGGAGTTTAAGGCAGGGAAGTTGTCGTTTTGTTTCAGAGGCAGACTTGTGTCTGTGTTTGCCCCCACTGAAGAGAATGACATTTACCTGAACAACACTTTTTACTGTAGGCTATGTTTTATCTTCAAGCGTGTTTCTTGTTTTAATGCCCTGACGTTGTTTATTTATTTTTTTTTTTGACTCTGTTGCTTGCTTTTCCTCTCACGCATTAAATTAACTCAAGGACAGTTTCACCGTGTTGAACCTTCAGTTGCTCTCCCTTATAGGAAGTTACTTGTGTTACATAACATGTGCTACTCAAGTGCTATAGAGACAAATATGGCTTTGATGTAAGTGAAAATGCGCTATCACAATGCCATATTTTTTTTTCATTTCTGTTGATTTTCCTTTTTACATGACCTCAAGATCAAAATTGCTGTTGTTCACTACCACTGCAAAACTGCAAGAAGAACAAGTGTTGTTTTTAGATGTGTTATCTGGAGCAGATAAAGGAGAACTTGCACTACCACAATAAGGTTCCGATCAGGTTAGGGCAGTAATTGTCACAGTAGTCCAGAACAAAGTGTGTGTGTGTGTGTGTGTGTGTGTGTGTGTGTGTGTGTGTGTGTGTGTGTGTGTGTGTGTGTGTGTGTGTGTGTGTGTGTCACAGAAACAGATAGCAGTGAAGACACAGGTGAATAACTTCATGAGAATTGTGTCTAAAATTCTATTCTGTTCCAGTCGAAAATGGATTTAAATCACAACATGAATGCAGGTACCGATTGTTGCTAAAACACACACAAAGATGTCTATGCCTGAAATATCCTGCCCCAAAAATGGCACTATTTTTCCTTCATCTTGAAATGAATATGGTTGTATTATTTTCATAGAATTCATTAATTAATAATAATAGTTAAATAATTAAACCTCTCGTACAGGCCAATGTGTAGGACTTTCAGTGCACTATTATATTTAATGTAACAAATTATATTAATGTGACTTGAGTGTGTCTCATTTGAGAGCCATGATTAGAAAATCCCAAAATGTTGATCATATATATTGATGTGGTCCAGTGCTGTTATTTGTGTGACTTTAGAGGCATATTCCCCCAAATTTTGGTTAAATTGCGAGTTGTTCCACTTCTTGGCCAATGGACTTTGCGAGTTGTACTATATTTTTGTAGATTTACACATTACATCTAAAACAACGTATCTAGATTCAGATTATTTAGTTGACAATTATTTATATCCAGTTTCTGATTTGTGGTTATTTTTGTTCTATATTTTAGATACCAAGCTGTCTTCTGCTATTTCAATTTACTTTCCCAACTCTTAATATTATCGTCAGTCATCCAACTGTCTCTATAATGACAGGGAACAGGCTCCATACCTTTAATCCTATGGATATTTATTTTGCAAAATATGGTTCTATTTAGAGTGGGATTGACAATGAGGCAGAAGGGTTTTAGGGTGTGGTGAGCAGTTCCATGGTCAATCAAGATAAGGGCACTTGCCTCTTTTTGCAGCTCAAGCCACTTGTCCAAACATGGCAAATGAAAAATGCTAAAACTTGATTTTAGAACTACAGTTAACAATCCAATCTCATGCATGTTCTCAGTAGATTTTAATAGGCAGTAGAAAATATTAACTCCTACAAATTGTACTACTTATGTCCACCACAGTGATTAAAAAAAAATAGAAATGACGCACTGCAAACATAATTAACTTGTACTTTGATTCTTTGCTGGGACCAAATCAGAAAATGGTACATAGTGTGTTTTATTAAGTGTTCATCTGCTGCCCCCCCTCCCCCACCCCCAAAGTAAATGCATTTTGCCTCTGCTGCACATAGAAGGAGATATGTCGCATTGAACAACGCAAAATTCGTTTTTTTTTTCGATTCAAAGTTCACACTTCCTCAAATGGTAAGCACAAAAACAGTTATTGCGCAATAGTTTGTGTTACCCGAACCAAATAACACTCTTATCTTTGTGAACTCTTTTTGATTTTGTTATTGAAACCGGATTGTGTTGTTGAACAACTTCAGAAAGGTATGAATAGGCTATGCTACGATAAAAACAAACAAAGAAACAAACAAAAAAAAAGGAGGCTGAACGGTGGGAAACATTGCGGTCAACTACAACCAAGCATTCGAAACAAATCTACCAAATATTTCCATCCATCCATTTTCAACACCGCTGATCCTGAAGAAGGTCATGGTAGCCTATCTCAGCTGACTTCGGGCAGATGGCAGACTACACCCTGAACTGGTCGCCAGCCAGTCACAGGACACATTTCGAGACAAACAACCAATCACACCCACATCGTCACTGAATGGGAACCGATCCCCCGCTGCCCACCCACAACTCAGGCGAGTGTATCCCGACACCATCGGCGACCGAACAAATATTTTTCAAATAAATCCAAACGGTGCCTGACTTACACAACACATTAGGTTTCACATGCAATCCGATGAGAATTCTCATGAGAACGGGCTCTTGTCTTATCACGGTGTTATCACACTGGCAATATCGAGTTGTTGCAGTTTCTGGCCATTCGTGCAATGTTGCTGTCTTCAGCTGGTTGAAGACAAAAGCTTGTAATAGTCACATGCACGTTTGGATACCTCCACAGTTGGCTGTTGTTAGCTGGTGCAACTTTGCCGGCTGTGCTCATCTGTTGTCAATTAGCGGAGGAACCTAATTAGTTTTGGGAGCACTTCAGACTTCATCTCCAGCTGCTGTTGATTCATGCTTGTTCTGCTTGGATGTCTGCCACAGAGCGAAAAACCATGGGTCACACATGGTTGTTGACATAAGCCTTGTACACAATCTTTATTTCACGTCTCGCTCTGATGTTGAACATTATATTCTGACGTGCAGTTCTGTACCTTTTTTCCTTATTCACGCAACAGCCTGTCCTGAGGGTGAAATCTTACCCCGCCTTCAGTTTGTCTCACTACTCCCATGCAGTTTTGACGCGTCTAATAACAGTCTTGCCTTCACTTATCTTCTTGAAACTGAAAAAGTCAACTCGCGTGTCACGAATTGTTGCGAGTCTAGCGTAATGCTGTGCCTCTAAGTGTAAGAATGCTGGATCCATTATGGAGAAGTCTGGAAAGGGCTATTCAAGGCCTTCTATCAGAGGCGGTGTGATATTCTGTTCCGCCAAACCAGAAATCAAGGACTTGGACAAGCCTTCTTTATGTCAGGAATAGGGGTAATGTATTTGCTCTGACAGCTGCTCCTTTTAAGATTAATAGCCTTATGAAAACCGGGTGTCTTTTTCCCCCAAAAACAGGCTCTATATCATTCCGTGAGACCTCCTCCCAAAAGAAATCGAGGGAAGAAAATTAATGTCACAACATAGGACAAATGTGTGTGTGTGTGTGTGTGTGTGTGCACGCGCGTGCGCAGAACTCAGGGGTTGGTTGCCAACTATCATTATTTTTTTTTTCATCAAAATTGAATTAACTCATTCCTGCTCTCGGACTTTTAGACACAAATCAGGCAGTATTTGTCAATGTTGATCTTGGTGTCAGTGTCAATGGAGGGCAATCAATAATCAAGTGATCGGGATTTGGACAAGATCCCTTTCAGAAATTGCAGTATAACCAGACTTTTTTTTTCAATTCTTTGCTTCCAACTTGGTGGGAAGGGTGGCGCACCCTTTTCTGTACCAAGCTGACTTGCAGTGCCACAAGACACCAAGCAACGTCGATAAAAGCGTGCTTGGATTTGCTTGGCGTGGAAGAATTCGCCCCATCAAACAGAGATTGTGCATCTGGATGATGACACAAACATCCCCACAGTCATCTGTGACCAACTCCATTATTTTCTTCTTTGTAATTCCCACTTCCAGTGTAGGTGTAACAGCCAAGTCTCCCTGTATTTTTGTACTTCTAATGTATTTCCTAAGTCTCAAAATGAAATAATAGTCCTTGTGTCTTCTCTGCTGGTGGCCCACAGAGATCTGGCCTTGTACCGTGACCTCGCTGACCCACACGTTCATAAATACACTCCATTATTTCTACCCTCGTGTGCTCACCAGTTAGGCCAAGAAGTGGGTTTGTTTTGGGTGTCCTGTGTAAATTCCCGCAAGAGCCACGCTTTCAGGACGTCCTGAATCGCACACACTATGCATTGCCGTCTGTGGTCACCTATCATGGAGGTATTCTGCTGAAAGCTGCATAACCTGAGTCCAGCGTTTGCATAATGGATACTTGTTTGTCCTGCTGCTGATGGTTTAATTAACTCGGTGTCTGTCCTCTGTGAATTGTAATGCTGTTCTGAAGTCCACATTCAACAGGGCCACACCTGTAAATGGACCTTTAAGGGAACATGTGCAGCTGACTGATGTCAGAAAAAGAGCCCGCATGCTTTTTTTGAAGGGGGGGGTCGAATGTAGACACATTTCCTTTCAGCTCATGAAAAATTACTATTTATTTTATGGTTAGCACATATTTCAGGAAGCCCTCATTTCTCTCATCGGCATGCCGGCATTTAGCAAGAATAAGTTCATGCCTTTTAAAAACTAATGAAGCAGCTTGAATACATTCGATATGTTGGGCACATTTCAAGCTGACAGTCAGTGCGAGGTAAAGATCAGTTCATTCTACTTTTGGGGGAAGCTGAGCTCACTCAACCTGGTGGTGAAATGTCTGACATGTTTGCACTGAGTTGAGGCAGACAGGTCTGCAACCAAGCCCGGACATGCAGGCCAAGAAAAAGCCCCTCATTGCTTCCCCCCCCGTTTTCCAAGGCAGACGAGCCCCTCCCCAAGGGTGACAGCTCCCTTCGTTCGTGCAGCCATCACCCATGGAGTATTAATTCCCATCTCTTTGTCTATTGTTTTACAGCAAACGGTTGCCTATTAAAACCAATGCGGAAGGAAGAAGATTGCGGAAATAAAATGCAACGTGTGCTATCACAAATGATAGAAAAGAAGAGGGGAAGTGAAAATTAATGACACGAGGATTTAATGCTTCCCGGCACTTATTGAGCCAGGTCCACTATTTACAGGAGAAAAAAAAATCTCATGCTCACCACCGTACAAAAATGCCACAAAAGTATTGATGCACTAAAATAACGATGGTTTCTCAGTTTACTCCCAGATTGCCTTACTCGGTGTGAAATCTGGTTCCGTTTACTGGAACGCGATGCTATTATTCTGTTGAAACAGGTGGATAAAGAAGTTAGTTGCACCCCCTGCTACCCAGAGGGTGAGCATTAATTTGTTCTGCCTGTTACTATATGTCGCTGGCATTGGCAGATGAACAAAAATACCATCTTTGCAGCTACGAAAAAAAAAAAATCGAACCAATTTGGTGAAATTGGATAATTTCCTGCAGGACACCTTATGAAATCTTACAGCTGACAAATGCGCATATAATAGTTAAGAATTACTGTTCACAAAGTGCTTGTTATGTGTAAAGTGTTATCTTTTTTGTGATGTTTTTCTATCATTAGGTATTTTTGCTTTCTTTTGTCTTTCAGTTTTTAAAAAAGTGATTTTTTTTTTCATTTAATCTAACCTTTTGGACAACACCGGTCAACAAATACTCATTAAAATTTTTAATCAGAGATGTACGTTTTTTTGAGTGGTTATGAGTCTGCCCTCATTTTTCCTCTGGTATATCAGATTTTAAAAAGTAAATAATAATATATTATGAATTGAGTGTTAGTTTCAGCAACAGCTGGAATTTTATTATGCAACACTATAGCTAAAAAAATACACCTGGCTGTTTTTTAGAGGTCATATTTAAAAAGAAAAATTGAACCTCATTTTAAAAATCTGATCAATGTGCTTTCAGCTAAAATCAAATCAAAATACATTTCATGCTGAATGGAAAATTATTATTCCAAATGAAATTTATACCCACAATTTCTCTAATAGATTACACTTGTCAACAGCTTTAAATAAGATAAGATAAGAAAACCTTTATTAGTCTCGCAATGGAGAAATTCCAAATTCACAGGAATGTGGCCCGAAATGTATTTGTGACAATAATAACCAGATAAAGCTTTGTGTCAAATAGATTGAGGTATTGTTTCATACCCTAGTTCATGAGTCCTTCGTAGCTGCCACTGGTAACATAAATTCTACCCACTGTAGCATTATGATCAAATTCAGTAACCTGATTTATTAAATGAAGATTAGGTGGTAAATGCCCTCTAGTGGCCGTATGTATGAACAAAACCAAGGTGTCAATTTGACTACCTGTCTGTTTTACCAATAAATTCACTGTAGACTGGCAGATTAGGATCATAAAAACGTGTCAGAAACTACATAGTAGTTCCTCTTTACAACCGAAAGGTGCCAAAAAAACACATGAAAATATAATTTACTGGTAAGATCGAAAGCCCGTGTTCTTTGTGAGCGTTGCGATCATAATCAAAGATAAGCCAGTTATTTCTCCGAACAAACAAACTAAAAGATCATAATGCCATTAACTGATTTTCCTGCAGGCCCCTATAAAGTCCACAGGTAAATATGGGTGCTGTCAACTTCCTTCAACTTCCTAAAATGCCAAAGAGAGCCTCACGGAGGGTAAATAGAAGATATATATATATATATATATATATATATATATATATATATATATATATATATATATATATATATATATATATATATATATATATATATATATATATATATATTTTTTTTTTTGTTTAATTATACTCAACATCCACATAGGGATGAGTGATGTAAACAATGGAGGGGGCCAAAATCTTTAATCAGCGTTATTGGGGCGGGCACATAGGACTATGCATGGTTTGAAGCAAACAAAAATGACCACGTACATACACCACGTACCACCCGTGTAAGGACTCCCGCATAAGAGTCTGGTTCAAAGTTGGCAAACCAACATACATATTGACAAATATCATCTTACTTTCAGGTCGCGAAAATACCGTACAGCTCTTTGGTGAATACCGCTGCCCACTTAAAGTGTAAAGCATTTCTGTGTACAGTATCGTAAATGGAAGCAATCCTGCTCGTATTCACTTCAGCCCTGTGAACAAATACTGTACACAAGGCAGTCTTGAATAATTTCACCAAGATTTAACGGAAACCCGTAATCATAAAGGTTTATATATGAATGATAACGGTGTAGATTTGTGCTGTCATAGCAAAGTGAAGTAACATAATCTGATTCCGCCTCCTCAGTTAATCACAACCGGCCATCACAGTCCCTGCAGAAATCCGACTGAAAACAGGAGCACTCCAGCTCACACGTACATAGTCAAAGTAGTCCTTTCGAAGAAACCCTGCAAACAGACACACGAGATCCTGTTCGTGACAGACTCAGAGGTCCGTCTGTACTTAACCAGACTGGTGACGATTACACTGATGGATCAAAATCCACTTCTGTCAGTCCTGAGTCTATCTTTTTTTTTGGGGGGGGGTTGTTTTTTTAGTTTCCTGTCATTTGTCAATCGACAGCAAAACGGGCATCCGTCAGTGAGGGACTGACGGAACCTTCCGTCAAAATTGACAGAATGCCCAGCTCTGGAAATCTCAATTGGATCAGAAAGGAGCTACAAGGGCATGATGAGAACATCCCCAAAGGAATTTTACATTTAACAATAATTGCACAAAATTTGCACTCTAGAGCAGGGGTCCCCAACCCCCGGGCTGCGGACCGGTAGCGGTTCGTGGGTCATTTGGTATCGGGCCGCACAGAAAGAATAAATAATTTACACTACTTCCGCTTTATTCATTTCGGAATCTGAAAGATGTTTTATTTCGAAAATGTACCAGATTCTCTGTTACATCCGTCTACAGTATGTCACTCTTGACGCAGGTCAAGGCGTGCTTCTCGGTCACGCGATAGGTTACCGCTGAAATGAAACCAGGAGCTAGCAAAATGAGTAAAAAAACAAACGTCTTTGGAAAGTTTCTTTGGGAAGGGGAAAAGGCCCAGCCAGGAAACAGAAGAGGAGCGTACGACTTCCAAGAAAAAGAAAGCTACATTTAATTGACAATATCCGGAGTCCTACTTAAAATACGGATTTATCTCAAAGGGAGATTCCCACGCATCACGCCCACTCTGCATAATATGCGGCGATGGTGAGTTGTATTTTTCATGCACTTTGTATCTTATTTTGAAGGCAGGTTTCAACGTCACCATCGCGACCAGACAGTGTTGCGGCCAGATAGGACATTCCTTTTGTCATGATTCATGTTTATTATTATGTTTCGAAAATACCACACTTTTCATGCAGGTCATACTATATTATTTTGTTGTATTTATCTGTCACACCTTCAAGGCCGGTCCCTGAAAATAGAGTCTGACATTAAACCGGTCTGTTGGGCAAAAAAGGCTGGGGACCGCTGCTCAAGAGAATCACGATACACCAGAATATTCTGTCAAGTCAATAGAAGATGATTTCCAAAATGACACAGGTTCAAGTTCCAATATAAGCTTAGCAAAACTTTCATGATCAACAAAATCAAAAACTAGGGCAATTCGATTGTGGGCCCCTCCCTGCTTTGCCCTTCATACTGTCTTATTTGTAAGAAGGATCCCCACACGCATTTGTTTTTTTTACACCTACCTCCATCAAAAGACTGTGTACATCTTACATGAACCATTGTCAAATGAGACACATTGGAAACCTGCACCGTAATGCCATTCTCTTTAACCTGCAAAGATTTACAGCAAATGTGACAGGATTCTTCAAGTATGCATTTCACATTAAAAATCCCTCAACATCAGAGTCACACATTGGCCCATCTTGTTGTTCGGAACTGAGCTCTCTCTCTCTGTGTTTTGACTTCATGTTATTGTGGTGTCTATGACAACCAAGCCACATTGTTGTCATTAGTTCGGAATGCAAAGTGTCTAACCCTTAAGTTGAATTTGTGTGAAGTTTATATTTAGTTTTTGAGCAAAAGAATTAAATATGACCCATCTTGGTATGATCTCATTAACGCTGAATGGTTATGATTTGAAGAATGCTTCAATCGGGTGCCGTGTCACTGCGGCACAAGGACTGATGTCTCTGTTTATATTCGTTCAGCAGCATTTTGTAAACTGGAGGTCACCGTCACGGTGCCCAAGATGCCACATGAGTGTTGAAAAAAACCCCATCTCACCTGTGATGGTACATTGTGATTTCCGAGGAATGTTGGAGAAGTGATCATTCGAAAAATACAGAAAGCGTTGCCGATTTATCTGTTTCCTAGCATCCTACGTCAGCGACGATACGTATTTATGCGAAATCATTAACATGGTCAGGGTGTTCACATTGGCAGCGCAAAATTGTCATTTTGGAAGAAGGCTTTTGTATTCATCAGTACCCAAGAAGTAGCTGGCAGTTTGAAAAAGTTCGGTGACCCTTGTTGGAAAATGTCAAACTAAAAATTTGATCGAAGAAAGAAAGACTTTATTAGCAAAAAAGTGTGAGTTCAAGTTAAGAAGGGATGTTTGACTGTCTGTTTGCCTCGAGATGAGTCATACTAAGCCGCCGTAGCCTCTTCCTCCTTTACTGAACTTGAACCCAGACAAGTACCAGCAAGTCCTGGAAGACAGGTTTGATGGGCTACTGTTAATAGTTTTCTTTTCTGCACTCACACATCCAGCCGGCTTCAAGATTGTCGACGATAAACCCCTTCAAAAATGTTTGGACCAGTTTTTAAATGTAATATCATTTGCCATTGAAATGAGGAGTAGCCTTACATCATGTGGCACACTTTCGAGAAAAAAAAAATGGTGACATCTTACTTTTTGCGAACATTTAGCATTCATTTTCTGGATGTGGACCAACGAATCCCTTTTTCGTTCTTCACCTTTTAGCACTGTGGGTCATATCAAGTTCTCAGCAGCGAGAATGCTGACTCCCTGATAGCATCAACAAGATGGTGCAAAGTGATGACAAGTCTGCAGAATCAGCCTGCCTGGCAAGGCGAGAGGTCACGGGTGACTGAGAACACGTAGTTTTGTTAGTCATGCCATCATCATTAAGAAATGAGCTAAGGATTAGTTAAGTCAGCCGCCGCATTCGACACCGACTGGATGGTTTTCACGACATTTACTGACATGAACAACACATTCATTTTAGTCCCACACAGATGCCTTTTTTCATTCAGGCGTTTGATTTTTTTTTTTTAATGAGTTATTAAGCTTGCTTTCATTGAAAGCATCAGCGGGTTTTGATTTGTTTTATTGTTTATTGTATTAACCCTGAAAAATCATACAGGATGTTACGTATTGTGATCATATTTACAGTATGTGGTAATACGGGATAACATTTAAATAGATGCTAAATAATTTCACGGTCTGCATTATGAGTGCAGCTTTTTTGGGAAGGCAAAACAACAACTTTTTTCCTGTTCAGCAATCTATATTTGGGCTTGAGTGAGGTTCTTGATTGATGTGGAGAGAATTTCTGCCACCTCTGCAGATCATGCTCCGCTCCTCAAATGAAGTTCTTTCATACAAGTTGCACATACAATGATTTTCTACCATATATCCATTCAATTATTTGTTTGTTAAGTTCGATTTTTTTAAAACACCATTTTGCTTACTTTTGAGCCAGCGTTTTTAAGAGCACAAGCATCATTTTTGTTGTGGTTCAATCTTTAGTACTTTCCCGCCTTGAGCTCTACAGATGCATCCCCAATATTGAAATACTCTCCATGTTAGTGTGAAGACCACAAGAAGGAGGATGAGCGCACGCTGCAGCCCGACTATCAGAACAAGGTGGGTACCTGAGCAAACGCTCTTTTGGATACATTTACATGTAAACATGTTCAGTATGCAGGTGGAAATATGGGCCGTTGGTGAAAAAATATTCATAACCTGTACACCGGGGGGTCATTTGACAAATGATGAACTTGGACTACACCGCTTGTCTTATGAAAAAGAATTTGACTTAAAACATACTTGGGGGCACGAGAGTCCTTCCCTCTGACAAACGGTTTCACACATTTAAAGATGCAGGCCATGTTGAGTTCTTTCAGCATATCTGTTTCACTGCCACACTCTTAAGTTTTTGTGCGGACACCCCTTTCCAAAAGTCAGACCAACATTTCAGCTTTCATTTCCAGGTAATTACTAGTAATTTTGATTTAATATACAAGTTCACATTTTAGGTGAGAGGCAGATAAGATTGACTTTGAAGACTTTCTCACTTTTCAGCTGCTGGTGTAACATGTCGACATCAATTCATGAGGTGTCTGCAATAGTCGCTCTCATAATGTTTGTGACTTTATCTGCTGCTGATTTCCTTGATCTACTCGTTTTGCATCTGTTATTTGATACATCAAAGTCGGGACATTGGTCGACACATTTTCCACGCTTCATAAGTGAATGTTTTTCCACACAGAAAGTCCTCTTCAGGGTATTAAAAAAATGTTGGACGAGCTCCAAATTTCAAGGTGACAAACTTTGAAACCATTTTTATTTATTTAAGGAAATGTTTTAAGTTTTACTTTTGCAAAAGTAGACCTTCCTGCATTTCACAACAAAGAAATACAAATTGACAGAACCTTCAACGGAATCCCAAGACAAAAGTCAAAACAACTCGGTAAATGGATTTGGAGCAAAAACAAAAAAACAAAACTTGCTTGTTAACTCACATTGCTGTCATAAATCCAAGTGAAAGGACTTCTTTAGGCCGAAAAAAATCTTTTTGGGGTGTAGTTTTCACGTTGGTTATACTTATCAATCAATCAATCAAACTTTGCTCTGCTAAATTCAGCGTCTCATTCAAAATATTCTTGTCTTTTAAGATGTGGATCAGATTCAGATGTAAACATTTGCAAATAAAAGCTAAAATTTTAATGTCAAATCTAAAAGTTTTCATTCCAGAGCGAACGTAAAGGACTTGGCCTCACTGTTATATGCCCACACAAAATTATATACAGTGAAATAAGATCGGAGCCCTGTGAAAATTGACTTACGCTCCAACATTTTTTGCATGAGTCTAGAGATGCCACAAGATGGCAGCAAAGCACTTTTTATATTGGCTAAAACTATGGACTGAAGAAATGCAGATTTCCCCCTCACAATCAGCATAGTAAAATACTACTGAAATAAACTATTACTTAGGTACCGTATGGTTGTTTGTTGATGCCAGAACGATGTTTTTATGTTTGACATGGCTTTGGCCTGAGAACCAAAATATAGATCCGTTTTTCAACAAATAAGGTTCCCCCAAAAGGGAGTGAATTGGTGAATTTGAGAAAGCCAAATATGATGAGAATTCACAGTACTCCCAAAGAACGTTTTGGAAATTAAGACATTTTTTAAACTGCCTTTCTTAAAAGACTAACACTCATTTTTAAATGCACTTAGTTACCATTGTAATATAACAAGAAAACTAATTGTCTTGTGCACAAGTTGATGTAGCAGTGCGGCGTTTTGCACTTCTTTTTAAATGCACTTAGTTACCATTGTAATATAACAAGAAAACTAATTGTCTTGTGCACAAGTTGATGTAGGTGAAACGAAGCCAATGCTCCAACACTTCGATATTGAGCAACTGTGACCAAAAGATGGGCGGATGGGTTGGATAGCGAGTATGTTCAAACACACACAAAAATCACCCGGCAGGTGGCAGTATAGGCCCGCACAACTTCATGTCCTCGAAAGCCAATAATTTTTTTTATTCTGCTCTCTATGGCCTCTGAAAAAGGCCAGCAGGTGTCAGACTATACCGGTGATGTTCAGAGGGCACGTTATCGTCCTCGCGGGGAGTAGACATTTTCTGGTCGTTTATCAATATTACTATTATTGTCATTATGTGGTAACTTTGGCAGTTTTCACCTTTTTAAACAGTTGGTATTGTCAAGTGTTTTGTACAAACTTTCTGACGGCCAAATTATTAGAATGCACTTAAAATTATCAACATAAAACACAAACAATTCCTGTTACTGCTTTATGGCTATATATAAATAATATTGATTCAATTGGATCACAAAAATAAAGCAATCACTGATTTTCATCAGTCTATTTTTCACTAAATGTTTATTCACTGTGACCTTTCTCCTTTTCCAAGTTTCAAGCTATTTTAATGACCATTAATGTAGGGCACCGGCGTCAAAGTCAAGGGCCAGGGGTCAGATCCGGCTCCCTATGTCATTTTATGTGGCCCGCGGGAGCAAATCATGTGTGTCAACTTTCATGATTCGTGCTGAAATCTGTACCGAAATGTGAAATTGTCATGGGTAAGAAATAATGTTGAGATTTTGCACCGGCCCCGAGGGAAGCCGTAACTCCGAAGTAGCCCGCGACAAAAAAATGAGTTTGAGACCCCTGATGTAAGGGGTGCCAACAATTTTGTCCAGTTTGAAAAATAGATTAATACCTCTCTATATTTTGAAAAGTGTCAGATCTTGCATTGTCCCTTTTTTAGTGCAGGCGTATTTAATTGAGCGGTCAACAGGAATGTGATTTCACAAATGAAAAATAAACTCACATTCTTGTTGTTTGTCCTGAAATACCTCCTACAGCGAGTGTATTTAGCTGAGCAGGGATATCACCATTACACATCGGCACAGAGCTGCACCAAGAAGTTGAAAAGACACCTCTGATTAATGTGACATTATGAAAAAAAAATCCATCATTGACAGCGAGGGCCACATTGCTCATCGGGTTCAGCCGTGTCGGCTCCCTTTTCTTCCCATCCTTCATCCGCTCGGCGCGGTCCCCTCCACCATGAAAGTCGAACAAATGTGCTGACATTGATCCTGTCTCTCCTCCCGGCCTAATTTCATTCCTGCCCGAGAGAGACGGCTATCTCCAAAGATCTTGACAGACAATTGTATTTACTATTTTCTTTTCACAAGCCAATAAAGGGTGAGTAGTTATTGCATCAGATTATTTGAAAAAACGTTTAATGATTCCAATTTATAACTCTAGACTGAATAATGATACGGCTAAGAGCTGACAGGCCATGATAAATGAAGCCTCATATAATACATATTTAGTGTGAAGAATTGCTGGAGATGAATTGCGCAGTGATACAAACTCATGATAAAGAATAGTAAGAGCCACTAGAAGACTTGATAATGCGCTATTCATTTTCAAGTGATTTTGCTGCTTAATAAAAGAGCACAAATTAAAAATATATTTATTGTCGAAGAATATTGCCAGATATCTCTGTGTGCTGCAGTGCCACTCTTTTTCTTTAAATTGAAACCTGACTTATATGATGCTTGCTGTCAGTGCATTCCATTTCATCGGATCATTTTACATTTTTTCGTCCACCCATTTTCTCCTACCTACCAATCTGAATTTATTTTAACGTACACCTTGGACTCACCACTGGTCAAACCCAGGGCAAATGTGATTCTGTGTTGAGTGGGAATTGATATCATGTGAGATGAACAAAAGTCAACCGTTTTTCATTTATTTAATCTAATTTGTATATAAGAAAAAACTGAATTTGAGGTCTCGAATTACACAATTTCTAAACCTATTCAAACCAGATATGTGATCCAGGACAGTACTTATGATCCTGTATTTTGTCTGCAGAAAATGTCCTCCTACGAGCCTCGGCATGAAAAACTGATTTGGAAAAATACGTCTTTCTTTATTCTTGTTTATTGTTTGATGCAAATCAGTGATATGTAGGGTCATTGTAGTGTTAATAAAACAACAAACTGACTTTACTTTTACCCCGTGCTATACATGCAGTTTAATCAAGTGTTTTTAATCACAAATTTGTACTTGGAGTTATTGGAAAACAATGGCTGCCGAGATCCTAAAATGGCTTTTAACACAGACAAAAATGTATATGACGGACTTGGGAACTGCCCACTTCTGTTTTGTACTCCAGCGTGATGTGCCTGCAGAGCAAGGGCAACATCCTCAGCCATCCCTGCATCCATCCCGGTTTTCACACCGAAATTAGAATGATAAAAGTCTATCAGTGATGAGGAAATGTAAATGAGGAGAGAGACGTTACTTCATTTAACAATCCTGCTTGCATGGGGAGCGTGGGGGGTGGCGGGGTGAATTATCTGAGGTGGCTTTGATGTAGATACAGAAGGGTCGGAGGACGGTGAGATGAAGCCCATCAGAATAAGTGACCCCAATGTCTGTTTGGGAGAGCTGAATCAAAAAAGGGCCTGTTGTTCTATGTAAGCACGTCCTTTAACACAAATTGACATAGACCTCACACATATGAAAGCATATTGCTTAAAGTACCACTTAGGACCATGCTAATACATTTCCCGCCATTGCCATTCATACCTGGTTCACTGGTAAGGGCAAGCGAGTTTGTTCTTTACCAAGGTTCCGATGCTTTTATTTTATTTTTTTTTAAATGCTGTTTGATTATAAAGGTAAGTTCTCTTTTGACATTGAATGAAAGGCTACCGGTGCAATAAATACTCATTGTGACGCCATGTGCGCAATCTAAATTTTAGTACCAATTTTGATAATGATTTATTTCCCAAACATTTTTTGAAAGCATTCACGGAGCGAATCAGCTGTCCGCAGATCCATCAACATGCCCATTTATCCATCTCACCAATGTTATATAAATGAAACCAAAGTGAATGAAGATATGCAGAGTAATTGCTTCTACGTTGTACGATGTGCATCCAACTCTTTATGTCAGTCTAGCGTTCCATGCACACTTTGTTGTCCTTAAACCTCTTGTTGTGTTGGTTTCCATCCAACAATAATCATGTCCTAATGTGACCTGCTGTGTAATTAATCATCCAGAATCACCCACCCCCTCACATCCCTATATCGCCATGTATCTAATAACTGAACCAGTAAAGAAAAAAAACGTCTGAAGCTTTTGCCACATTTTGCCAAATGAGCTGCGTGGATCTGATGAATATTTGACCAAAATCTCAAACTTTTTTTTAAAAAGAAGGAAATCCTTTTGACCATGGTTTCAAAAAATAAAATAAATTATATGTATTTCATTGGATTTTAGTTCAAGGAATCTCCTGCAAGTGAGCTACTGGGAGATGTGGTAAGAGAGTAGCAAAGCAAACCCAGGAGTGGCTCCTAAAAACACAGGTTGTTTCTCTCAACAGATCCTCGAGATGTAGCTCATCCGTGATTGCCTGATAGTTCCGGACACAGAGGGCTGCGCTTCGACCTCCCATACACAGCCTAGCAACACATTATGACCTCATCCCTCTGCCACCCACCCATAATGGCAAATCAAAGAACGAAAACAATGTGGCCTTTTTCTATGCCACCTTCATATCAGCAGCATAATACCAAGAATATCATTTCTGTCCATCTTTGTAAGGATAACCTGCATTCCTCATTTTGATCATATTAAAATGCTACATTACTGCTCCTTTTTGATGTTGAAGTTTGTTTTCACAACCAGCAACCATTCATTATTACGTTGTCTGCAGAGTTGCGCTCTTGATGTAGATGTTGTTGAGCTATTATTGAAGTCCTATAAAGTCCTACAAAACAAAGCATCTTGCAGTATTAACCCGGTGAAGCTGAAAACGGGATGGAATGGAATCCAATCTTTTTAGAGACATTTTGTTGTTATTTCACTTCGGACAACGTGAATGAGGACATAAAACACGCACGCACAATGCACATTGTATTTCCTTGGCGGTTATTTAGCCGTGTTAAATCCTCCATAGGCAGGCCTCCCACCCGGAACCTCAGTTCTCGTACAAGACCTCAGGCGACGGTGAACAAGGGGCGTCTGAATGGCCCTAGACTGGCCTTTGTGTGGCCCTACTGCAGTGTCTCTTTATTTACACAGTCTTTAATGCTGTATGTTTTCTTTCCCTTAATTGCGTTGGCCTTTGGTGGCCTCTGGTCAATCAATACCATCTCTCCAATGACATCAGCACCTCTATTCAGCCTGTTTGGCCTTGCCAGGTGATGGTGCAGCTTCGTGAGAGAAACTAACAGCTTTCTTTTTTTCTCCCATCACCGAGCTCAACAGGTACCATGCACTGCCATAACAACGTGTAAATTATTGATAGATAACACGACAAACGTGCACGTGCCATGAGTCAGAACACTCTCTGCCAAGAAAATAATCACACATTTGGTCTCCCTGGATCTTATTACAATCACGCTGATGATTGCCAAATGACGGAAAAAAAAAAGGGTGGATTAAATAACAAACAGAAGTGGGACTTGGTCCGTTAGTATAACTGTCACAAACTGGGCCATGTCCTGACGGACTTTTCAGTCCGTCACTGACGACTGACAGAAACACGCCCCGCCTGTCTTGTGTGTTTGTTTGCGGAGGGGGGAGGGGGGAGCGTCTTAGAGAGGACTGCTTTGACTATGCACACGTGAGAGTGAATGCTCCTGTTTCAAAAAGATCTCTGCAGGGGACCGTGATGGCTGTGATTGGCCAAAGAGGCGGAACCAGATGACATCACTTCACGGTCTTGGACAACACAAGTCTGGCATCTTAGGCGTTAAAACAGCTGCATGCAGGCACCGGGTCATCCATCCATCCATCCACTCATTTTCTGATTTCCGACATTTATCCTCACAAGGGTCGCGGGGGGTGCTGTAGCCTATTCCCGCTGTCTTCGGGCAGTAGGCGGGGGACACCCTGAACTGGTTGCCAGCCAATCGCAGGGCAGGCACCAAGTCAGTAGATTGAAAAATAATTCAAAATCCATTTTAATCACGTTGGATTTTTTTTTTAATCTATTGGACCATGACGTGTTTTTTTGTGTGTGTGTTTGGGAGGTGGGGCAGACTGACTGATGGTGACATATACAGATTGAAGCAAAGCGCAGTTAAAATAACATGAAAGACCGATTTACGATGACGGTTTGGTTCGGCTTGAAAAAAATAACGGGCACTGTCGACGATGAACGGGCACACGGGCCGCTGAAGCTATCTACTTATCAAATGATGCAACGTATTGTGATGTGTTTTTAAACAGAGGGTGCGCCTTTCTGTACACTCACTCAGCGGTGGAAAGGATGGTGAGGTCTGCTTGATGCGGCAATCAGTGTCAGCAAAACAATTTTGTTGACCTTCGACACCGTAGATGAGGTTGGGAGAGAGCGAGTTGACATGCGTCCACCGCTAGCGCGCGTGTGTGCGAGAGCGCAAGCACATTCATCATAAGAGCTCCCCTCTCCTGTGTCCAATTCAGCGATGATTCTCTAGTGCACCACCATGGCAATGTTTAGTCAGAGCAGGACATAATTATCTTTTTGTGTACTTTAATAAGGAGACATCCGAGTGTTCAGATGACAAGGGCACACACACTACAAAACTCCTGCGCTGTGATATTATCCCCTCCATTCGATGTAATTAAAACATAAATAATGAAATGCCGCTAACTAAAGTAACTGGTATGCAAATTTGAGGATCTAGTGAGTTGAAGAACACTTTTTTTTTAAATGCCAAATGGGGACCATTTAAAGTTGACCTTTGGAAATGTTATTTTGAATGCAATGTGATGGTGCTGTTTAATTTGAAGAGGTGCTTATCTCAAAGTCAACATCTTACTTCTGTTTTCCTGACGTACACTCAGTCACCATATATTAGGCAGTAGCCTGGCAACCACAAGAGTCGGGCTGTCGCAAATGGATATGTTTGCAATATGCCAGGCCTGGCGTGCTCCTTACTGCTGACCCCGCCTGCCATTTTGTTTCGTTCCTGTGAAGGTGTCACTGATAAACGTTACCTTGTCTCAGCAGGTGTGCCTGGATGGAGGGCCCCGCCGTACGGAAGAGGTCACCAACCCTACAGTGTTTCCCCCTTTTATTTGAATAATGGGCCATTAGGACGGGTGGATGTCCGACGTTAAAGTAGCCGTATGTGTCTCTTAGATAAAAGACATAATTATCTGAAAGAGGGAGGATGTGTTTGTACACCCTTTCCCTCAGAATTTGGCACATACCTTGACCATTAGGTGGCGACAGCGAGTGGTTGAGGAAGGGACAGCTCAGGCAGGGCACTCACAAACACCTACTCTGCACACGATTTGGAAAACTCCATTTTATGATATATTCAAGTCCAGCAGAGTCCGATCGAATGAACAGGATCCCCCCCAAAAACGACTGCATTACTGTGTTGCAACCACAGCTTGAAGGCAATCACCTCATGACTACCATTCGGAATTTGCTGAATAATAAAACAAAGTATGAAACGAATAAAGCTTCCTTTGGTGTTCTTTTCTGACAGCATTTTGGCTGCTTATTCTCCCACGTCGTTGGAGTTTGAGAGCGACTTTCCATACAATCCATTGAAACGGGGATAGGACATTTGGAGTGTTATTTATCAAATCCCAAATGGGTGCCAATTAAAGATGAGTTCTTTATCATTTATTTGCCCTTGAGGTTTTTATGCCTCTGCCGCTATCACCTTATAAAAGCTTCCTTTTAACACAAAGAATAGAAGCCCATTTTCATGACCTCCTCTAATGTATTTTCATCCATCGTCACTGCCTGGAAAAAAGTTTTCACCTCAGCACAAAACATGTTAATTGCCAACACGGGCCTAGTATAAAGAAAATATCTCCACGTTGATTATCTAAATATGTCGGCAACCCATCTGCAGGAAGCCATTGAAATTACTAAATTGTGTATTCTCCTTGTCGTCTTTCAATTTGAATGCATTCTTAATCAAAAGGCTTCAGAAATGTGCAGATGGGTAATCCTTGTGTCTGCAAGGAGCAGCCTGGTTCAAGGTGAATGTTTCACACCCCTAAGCCCTCATGTTCTGCTCCATTGTCTGGTTTTAGTTCATATCCTCACGGGTTGCTCACCGCACCCAAAAGGGGCACTTTTCTGCAACAGGCGCAGACATTAGCAACTACCCGACACCTATATTGAAGCTCGGCCTTCCGTCTGATTTTGCAAACGCAATCAAAAATGTTTCCAAGAACAACACCGTCTGACAACAATCGCATTTGTGGTTCAACTTTTCTCTTCAAACAAATCACTGCGATCGATCGGAGGCCTTCACTGTTTAGGGCTTGGGGTATAAAACGAGACACACGCAAACTTTGCGCTAACAACTCAACTGTTGTCGTATTGGTTAAACGTTTCATTCCGTCTACCAGATCTAATTGCTTGCCTGAGCGATATTAAAAAGCGCTTTGATGTTTGTGGTTGGTGCAGCTTTGAAGATTGCAACAACTAGTCCACTCAACAGTCACAAAATAAGCTTATTATTTTCAGGTTCTAAATGCAGCACATACTTTTTCAGGATTACAAAATGGCTTTTTGTTGTTATTGTTTTTTCTTAGAATAGAAAAGTCCTTGCAATATCCCTGTTCTAATTCAACCAATCTTGTCCATGCAATGTTATTCAAAATATATCATTTTCTTTCCTGCCATATTTCGCTTTGGACCGATGCTGAAGGTGAAAGTCGATATCTTAGTGAAGCTTTCAAATCTTTGCCTGAAGATGCGCCGAGAAGAGGAGACAAGGACAAGCTTTCCTCTGCCCATCTTGAAATAACCCGTCCTTGACTCGTAGTCTCATTTATTGTTTTAAAAAGACGCAAGAAATCTTGGGAGACTAAAAGCGAAGTAACTGTCGCAACCCGTATGTTTGAAGTTCTCTTTTCATAGACTTGCCGGGAAATCAATGTAAGGCAGCACGTTGACATCTCGCGACTACCTTGAGAGAGCGCCGCTGCGCCTCCATTGTCCACGTGAGTCTCTTCACTTCCATGGCTTATTTACCACATGATTTGCTTCTCCACCTGTTTTTAAAACCTCTCCAATTGAGATTGTTGAGGAGGTCGTCGCTGCGATCCGATACTGCTGCTTCTACTTTCACCTTGGGAGACGGCTATTGTCCACTGTGTTGAAGTTGACCCCGCGAGGTGACCTTCTTGATTGATTTCAATGCCCCTTCCATTGCTATGAAACAAGAAAGTTGCCTCACCGCTACACGGATAGTGCCTGCCTCACCGTTAATTTACAGCTTTTATGTGTGAAACATGCACCCATTTCATTCTTTCGTGACTTACTGGACAGTATGTCTCCGACTTTGTACGCAGTGAGCATTACTAGCAATGCCTCAGGTGAGAGAAACGTCCGTCTGTCGTAATGATTGACCTCTTTCATCCTCTTTGGACATAAAATATCTGACCTTAGCTAAAGCGATTGTTTTGTATCTGTCGAGAAATTTGTAGAATATGAAGTGGACATGTCACTTATGGATTTGATTCCCATTTACAGAAATGACTGCTTCCACTCTTCTGTGAATTTGTTGTCCAATCCTCAAGGAGAAGATTTTTCAGGTCAGAGGTCACTCAGAGAGTGCCTGGCTCACACTCTTGATTGTAGTCAATCCCAACGGCGTTCGATGGGGTTGAGGTCAGGGCTCTTAAGTGCTTCTACATCAAACCCATCCAATAGGAATAGGAGTAACCGATATAACCAAGAAGCATCGATGTGCTGCGAGGATTGTCGAAGAAAGTGTGATTGGGAAGTGCCGCATCTCATGTTATGAATCGGTGAGACCAAACTGTGGTGTGTACCAGATCCTCTTTTTTTTCCCCATGTAAAACTGTGTTGATACTTTTGTCCCTTAATGACTGAATATTTTTATCCCTTGAACTCCAATCCTGTTAAATCAGAACTCACCCTAAATTGAAGTCAGTTGTGTTGCATTGCACATGTGAAATACCGTAAATTGATTCTGGATGTCAATCATTAAATATAATTCATGATTAATAAAAACAGGTCACACAAACATTATTGAAGATAATTTGAGCAAATATATGACTTCAGGGCGGCCCGGTAGTCCAGTGGTTAGCACATGGACTTCACAGTGCAGAGGTTCAATTCCAGCTCCGGCCTCCTTGTGAGGAGTTTGCATGTTCTCCCCGGGCCTGTGTGGGTTTTCTCCAGGTACTCCGATTTCCTCACACATTCCAAAAACATGCGGGGCAGATAAATGGAACACTCCATATTGTCCCAAGGTGTGATTGTGAGTGCGGGTGGTTGTTTGTCTCTGTGTGCCCTGCGATTGGATGGCAACCGTGTCCCCCGCCTACTGCCCGAAGACAGCTGGGATAGGTACCAGCACACCCCGCGACCCTAGTGAGGATAAAGCTGTTCGGAAAATGAATGAATGAATATTACTTCAGAAGTGTGTCTCAAATCGATAGCGCGTCACACAAATCAGTGCACAAGAAGTAGCGCTCAGTTTCAAAAAGGTCGGTGATCCCTCGTCTTGTCAAACTTGCAATTTACTGCACCCGATTAGTCGGTTTGTGTCTTCATTATTATTCATTTGATCTCGTTATACTCACTCGTTTGCAGCACTTGGTGGGCATTGGCGGTAGTGCTCTTGAGTGGTTTAGGTCCTATTTAGCTGACAGAACCTTTTGTGTCAGCCTTGGCTGCTCTGAGTCACGCACTGCTCCCCTGTCATGTGGTGTTCCACAGGGCTCAATTCTGGGGCCTCTGCTGTTCTCGCTGTATCTGCTCCCATTGGGTTCCATCTTAAGGAAACATGGCATTCCCTTCCACTGCTATGCAGATGACTGCCAGATCTATGTCCCACTGAGCAAAAAAGACGCCTTCTCATTAAAGCCACTCCTGTCCTGCCTGGAAGAAATAAAAACCTGGATGGCACAAAATTTCTTGAAATTCAATGAAAAGAAGACAGAGGTGATACTATTTGGTCCCAGTGGCCCTTGTACATCCCATCCTGTAGACTTGGGCCCCCTGTCTCCTTATCTTAAGTCAACAGTCTCAAACTTGGGCCTTAAACTGGACAGTGATTTCAAATTTGATCGGCAAATTGGTGCCGTTGTTAAATCCAGCTTCTTTCACCTTAGACAGCTGGCCAAAATAAAATCTCTCCTCTCTCATGAACACTTTGAGACAGTAATTCACGCCTTTGTCACATCCCGGCTCGATTACTGCAATGCCCTTTACTTTGGAGTCAGCCAGTCCTCCATTAAGCGGCTTCAGCTGGTCCAGAATGCCGCTGCTGCCTCTTGACTGGTACTCGTAAGAGGAGCACATAACTCCTACTCTGGCATCCCTTCACTGGCTCCCCATACATTTTAGAGTTATTTTCAAGATCCTCTTATTTGTTTTCAAATCTCTAAATAATCTCACGCCACCTTACCTCTCTGAGCTCATCCGCCCCTACGCACCTGCCCGGCGCCT
Organism: Hippocampus mohnikei; assembly: GCA_026261675.1. Classification (NCBI taxonomy): domain Eukaryota; kingdom Metazoa; phylum Chordata; class Actinopteri; order Syngnathiformes; family Syngnathidae; genus Hippocampus; species Hippocampus mohnikei. Next base: position 2,276,191 of record JAKGUB010000336.1, read on the forward strand.
CAGGTCTGCGGACCAGACATTATTAGAAGTACCAAGAACTAAACTGAGGCTGAGAGGGGATCGAGCCTTTTCTGTTGCTGGTCCCTCTCTCTGGAATGACCTCCCACCGAACATTCGTCAAGCTTCCTCACTGCCCATCTTCAAAACCCTCCTCAAAACTCACTTGTATTCTCTGGCTTTCGACTCAGCATGACTTAAATTTGTTCTTGGTTTTACTGTTTGGTGCTTTCTACTGTCTTTATTACCGATTTGTTTTACTGTTTATTGTATATGTTAAATTGCTCCATGTACAGCACTTTGTATGCGGCGATGGCTGTTTGAAAGTGCTCTATAAATACAGTTGACTTGACTTGACTTGACTTGATAATCCGTATCTGCTGGATTTGTGAATTTCCTCATTTGCAAAGCACTCAACATTCAATTTCTGTAATTGTTCACCATATATGGTAATAATCCGAACAGCAATCAAAAACACATTAAAGCACACGATTTAAAAGTTACAGAATGTTACGCATGTTACTGAGTGAACGTATTTGATTCCCAAGCGAAACAGGATCCTACCGGGTAGAAGAACCCATGTTGGCAAGTCAAGAGTCGCTTCTTGCAGTTGGTGGCCAGCTTTGCAAAAGCACCGTGGTAATTTTGGAGCAGCCGTCTTGAGAGAAAGTTTCTCGGCTGCTGATTGGAAACTCAAAGCTTAAACTGCCTCCACAGTTTTTGTTTGGGTGGATATCTGCAGACTGATTCGGCCACTCTGTGACCTTATTGTGCTTCTTCTTGAGCCACTCCTTTCACTGAAGCATGTTTTTGTTGAATTTATTCCGTCAAGGGTTTGCACCAAATAAAATAATCTAGATTCAGACACATTCATTTAAGTAGATATATGGTCTATTCAAAGACATGTCTGGACTGAAACTTCATAAAAACTAAATTGAGTAAATTGAACGAGCATTTCTGTGAACTTATTTCACTCAACGTGTTAGAACTTTTTTCATTCTGTTTTTAATGCCTTTTTGTTATGTGATATTCAGTCCATTACCATTTTGTGGGGAAAAACCCATGACATTTGGAACTTTTTTTTTTTTTTTTGCACACCACAATATTTACCTTTTGGCAGAAGTCTGAGTGCCTTTCTAGTTCATAAATAGATGAAGAGCTGTGCAACAATTTTTTGTATACATATACATTGCAAATCATATGGTGGCCTTGAGCCTGTGTGTCTTGCACTAAAAAATAAATAAATAAAAAAGGTATCTCAGTCAAAACACGTTTATCTCAAGTATAAAACACCCCTAAATATACCGGTAATC